>VUYV01000184.1:657080-754361 GCA_008711295.1 Anarhynchus alexandrinus | reverse complement strand
CCATGTCTCTCCAATTTAGAGACCAGGATATCGTGTGGGACAGTGTCAAATGCCTTGCACAAGTCCAAGTAGATGACATCAGTCGATCTTCCTTTGTCCACCGCCGTTATGACCCCTTCGTAGAAGGCCACCAAATTAGTCAGGCATGATCTGCCCTTGGTGAAGCCATGCTGGCTGTCACCAAACACCTCCTTGATTTCTGTGTGCCTCAGCAGAGTTTCCAGGAGGATCTGCTCCATGATCTTGCCAGGCACAGAGGTGAGACTGACTGGCCTGTAGTGCCTGTAGGCCTGAAGCCTATGTGATGCCTTTGCTCATCCAGTGGAATGCTTGCTGGGAAACTAGTCTCCATGTACTGAGATTTGAAATGATCCCCAAAAACAATTTTTGGGGAAGTGGAGGTTAAGATTAGTAACATCTGGAATATGAAAGCATGTGGCTTTTTTAATCTCATCTTCCTACCCCCTTTAGACTTAACTTGGCTTTAGGCAGGATTTTGTCAGGTATGGATGGGGTGTTGGGTTAAATTATGGTAGACAAGTGCCACCAAATTTAAGCAAGTAGAAAACCCCCCCAAAACAACAACAAAAAACCCCCACAACAACCCCGCAAAAAAAACCCTCCTGCAAACCCAAACACCAAAAAAGAAAACCCCAACCAAAAAAACCCACCAAAACCCAACACCAACTAAAACCAATGAAACAGCTGTTGGTATTTTTTTGGGTTTTTTTTGTTTGTTTGTTTTTTGCTTTTAGTATAATTGTCAATGAAAAGTAAAAGACAATATTGGATTAAGCACTTCTACTTGAAAGCATTTTGGATGTTTTTTTGGATATTACCTAACATTAAAGATACTTGGAAAACAAATGATTACTTCACACCAATAAAAATCAATACCTTCTGCTCTGGAAGGAAAAGGGGATGATAATAAAGGAAATTATTTGTGGGAGAGGGGAGGAGGGAGCTTTCCAGGATTTCCTTTTTTAAATATAAAATTTGTGAAATTATAGATTTATGAAACACATGGTTATTGCTATATATGCATCTTTTAAAAAGTCTTTTGACAAAAATACTTTCTTCTGGCTTTCCAGCTTTCTCACCTCTGCTAGGTGTTATGTCCTGTTTAAAATCATGCTGGTTGAAAAATGTATTAGCTTTTATAGTTTAACATGATCTTGTCTGGGATTTGGATTTCTTTGTTGTGTCTCGGATTTTCACACTCAGTGTATGATTTTATTTAATGTATATGCAGATTTAGAAATGATCTATACTAGTCTGTTTGTTTTCTCCAGTTAAATGCAAAGAAAGTTCAGTTTAATCCTAGGGGTGTACTGCATTCCACATAGAGCAAAGAAAATGGTTGGTGTCTGCCCAGAGGAAATTGCAGTATAGAGCAAATGGATTTGGACTGCTCTGCTCAGTTCCAACTGCTTTGGGAAAGATTTAAGATAATAGATAAGTGCAAGTTAATGATGTTGCAGAACAGCACTGATATTTATTCCACTTTGAGGACTTTTTTAAAACATTGGTAAATGTACGCACTCTTCTTGAGTTGGAATTAGTATTACAGTTTTTAACCTGTGTCTTTCCGTTCCACTAAAGAAAATGTGAAGATACTTTACATATAGCATTTCTGCAAATATTTGTAGCCCTGCTTCCAACTGTGCTAGCTGTTCAGCTTTGAGTTGTGGGCTTTACTGCTTTGTCAACTGTTTTCCTTAGAATGTAACATATTGAACCTCTCCTCTGGCAACACAAATTGCTTCTGAGGCAGAACAACAGAAAATCACCTGCCTTGTGTGGCAGTCTAACACTTCCAGAGTCCCTAGACTTTTTGGGTCAGATGTCACCGGGTAACCTAAATGGGCTGCTCTGGCAGAGTAGGGTAAAAATGGAGTTCTGTGAGACTATATGGAGGAAAGTAAATGAAGGTCATTAGCAGGGGCAGGTATTTCACGTGAGACCTAGGAAGAAGCAGTATGTTGACTCTTGCATTTCATTGGGGTTTGGTGGGGTTTTTTTTTCTCTCCTTCTCCTTTTGCTGCCAACTGCATTTGGGAGACTTATCAAAAGTAGTTCTTTAGATACAGCCTTTTATCTTCAACTGTCAGTCAGTGGTAGGGAAAGGAAATAGAGATCATATGTGATGGAGTTATTTGACATCCAGAGGAATCTAAAACATGATCTTTAGTATTATCTCTGCTTGTTAAACATTTGTTCTGGTTGGACCAGTGGTGCCACAGTTCTCTGCCTGCCAAGGGCTGCTCTGTTTGACAAACTAGCTTTCTGCTTTGCACACAAGGGAAAGGTTTATATGGCTTCTCCTTCCCCCTCTACTTTCCAGTAGCATACCTCTCCCCATGACTGGGAAGCAGTGGTACACAGTTGGATCTGTACTGTCAGCAGCTGGCGATAGTGTTATAAACTCTAATTAGTACTGCATATGCAACCTGGTTTCTGCCTTACAAGCTTCCACTATAGTTTTACTGGTCTCTTCTCCTTGTATTGTAGCAGGAATAATCCACAGAAGCACTTAGGACAAATTCCCGTGGCTTATTTTGGCAGAGAGTTAAAATGGGTTGTGTGCTTGGGTGAAAGAGATGCAAGTCAGCTGGTCTTCAAAAGGGTGGTGCTGAACAGGTGAACAGTGCTTCATTCCCCATAGCCCAAGAGATAACAAGAGAGGTAATTCTGCCCATTGCAGTTGCCTTAGCAGAGAGACATGTCAGAGGAAGGAGGCTTTCCTGCTTGCAGGACAGTTCGGTGAAGTTTTTCTGAATTAAATCTTTTGGGGCAGTGATCAGATGGTCTGCTGACTGTCTGCAGTGATATAGCGTATTTTATATGGTGAAGTATTGTTCTCTTACTGTCTCTGTCTTTTTAGGTAACAAGGCCTTCTGAATGCTGTTTCCAGATCTGAACTTGCCAATTACTATGTATTTATCTAAAGTAACATCATCCAGACACTTGTGTTGGGCAGAACAGATCAGGTCTGACTCGATGGATGTTCATCTGGCCCATTGTGCTGGTGTGGTTTCTGTATTTAGAGTAAGAGTGCTGGGTTTTTTTTGTTGGTGGGTTTTTTGGGGGGTTGTGGGTTTTAATTATTTTTTTTTTTTAAAGGAGTGGGGGAGAGGCGTGGAAAATCTGTTTAGTTTTTCTGCTGAGCTTGGGTGGTTGTCTCCCTAGGCTCTAACTATAAACAGCATTGGGAGAGAAGTTTTTCTGAGAGCGCTTCTCTCCATTGATGACAGATAGAACTTGGGTAACTAGCTGTATAAAGCAGCAAACATCTAATAGGTATGCAGAAGGACTCCTGGGAATGGAAAGATGCGCCATAGCATAACTTAACCGCTTGACTAATCTGGTAGCCTTCTATGATGGAGTGACTGCATTGGTGGATAAGGGAAGAGCAACTGATGTCATCTATCTTGACTTCTCGAAGGCCTTTGATAAAGTCCCCCACAACATCCTTGTCGCTAAATTGGAGAGATATGGGTTTGATAGATGGACTATTCGATGGATAAGGAATTGGTTGGATGCATCCAATGGCTCAGTGTCCAAATGGAGATGAGTAAAAGTGATGTCCCTCAAGGGTCTGTGTTAAGACCAGCACTGTTCAGATTCTTCATTAATGACATAGTGGAACTGAGTGCACCCTCACCAAATTTGTGGGCAACACCTACATGAGTGGTGCAATCGATTTGCTAGAGGGAAGGGATGCCATCCAGAGGGACACTGACAGGCTTGAGGAGTGGGCCCATGTGAACTTCGTAAGTGCAAGGTCCTACACCTGGTTTGGGGCAATCCCCAGTATCGGTACAAGCTGGAGGATGGATTTGGAGCAGCCCTGCAGAGAAGGACTGGCGATACTGGTGAATGAAAAAGTGGACATCAGCTGGCAACGTGTGCTTGCAGCCTAGAAAACCAACCGTATCCTGGGCTGCATCAAAAGCAGTGTGGCCAGCAGGTCGAGGGAGGTGATTCTGCCCTCTACTCTGCTCTGGTGAGACCCCACCTGGAGTACTGTGTCCAGCTCTGGATCCCCCAGCACAAGACAGACATGGACCTCTTGGAGCAGGTCCAGAGGAGGGCCAGAACACCTCTCCTATGGAGAAAGGGCAACAGGGGTGGGGTTGTTCAGCCTGGAGAAGAGAAGGCTGCAGGGAGACCATATTTCAGCCTTTCAGTACTTAAATGGGGCTTATAAGAAAGACAGAGAAAGACTTTTTACCAAGGCTTGTAGTGACAGGACAAGGGGCAACGGTTTTAAACTGAAAGAGGACTGGTTTAGACTGGACATAAGGGAGAAACTCTTTACGAGTTTTACACTGGAACTGGTTGCCCAGAGAAGTTGTGGATGCCCCATCACTTGAAGTTTTCAAGGTCAGATTGAGTGGAGCTTTAGGAGCCTGATCTAGTGGAAGATATCCCTACCCCATGGCAGGGGGTTGGAACTAGATGATCCTTAAAGGTCCCTTCCGACCCAAACCATTCTGTGATAACTAAGAACTGTGTCCTAGTTGAAAGCCTTGTGGTTTGCTTAGGTGCATTTGAAATCCCTTTTCTTGGGGGTGGTGTGTGAGGGGGGTGAATGGGGAAGACAGCAGGTCATTACTGTGCTGCAAAATATGTTGGTTTAATCCTTTGTGAATCTTAATCCACATGGTATAGATTGGGTCTAACTGGGAAGGTCCTTGCTTTTTCGCCCAGTGCTGGAGATGTGGCTTTTCTGAGTTATCTCAGATGGCATGGAGATTAGAGCAATCCTGCAGCCTTGTAGTTTGATAGCATTTCTGAGGCTTCACTTAAGATGCAGTATGCGTTTCTTCATCCTGATCGAGATAATGGGTTTTAAGCAATTACACCCAGGCTAATTCCTTTTGATAAGAGCTCTACATTATCTAAAAAAAGAATCCTAGCCGCCTGGGAAAGAACAATGTAAATGTCTCTCTCATGGACTTTTTCATTCTCTCTTCTCTGATATCTTCAGATGATATGCTGCAGATCTTTCAACCCATAAAAATCTATCAGTCTTTTTTTAGGTAGGGAGTATTGCAGTCAGGGAGGTGAAACAGTACTGTTGGCTTGCGAGGTACGGAGGGAGCCCTGCATGCTTTAGATGATTC
This sequence comes from Anarhynchus alexandrinus, assembly GCA_008711295.1. Classification (NCBI taxonomy): domain Eukaryota; kingdom Metazoa; phylum Chordata; class Aves; order Charadriiformes; family Charadriidae; genus Anarhynchus; species Anarhynchus alexandrinus. Next base: position 749,232 of record VUYV01000184.1, on the reverse strand, counting down.
TGGCTACTGTGGTGATTACAGCTTTGACACAAAGAATCAAATTTGGTCTCTTTTAAAGGAGCCTCTTGTTTCCTCCATGTGCAGGCTGTGTGATTGTAAGGTGCAGTTTGCTTCTGCTGATGAGGGCAATTTAAACTTTGTAATTTTGAAAGAGTAGCAAGAGCTTACCACTTTAGTGCAGATCCCAACCCTTTCTGTGTGTTTGTCTGCACTGGAAAGAAGAGTATGATGTTGTCATGTGTTAAGCAGGAATGGTAAGAGATCTCACTTGTTCAGATTTTTTTTTTTTCCTTTTTGAGACCTGTAAAGAAATTTCAATAGTTAGCAGCATTTCTGGTACTTAAAGAAATTCCTTTTATTCTGCTTAATCTCTCTGACTTTTCCCCTCACACATATACAGTGCAGGACAGAAAATTTAACTGATTGTATTTAAACAGGGGGGAAAATCCCAAAGCAACATGCTGTTTGTGTAAATGTGCCACTTCTAGGAATATCATGTTATATATTAAAAAATAAAAATAGAAATTGTGTTAATGGTATTGAAAGGTTTTCAAACATTTTAGGCATGTTTGTTTTAACTTGTTCTTTCTCTCCTAGATAGTTGCAGATGACATTCTTGATGTGTAGCTGCCTGATGATAATTGGAGCTGGGAGGAGAGGCAAAGGGAAAAGGGGAAGATTTGAGATAAGGATTATAATCTCCTGTGCTGATATGCTTTAGTTCTCCTTCCCCAGAGAAAACCCTGGGAATGTGTGGCGTGCTGTCTGTCCCATCACCTGCCTGCTCACTAGGGAAAGTCACTGAATGCCTCCGAGCAGGAGCCTGATCAGTTCTCTTTCAAAACAGAGGAAGAGTATTTGTGTGGACACATCTCTTTGGGATGAAAAAAGATGCAAAAATCAAATCTTTTTTTTTTCCCTCCATTTTGTAAAATGGCTTCATGTATTCCAAACACTGTAGTTAAGCAGTGCAGTACAGAAGTGAGAGATCTGGGATTTTGCTAGAAATAAGAGGCAGAGTGCACAGCTTCAGTGGTGGGGAATCCATTGCTTATTCTCTGATGTGGCACAAGAAGGGTTGTCCCTGCTCAACCCCCTCATTTACACAGTGCTGCAGCAAAGTGGTGCCTAGATTGAAAATAAATGGAGGAGTTCAGGGAAGGAAAATAGTTACCACCATTTGCAAAGTTGGCTGCAGTATTTTTTTCCTGTCATAAACTGTTGTGAATTTGAAAGGGCTGCTGTATTTCCTTCCCAGACACGGTAATGTTTAGTTGGCAAATGAAACAACCGTTTGTTTGGAAAGCTCTTTTGAGATGAAAGGCATCAGCAAAGTTGTCGCCGTGTCTCCCGTGACTGCCTTGGTTGAGGAGCTGGACTGTGTGTTCTAAGTCTTTCTGATGCAGAGGCTCGAGTGCTTAGTCTGAGCCAATTTACTCATTCTTCAGCTCTTACTTTTTTGGCTTTAATTGGCTTCCTACTGCATGTCACATTGCATTTTCCTTTGGCTGGTGGATGTAGAGAGTCGACCTCCTTCTCTGGGATGCTAAGAGAACATGTTTTCTTATTAGATAGAGCTGTCTAGCGCAGGCTGGAGGAAGCACCTTGTTTAAGAGAGTGCTGAAGCACAAGTCAGTTCTTTGCAATGGTATCTCAGCCTCATGGGTGACTCCACAGATTACTTCTCATCTTGTTCTTTCATAAATGATACATAGATGTAAAACCTGTGTGAAAATGAAGCTCCTAGAAGACTTTCCTCGTCCATAGCAATGTCCGTAATGCAAGAGGAAATTCTCAGCAGCCCTTTCTTTGTGGTGTTGTGTAGCTTGTTGAGAGTTTAAACAGACTACCTGTTCTGTAGATTCTGCACGATTTTGCTGCCTTGTTTTCTTGGTTATCCTAAAAATGACAAGTTAGTATTTAATGTACTCAGATTGACTTCACAACCTATCTATTCAGTCATCTGCTTTCCTTGTTCTTCTCTCTGAAAGGATTTCATTTAATGACAGCAATGAGATGGTGCATCTTGGTGATGGGACAAATTAATTTAAGTACTTCATGGACCATTACTAGGGGAACAAACACTAGCTCAAAACTGCCTAGGCTATGTCTGGGCTATCTTGCCTCTGGATTATTAATAAGGCAGGGCCCAGTTAATTATTCTACCATGAGCCACACTTTGCCAGTGTTCCTGGTGGAGTATTTCATGTGTTACCTTGGGAGAATCCTCTAGTCAGGTGCTTGAAAAACAGCCATGAAGGCTCTGTGGTTGCCCTACTTTTTGGGTGTTTCTGGCCCAGCCCTGCAAAAGCACCAGTGGTGGCTGGTAGTCCTGTCACCTGTCTAATGAGCCCAAGGAACAAGTCCCATCCCTTGTGTTTGTGTGCTGGCCTCCTTACAGGGGCTCTATTATGTTTTGTTTTGGAAAATAGTTCCATACAATTTCATCTGGTGGTCTGGTAACTCTGAAAATATAAAATTTTGTGTTTAGGCAATTAATCTTGTGCTCAGGCAGGTTTGATGTTGCAGTTTATGATACAGAGCCAGTTATTGAGTTCCTACTAAATACACATCTTTGGTGGTCTCAGTGATACTGAAAAATACTGAATTGTCAAAGTTCTGTTGTTTTCTGTCGCTTGTGTATACGCTGTTCTGTCCTCCATCTGTTTCTACAGTTAAATGGGATTCAAGTGAATTCATTAAGGACATGTCACCTTATATTAACCGTGAAATATATTAGGTGTCATGAAAAATAAATGTTTCCAACAAATTTACAGAGTTTGAAGCTCTCTTATCATGGAAGCTGAACTTTGATTGCTCTGGGAAGATGCAGGGCGTGTATGTGAGTAACACAGGGTGCTGCAAGAATGAAATATTTGTAAAGGCTCCTAATTTATCTGCCAGAGTAAAATGGAGTTCACCTCTTGCCAAGATCAGTGTCTGTAGCTCTGCCTTCTGCTACAGTTACACAAAATGTTAATCCCTAATGCACAGCAAAGAACATAGCACCTTGTTTAGAAGCTAGGGATACTCTTGCTGTTGACTGCTGCAGGACAACAGGCAGAAGCCTGGATTCACAACTTGCTAGATATTGACCCTTCTGGGTCACCTAGAACTGCAGCTTACCCTCGCAGTGTCTGCCTTGTGCACACTCCTCCATAGCTGTGGGCAGGGCACAGCAGATGCTTTGCAGTAAGTTCTCATTCTCTTGTGATGCTGTCTCTGTGTGCTCCTGCCTTACAAGAATCCTAATTTATCTCAGCAGTAACAAATGTTATTGTTTGTAAAGTATAAAATTATAACTGTTACAGGCTGTCCCTCTTCCCTCCTGCAGCCTGTTCCACTGCCCTCCTTCCAACTTTGCGTTAAACTGGAATTGCTTGTGGGACTGTGCTGTGAGGAGGGGGATAGGCATTGTTTTACAGCAATAGGGTATGGCCTCTGAACAGATCCATTGAGAAGTCCCTGTGCCCCTATCTTTCCCTTTGGCCTGCCTTCTCTTATGAAGGTGCTAATCACCCCCTACCTTCCTTTAGTGTCAAAGGGTCTTTAGTGACCTTGGAAGAAGAGAAACTGAGCTGTCAGTGCTAATCTCAAACACAAATGTGCAGCCCTTGCCACATTAGTCATGCCTTTGTCACCTCTAGATTGGATTAGCGCGGCACACAGTATGTGGGTCTACAGCTGAAGACACATGCAGAACAGTGTTGTCTTCTTGTTTTAGTGTCACAGGAGAGTGTTTTCTAGAGAGACCTCAGTGTTTGAGGAGTGCCCTCCGTTAGGATCCTGAGTTGACTTCCCACAGTGGTCTGCTGGAAGCTGGTTTGGCTGTCAGGCAGTGCTTGAAAGCTTACCTGCTGCTGCTACCGCTTTCTGTAAGAGGATAAGTAGAAGGACTGAATGGGGCTGCAACTTAAGACCTAGTGTGGAAATACACTGGAGCCCTGTAGCTTTCTTTGTTTTTTGTTGGTTATTTTTCTGTATCAATGATGTTACTGTATGGTGCTTGTGTTCGGAGAGATGTCTTAAAGACATCTAGTTGTGGAACAACACGTCAGCAGTGGAGGTTTTTCCCTCTGATTTGCATGTGAATGGTGCAGAGAAGTCCAGCTTCCTTATGAAGGCTAGTCAGTCACTTCATCAGGTACATAATAACTGTCCTCTGGGAGGGATATAAGGGGTAAGAGATTAACCCCAGTCTGCCTTACAAATAAGTTTAATGAAGTACCATTGTTGTATACAGAAGGTCATGGCAATGAGGAAATCGGTCTGTTATGACTGAGCCTGTACATGTGACCAGCCTGCAAGGCAAAGAGCATGCTGGGAGTTATGGACTGAGGAGGTAAAGGCAGCACCAGTCCTTGGTTCAACTGTGTGCTGGACAGGAACTGGGGATAAAAATATGCTTTTCTCCTGTAGCTATGCTCGGTGCGTATAGCTGTTTGTGTAGTTTTTAAGTCCGCACAGAAGTCTTGATTCTTTAACATATCTTTTGTGGTTTAACCCCAGCCAGCAGCTAGAACCATGCAGCTGCCTGAGCAGTTCTCTCCCTTCCCCCCAGAAGGGCAGGGAGAAAAGGAGGGGAAAGGAAAGGGGAGGGACCCCCCCCCCCCCCCCCCCCCCCCGGGTTGAGATAAGACAGTTTAATAGAACAGTAACAGAAAAGGAAAATAACCATAAAAACAATGACACAAGTCACTCTCACCACCCGGTAAATTGGTACCTTCCTGAGCAGTGATCGCTGATTATCCCCCCTCCCTGCCCCTGGTCAACCCCCATTTGTATACCAAGCATGACATCTACGGTAGTGAATACTCCATTGGCCATTCCTTCTGTCTATGCTCCTTCTCAGCTTCTATGGGAAGCTGAAAAGAGTCCTTGAAAAGTATAAACGTCACGTAGCAACAACTAAAACAATAGGTATTATTGACATTCCTTTCACAGCAATCACTAGAAAGATTTTTGCCCTCTTTCCCAGCTGAAACCAGGACAACCTCCTTCTCCATGCTCCTCTGGAGGGGACAAGCTGCACTTTATAACAGGTTCACCAATGGGTGGTTTCCACCGGACTAACTTCTTTGCCCACACCTGGATACCTATTGGCATGATGGTTCTGAGCCAGCAAGTGGCATCTTAATCTACAGCAAGAGTGAGAGGAGGGGAAGGCTCAGCAGGTATATTTGTGTTCATGTCACTAGCTGGTGGCTTCCTCAACGTAGCTGACGAATTAGAGCAGTTGTGGGTTGCTGGACTTTGTGTGTTGGGGGGTTGTTTGTTTAAATTTGGCTTTGTCCCTGTGGTATCTCAGATCAACCTTTTGGTCCAACTGCTTTTGTTGTTGTTATGGCCATCTACTTGGTTTTAGCAAGATCTGTCCTTCAGTGTTCTGGCTTCTCCTGTTCTACCTGGCTGCCAAAATATTTTCCTATAGATACGGAGCTCGTAGGATGCAGTAGGCTTCTCATGTTTGGAGGCTGAGTTTAAGTAGTACCCCTCTCTTTCTGAAGATATTTCTCTGGTTGGAACTATGAATCAAAACATTTTGCTCTTTTGGGATGTAAGAACCTGTCAAAAATCCATGTGCAGCTGCTGGGGTTATTCTTTGGGCTACAGAGCCAAATCAACCAGGAAAGTCTCCTGCTGCATCTTTGCCAGGTCCTCTGGCTAGTTTAAGTGGTTCACACTTTTGCCTGGAGCATAACATACTGCTTTGCCAGCCTTCTGCAGAGAGCTGCTGTTGTTCTACGCTTCTAGTGAGACAGTCCCAGAAAACACAGTCTAAACACTGTGTGTTCCTCTACTCTAGAGGGAGTCTGCTTTGCTCATGCTTCCATGTTCTGTGACTTGCACCAAAGAGGAAATGTGTGCTACTAACAGATGTGGTTGCAGAAATCCTTTCAAGCAAACTGTGTCTGTTGAAATCAGTTCTTTCTTTTAAATCAATTAGGAAGGCAAGGAAGCTCACCTGTATTAAAGAAGCCATGACCCTCCAGGGCAGAAGAGACTACACTCATTTTTGGAGAATGTCAACTTACAATTCTTACAGCCCTCAAGCTAGGGGAGAGTTAGTTTCCTACTTTGAACCCTCTATTGATGTCAGCAGAAGATTTATAAAAGTGCCTGATTAGATTACCCTCACTGTAGTAATAAACAACGTTAATAAGTGGTTTTCAAGTGTCTTACATAGCACTTGGCTTTTAGTAGAGAAACTGCTACCTATTGGATCTATGGCTAGTTCTCCCCTACTCCCCTGAATTTTCTCTCCTTCAGTATTTCATTTTTTAATGTGTTACTAAATAAGCAATGAAATAAAGATTGCCTACACTAAAAATGGTGTGTTTAGGGGCTCCTGCTCCAGTAAGATTAAATGTTAATGGGAAATACTGCTCTTACTAGTTCTAGCTTTCTACAGAGTGGAGTGCCCAACATTATTCTATTTCATGGGTTTTTTTGGTCAAAGTCTATTCTGGTAATTCCTTTGTTAACTGTGTGTTCTCTCTCTATTCTTCTGCCTAGCTTTCTGCAGAGGGCGTGTTGTGAGGGTGCCCAAAGGTCCTCTTATTCGAGTCGTGGGCACGGAGGTGATGATCCCTTGCAGCGTTAGTGACTACGATGGACCCAGTGAACAGAACTTTGACTGGGAGTTCTCCCGGGAGACTGACTTTGTGCGGATAGTGAGTACCTGGGATTCTACATTCACCTCTGAGGAGTACCGAAAACGCGTGGACCATGGGGATATCAAACTGAGACGGAGCAGCAACGATGCTGTGGAACTTGTGATTAGAAACATCCAGCCAACTGACCAAGGGAGATACAAATGCTCCACGCCCAGCACTGATGCCACCGTTCAGGGAAATTATGATGCAGAGGTCCAAGTGAAAGGTATTTCTGAAGAGTGAGGTGTGCTCTAAATTTGTTTTTAATATTGATGTACCCTTGAGAATGTTGAATTTCTGTTGCTTATGAGCATTGTGATTTTTTTTTTTTCCTTTTCTTCACTGTGTTCCTGTTTAATTCTCCTAAAGCCAAAATTGAAAATTGGGACATATGATAGCAAAGACAAGTGAGGTGAAGAAGTGAAGAGAAGCTGTTTACTATAAACACCAATTTCCTTTTTTCTGTCTAGTAAATACATAAATAAATATGGGAAAACTAAGCAGTGGGTTTTCTGAAGATGTCTGCAAATATTTAATGTCCCTAAGCCTCCGGGTAGAGAGGCTAAATTCAGGTAAAAAACACAACCTGTCTTCTCTCTCCTATTTATAGTGTCATTTAGGGATCTTTCTATATGAAGGAGGTAATCTTTCTTTTCCCCATTAGCATAGTCATACCCTAGCTTTGCTCTTGCATTTAAGATTCTTCAGTAGTAACTTGGGAGACTATTTTTTTTTCCAGTGTCATATCTTTTAATCCCATTAAAATCAAGATGGTTCTGGATGGGAATAGGCAGAATGATGATGTTTGAATGAGAAACTAAAGTGACTGGAAGGATAAATGAATTTGAATGCTTGTCTTGGCTTGTTTAAAGCAGAGCACTTCCTTCAATAGATTTTCATCTGAATTTCCGTGTTCCTGGAATATATTTTTGTGTGGAAGAAGGAATTATTGGCCAGGTGTTGCTCTGTGGTAGTTTCACTGCCTCATATCTGAACAGGTCTGTGTGGGTGTTCTCTTCTTGCTTCCATTTTATGATGCTTGTGTCTTTTGGTCTTTTTTTTTTTTTTAATAGTGATTTCAGATGGCTTATCAGTGGGTGGTTCAAAAGCACGTTCCTCAATGTCTCTCAGGCTGTCTGAGGGTGACTCCTTCAAGTTGCGTTGCTCAGCAATTACCACCTCACCGGAGCACACTCACCTGCATGTGACTTGGCAGATCAAAAGTGGATCGACTTGGAGGGACATCCTATCTTTGACTCATGAGGGCAAATTCCAACCGGGTCCTGCCTATGAAGAGCGCTACCGTAATGGAGATATCCGCTTGGACACAGGAGCAAATGACACATATCGGTTATCTGTATCCCAGGCCTCGTCAGTGGATGGGGGTGCCTACAGATGTCTTGTGAGCGAGTGGGTGAGAGGGGCAGATAGCTCATGGCAGAAGATTCAGGAGAAGAGCGTGGAGATAGCAAGTGTGGCAATCCAACGGACTGGTGAGTGTTATTGATGAGCTGGGGTCACAGCTCATAGCTACAGGAGTGGTGTGTCCAGACTGTGATACTTTGAAAGCTGAAATTGGGTAAGCTGAACTAAATGAGGACACGTTCCAGAAGGACCTAGAGTGCTGTTTGGATAGCTGGACTGTTTACATCTGAGTCGATAGAAAATGCTTGGCATATTTTTTCTTGCTTTTTTTTGGGGGGGGAATGGGAATGATAGCATGGAAGGATTGACTGAAACTTCTTAGATGCCTAGACCTAGATTTTATTGTGTCCTTAATTCACTTCAGATTGCTTCTATTTCTTATATTCCTTAAATAAACGGTGTATTTAACCCTTGAGCACCTGAAATCTTCCCTCTGTTGTCTTACTAACATAGGGTTGTCCCATAGCGCTAAACAGCTACACTTTTCATGTAAAAAGTGGCTTGTGATTCAGTGACAGATATGAAGCTTTTCTGTATGTTGTTTATTAAAATGGCACAGAAAGGTCAAGAGAAAGGAGGAAGGCAGTGATTATTTAACAGGACAAATTATCCAGTGATTTTTATCACTGACACTGGATCACTGCTCTGATTGCTCCATCGTGTTGACAGAGGTCTAGGACAGTAATGGTTCTGTTAAACACATCATTGCATGCTTGACTAAGGAGACAAAAAATACATGTTGGGCTATGCTGAGGATATCCAGATATTCCTGCCCATATAGATTTCAGAAGTAGATGTGCTAAGCGCTTAATTGCATTAGCATTACCACTGTTAGTTGGAGGAGGAAAAGCAGGGACATACACACATGCATTTTGTCACTCAATAGGTGGAAAAACAGGCAATGATGGTCCCTCAGAAATCTGAAAATATGATGATATTTTAGAACTGTTCAGACAGTAAGGGTATCTTTTTATTTTTGTAATCCTTTAATCACCATAGGGAGAACCCAGAACTGCTGTCTTTTTTTGGCGAGCTCATGTGGATGTGGTTTTAGTATCTTGGTGGTACTTAGCCTGTGAAATTTGACAGGATACATCTGCCCCCTTTTTCAGGGTGTCTGTTGCACAGTAAAGCTTGCAGGTGCTCTCTGCTGAGGCATGGCTTGCTTAATTAAGAGTTGTAATTCTCTGTTTTGTTGCACTTTTGGAGAGTTTTGTTTAAGTAGGTGAGGTTTAATCTGTGCAGAAAACAGGGTGAGGATGGCCAGGACCAGTAGTAGTGCAATTTTTTAATGTGGTTTGGATATGCGATGTTGTTTGTGGGGTTTCTGTTTAGGGTGGTTTTTTCCTTCATTTTTAGCTCAGTCGTTGGCAGCACTGACACTTTGTCAGGGGTGTGAAGGCTTTTTTTAAAGTTATGCTAAATGGGATAGGTGATTCTCCAGCAAAATATTGTGGAAACTTTTACCCACACATCCTGTAGTAGGACTTGAAGAGCATCTTGTGCTGATACCTGAAACTTCTGCACTTGCATGCTAAAATGAACTTCAGTTGTAAACAGTATGCCTGGTTGGTGCACTTCCCTAATTCTCACCTGCTGTAAATTATGGGGTTAAATTTGTAAAATTAAAAAACAAACCCCAAAATTTGAATTAATGTATCTAATGAAAAAAGTTATGCACAGGTTACTTGTGTAACTGTGTGTGGGTTTCTTCTGTTGCTGCTCTTTGATCTACTTGCCCATCAATTTCATCTCCTAGAATCATGACATCTTTGGGCCCGACTTTGTTATCATATGTCTTTTTTTTTTTTTTTTAATAGTGCCTTGCACAACAAGTATATAACCCTAAGTGAGGCCTTCAGACATGTCTGTAACCAAAAAAAAGGAGTATTGAGAATATACATATGGGTAAACTCTCTCAGAAGTCCCTCTGTATGCATATACTACCAGATTCTGAATGCCTGTCCCTATTTCATGAAGACAGAAGTGTTCCTTGGAGAAATGCTGCTCTTAACCTCACAGATGAGTCATATTTTGTATCCTGGTATTAGTTTGTTAAATTAACTAGGCTTTCTTACTGATTGCGATCCCATGATAAGACAGTGAGGGAAGTTCCAATAAGATACTCATCAGATAGTGGACTTTACTTTACCACTCGGGTGCACTCTGTTCAGTTTGACTGCTCTGTGCTATCAGGTGGTGAGATGAGTATTGTTTGGTTTTATTGGCAATAGTTGTGGCTGCTTAGTTTGGCTCTGGCCTTTATATGTTGTCTCTCATTCCTGATAATAATCCTATAAGGCTTTCACAGATGGGTACCTATTATGTAGTAGAACATGGTTTTACACAGGAGTCACTAATCTGCACCAGAGACGTAGCTGCCTGTTTAAGGTGAGAGTCTGTATTCTTGCTCATGGTCTTGGTCATAGATCTGCTGAGAAGAGCTGCTGCTCAAGCAGCCTAATCTACTGGCCTCATTTGAGACTTTAAGAGCAGGTGCATCACATGCTGTGGGAATGGTGCTGCAGTGAGATCCAAATCTAATCTTTAGGCAATGTAGAATGAGGGAATGAGCAAGTGAAGACATGTGATGGCCAAGTGACTTGGTGAATGATTTGCACCGAGGTTTACAAACAATGCACACGGCACCCTTTGTTCACCTCTCACTAGTAACTAAGGCCAGCTTTGCTACTTCTGGTCTTGATGCTTTTGTCCCATGGCTTTCTTTTAAGAAACCTGTGGCCAGCCTGGTAACCTACAGAATGCAGAAGGTCCCATTTGAATGCTGGCTGTGACCACATGTGCTATGTGTATTAAAAATATTCACTAGCTAGTGGAGGAGTTTGTTAAATGTGTTTTAAGTGGCAACTGGCATTGCTTTAAAGTCTTCAGTGTGTGTTGGTCAGAGCAGTAAGTGGAGGAATCAGCAGTATAAGGAGTTATTGCTGCCTTCTGTTTGCTTTCATTTCATGTTTCTGCAGCACACCTGAGGTCAGTCAGGACTCCAACATGTGGCTGTGGCTGATTCTCATCTAAATTGGCTCTGTTAGAGGAGCTCAAAACCATTTCAGCAGAAACCAAGTTGAGTTTTAATGGAGTTCCTAGTGATTTCAGTGGACACTTTATCTTCTGAGAGATAGTCCCAAAACACTTTTACCCTCCTGTGAGAATGGAAAATCCTGTACACATTTTCCTGCTGTGCGAAGGTGACATGCGGTCTGTGACTGGGACAAAGCCTTCATGGAGCAGTTGCCGTTGAGTTATAAAAATCCTGTTCTCCCTCCCTTCCTCCCCGTACCCTGGTCACACATCCCTTGCTTGACTGATAATGTGTACTTCCTTGTAATAGATCGTGCAGCATCATAGCCAACAGGCATTTGAAGGTAGGGCTACCAAGCTACTTCAGAGAATGTAAGAAAATGTGAAGTCCTGGATAAATTACAGTGGACTTTTTTTTAAAATTATTTTTGTTTGATTTTTTTGTCTCTTCATTTCTAAGCTCTAGATGTGGTCATCTCAACAAGCAATGTGTCTGTGACTGAAAGGGACTCCCTGGAACTTACATGCAACATCACAACAGACAGAAGTGGTATTTTCCAAGCAGAGTTGATGTGGTATTTTTCTGCATCACCTGATGATACCTTGTCAGATGCTCAGGTTCTGCTGAGCATGGACCGTGATTCTGTTGTCAGTGATTCAACTCTCATCAGCCTGAGCCACGTAGATAGGAACTCCTATCGCCTGTTGGTACGTGATGTGGATGTAGAAGACTCTGGCTACTACTTCTGCCAAGCAGCTGTCTGGGTACCACTGCACAACGGGAGCTGGCATAAGGTGGTGGAGAGGATATCTGCACCAGTCAGTGTGGTGGTGACAACATTAGGTGAGTGATTCTACTTTCAGACTTCATGGGTAATGTACCTTGGTCCCATCAGAAAAGGGAGAGGACCTTGTAGAATCTCTTCTGCACAAATTTCTCTCTTGTTTGCATCTATCATCTATATGTAGGGTATCCCTCTCTCACATATAAAAATACCAATCTATGGTTCTGTTACCACATGTCCCACCCATGCACTCCACCTTCTGGTGTCATTGAACAGTCTGCAATTGGGAAATAGAACTTAAAAGCCTACCTTGTTTTCCAGGGGCTGAATCTGCTTCTATTGTCTTATTGTCCCCTTTCACCTCCCTCGTACCATTAGCAGAGCTCTGACCCAGCAACAGGCATTCTCTCTGAGCTCTGAACATAGTGATATTAGATGCTTCCCCCGATTTTTGAGTCATATACCATAAAAATTATTTATAGTGGGCACTTCATAATGAACACTGATAGCTTTCAAAGTTGTTGGGGTATTGTATTTTTTTTTAATCACTAGAGAGACAGAACATCCTACTGATGGATTTAGAATGAAACATGACTTTATACTGCTTTATTCTCCTCCCTCAACACACAAGTCCATTTTACAATACCATGTCACATAGCTGTTGAGTAGTGTGACTGAGAGAGAGCTAGCCTGTGGCTAACAATGTTAGCAGTGTTGATTAGCATAGGGCCACTAAAGTAGGTTTTCCTGCGGTATTTAGCACCCACTCAATGTGGTGCAGTTTTAATTATTCAGTCCTAGAGATGAGTAGATTTTTAGCCTTTTGGACAAGCAAGGGATTATTTGTGCACTTGAAGTTATGGCTTCCATATGGTACTGCTGCATTTCTGCAGCAAGTTCTTTTAATTCATCAGTGGGAGGAAAAAAATTCAGAAACTTGGTGATCTCTTTATTCTCCCCTTCCTTTATCCCCCAGTTGTTCTTGGTGGTTTTTCCTTCTTACAGCTCTAATACCATCAATGTCCACATTATTTTGCAAGGGTCTGGTTGGAGGCAGCTGTGTTTAACAGTTGTTCATTTAAAACTTGTTGACTGAATGAGGAACAGAAGCTGTAGGTAAGAAATTCAACAGGCTTATCTCATCTACCTGGCCTACAAGACCAGGCTGACAGTATCTTTCCCTACACCCCTTTCCCAAGACAAATCTGTTTTGGAGATCCACTGTCTCATGCATGCTGTAGATTGTAAAGCTTTTGCTTTGCATTATGCCAGCTGAACTCTTAAGCTTTGGAGAGCTCTCTTTATGCAAATATCCTTAGAAGTAAAGTTACTTGGGGAGAAATACTAAAAATGAAACTCCAGCAAAACTTCTAAACAGCCTGTTGATTTAGGGGTAGGTCTAGATATGTCAGCCTACCCATCCTGTCCCCTAGTTTAATCTTGGAGAGAATAGCTTCAATTTAGAAACAGTGAAACTCAGGGTGATGTTGCAGGATGCTGTAAGGTATGTGCACCTTCTAAAATTGACCAAGTATGGTTGTGTTGGAAGCATGAATGAACCTAGATGTGAGGCTGGGGGAGAACTGATTGAGCTGTAGTACTTGGTGTTTGTTCCCAGCTTTGACTGGATGCAAGTATCCAGGCCTAAACCCTCTCAATGTACCCGTTCAGAGCCTCTTGTCATGAGAAATTGGTGGTACTGTCCAGTTACAAGGGCAGAGCTCCTCCAACATAAAAGTACTGAATGAGGGCAGCATATGAGAGCCCACTCTGAAGCCTGGTTTTCAGAAATAAATAGCTGTGTCAAAAGGTTAAATCTTGGTGACAATGCCTTCAAATTTTGCATTTTAGTATTGTACAGAGCAGTTGAGCCGTGGCCGTTTCCAAGTATACTTGTAATGTGTGCTAGAAGTGCACAAGTGATGAGCATCTTCATTTCCTGTCCTCATTCAGACATTTAAATTGCATATTCAATTTGTGAGTGTTCCCTTCTTCCCCCACTTGGGTGCATGTGCACGCGTGCACATGTATTCACGCGTGCACAGGTGCACTGCATGCTCATGTACTCACTCATAGTTCCTGTACCTGTAGGACTATTCCATATTCTTTCCATTCCAATTTAGCATTATTTGGGAACAGGAGAGAATAAAATATGCTCTTCAGCAGATGCGTGGTTGCTAGGGCAAGGGAAAGTAGAATAAATTTTCAGCATTTGAGGTTTTCAGCTGCATCCAGAATTCACCAGCTCCTCCTTAATGGAAGTTAAGAGCTGCTGGAGTATTAAGTCATTGAACTGTCAGTGAGGCTGTTCTTTGACAGCTGACAGAGTGGAGGAATGAGGTTTATCCAGCCAGCCTTTTATTCTTTCTAAATCCTCTGTTTAAGTGTCTGTCAGGGTGAAGCGCCTATATGGAGTGGTGCTGTCAAAGCCAAAACTCTTCTTAGCGGTCCTTCCCCTGCCCTCAAATAAAACAAACCCGAGTGATTATCTAAGAACTCAAGTTTCTTGCAGCTTTTTCCTTCGTGTATTCCTGTCTAGAGAAGAACTTCTGCTTTCATAGTATTTGTTACTGTGAAAATATTAATTGGTCTTGAATGCCTTCTATTTTTGGGGGGAAGGGGAGATTAGAGGAATGATATGAAAATTGCAGAGCAAGAGCAATATATCATGAGGCCCTGGAGAAGACTAGTCTTTTGTGAATGAGACAGGAAGAGTAGTATAACTGTAGGATCTATGGGGACTTACACCAAAAATGGGTTTAGGCCACCATTAATAATCTATGCCTTGGTTGAAGCAGAGGAATTCTGTGCATTTTCTTTTTATTTTGCCTTACTTACACCAAAAATGTGCACTTACGTTCACTGGTAGTAGGTACTACTGACTTAGGTAAACAGTACTTTTATGCTTGTGCATTATCTAACGCTGCAGAAACTCACCATCAGTATCACTAGATACTCCAGTGTCTGGTGTGTATTAATGCCCTTGTTCTTGCTAGATGCAAGGGCACTGCATAATACTTAATGTTGAGAGACCTTTTCTGCAAGCTGACATAGCAGCAGCCAGCTAGCTTAATACAATTGTTTATCCTTTGCATCTGAAGTCCAAAACTGCATGTGCACACAGTTTGCGCAGCAGTTCTATTAAGATGCTTTATTATTTTGGCTCATTGGTGAGCTAAGCCTAAGTTTTAGCCTTGGATTGCCTTCTCTGTCCCAATTATAGCTTCGGTTAATTGTTTCTAGGAGGGCAAAATGCCAAATAAAACATAAAGCAAGTAATAAATATAGAGTGCTGAATACACTTACAATGTAAAACCCATGTGATGAGTATTGGCCGAACAGCTGGAAAGCTAATCTTTTTTCTGAATTATAGTAGACAGCAAGACAGAAAAATATTCTAACACTAGTAAATAAGTATGCATTTCCTCTGTGGTGTGAGGTTCTTGCTGTAATCTTTTTCCTTTACTATCTCTGTAGTCTGGGAGAAAACAGTCATGCGGCTGCCTTATCGCTTTTAGGCTTTGGACAGCCAGCTATTTCAGATTTAAATACAACAGCCCCATTCTTAACCCATGAATTTCAGGCGCTCCTTTTCAAGCTTGAGGTATTCCAGCCTCATAGCTGTACACCATGGACTTCTCTATTCAGACCATGAAGCTCTTCTGATCGACACATCTTCGACTCTTAACATACTTAGTATTTATTATGCTGCCTGCTGAAATTTACTGTGCACCGTTATTGGTGTGCCTGTGGCTGGTGCCAGTGGTGGTACCCATGCCCCCCTGGTTTTGGTGTGTGGGTGGGGGAGGTGTTTGGGTTTTGGGTTGTTTTTTTAACACTCTTAAACTGTATTGTAGAGACATGATGGGATGGTTAAGTGTCAAAAAGAAGGCATTTTAGGATGGGAAATGGCCTCTTACCCTGGAGAGAAATTAGGGAAATAGGATGTCTCTGTTCAGTTCAAAGCTAGAGAATAACCAGTCTCCTGTTGCTGCAGGCTGCTCCAGGCATTTGCACAGGTGCAAAAGGTGACTGACTGGGCTGAAACTGAACCCACATGGTGGGTTCTTGGGGCCAGGCCTAAAGAACGGAATGATTTTCCTTGACAAGTTCTCTTAGACCTGATTTTTCTGAAATAGTCTGACTAGACCTATGAAACGACAAGTCTTGTTTGGAAATGCAGGCCTAGGGGTACTTGTCAGACTGGTGCAAGTCTGAGAGCTGGAGTCCAAGTTCCCAGTCCCCAGGTCTTGTAAGAAAAATGCATATTCTGGCACTTGGCTTCTAGCTCAGGTGCTTTCACAGACTGGATGTTAGAAGTTAGCCATACCTCTGAATACTCTCTGGCACTTCCTCCTTTCTGCTTGTAGTTCTAACCTCTTTCTTCTGGGTTTCCTCTCCTGCAGAGCCAGACTACGAGGTGTTTCTGAATGCCTCTAAGACACCCAAGTTTTCAGATGACCCCACAGAGCTCAACTGCAGGATCACAAATGCACAGGACACCGAAGCAAACATCCGCTTCACAGTTTCCTGGTACTACAGGCAGCGCCTGCGTAGTGACGATGTGGTGACAGAGGAACTCCTGGCCACGATGGATGCAGACTGGACTCTGCTGCTTGGGGACAGGAGCAGAGAGCGGACTCAGAACGGGGAAATAATCTTCTCTAAAAAGGCTGTTGACACCTTCAGTTTACGAATCCAGTGGACTTCAGAAAGTGACAGAGGGGATTATTTCTGTGTTATCTCTGCATGGAGTAGGCACCGCAACAACAGCTGGGTAAAGAGCAAAGATGTGACTTCTGCATCTGTCAGCATTTTCTGGGCTACACAAGGTAGGAACCTTGTACCTGTTTGCTGAAGGATCTGGATAGCTGAGATAGTTTTCTCTTGAGTAGGCCCGTCAGCCAGAAGGCCTGCTAATAGGCTTTGGAAATGGGGTTTTGTGTTATGACAAGGAAAAACACTGTTGCCTTATGTAAAGGCCACTTATTTGTGGAGGAAAGTAACTACTTAACAGCACTCACCAGTTTTATGCAACAGTTTGGAGTGGAAGTGCAAAGCAGAGATATGTCAATCAAACTGCGCTGAGACTTCCAGGAACTGGGCTGTCATTGTGGCAGGGGTGGCATCCAGCAGTGATGGGGTCATTGCCCCCTTTTGTGACTCAGAGTATTTTGGTCTCTCTGGGATGAATCTTGCTGCTAGCAACAGGGTTGTCTTGAGGTGAAAAGAGGAATGTCACTCACTTTGTCTTCTCTATCTGCCAGTTTGAGAGTTGTTTTTTCTCTCTCATACAAGCCCATGTTTAGAAGGCACTTCTGAGGAAGTTTGTGGGCATAGTAGTACCAGAGTATCAAAAAATAAATGGGTGGCAGAGCAAAGTCATTCAGTGATTTGCCTGGATTTGGGCCTTTTTTAGGTGGAAGTGAAGCAGCTCTGGTCAGTATTTAAACTGGCTCTGGAAGCACTTCTTAGAAGCTAAATAGTTACCTGAATCACTTAACGCTGATTTAAAATGGGTATATGAATCCTGTAAGTCCTGTAGAGTGATACCATTTCGGCTTAGGCGTGAGGTCATGCAAGAGGGTCTGCTGGATAGGGACAGAAGGAATAGGATAACCTAGGATGTAACGTCTTTGGCAAAAATCTATACTTAGCTAAGTGGCATTTCTCCTGATAGATTTGTTTAAGTTTAGCTCAGGCAGTCACAGGCGGAGAACTGTATTTCAGAGACAAGCAGTTTGAAATCAGTTTAAAGTTGTTTAGAGACAATCCCTAAACAGCAAATTTGGGAGCTTCTGCTGTGATTCTGCTTCAGTGGAGAGAGAAATGGTGAGCTGCTTGTTCAGTACTTCCTTCATCCCCAAACTAAGCATGGTCCATGAAAAGGTCATTTTTTTCACTGAAGCTGACTTCTCCAGCAGGAGTGAGATCTCTCATTAATGCTGAATGCTGGTCACAATTAGTTCAGTTGTTATGCCACAACACGAGTGTGTGTGTATGTGCATGCACGCGTAATGGATTATCGCCTTCGGAGCAGCTAGAGAGACCAGCTGGAGTTGAAATGTCGCAGCCTGTGTTGACATTTCTGAGGGAAAACAAATCGTGACAGGTGTGAATATTCCCTTGTTTCTGGTTTTATTCCAAAAACTCTGCTAATTTTGCAACACAAATGTAAATGTTATAGTCCCTATGCTGAAAAGTACATTTTGTTGGCAAAACTTGGAGTTGGGGGATTTATGATGTGAAAGTGAGCTCTCCTACAAACACCTTCTCCTCCTGAAAAAGCATGTTATATGTATATATATATAGGTTTGATTTCCCTTTCTTCCCTTCTACCCCTCACGCGCCCCCCCCGCCTCTTTCAGCAGTTTAGCCCCAGCTGCCTTTCTCTGTGTGCCCTGTCCCCTGCCATATCCTGTTCGTGTGAGCTTCAGACTCAGCTGTGAGCCCACTGCTGTAGCCAGCAACTACGAAGGAGTTAATCTGCTGCTGCCTCTGCTCTCTGACTGTTGTTTTGACAAGTATCTCTGGTGATTTGAGTCCCTAACTGCTCCCAGTGCTTATAAAAGCAAGCAGCCAGGCTCCCACGTGTTTGCCTAAGGAGAGAACAGAAATTTGCCTCTTCCTTGGATAGCTTGTGCCTACACAGAGGCTTTTCTTCCAACTATTTCATTACTTGCATCGTCTCTGTTAACTTAAGAACAGTGCTTGGAGGGAGAACTTTGGAGAAATCCCACTTTGGAAAAGGTTGTTCTGAGTTTTTGAGAAAGGAGAAATGGTTTTATGTTGTGTCTAAGTCAGTCAGCACAGAGGGGTGTTCAGGATAAAGAAGCCTTTGCTTGAAATGTAATGTAAACATAATGTGAAGATGTCCAAGTCCTTTTTGTGTGTGTTGTATAATAAGTTGTATGTTTGCCCATTTTAACTTAAGGTTTCTTATCTTCTTTTTCTCTTTTGTTCTGTTGGGACCAATAATGCTCACGTGCCTTTCTGCTTACTCAGCTTTGCAAATGTAGCCAATCGCTATCATAGATCACTGTTGTTTTTGATGTGGTCTGCCTGATTTGTTTATTCCCCTCTTTCTTCTACTCTCTCCTCCACCAAGGTGACAAAGAAAGCATCTTTATCTCACCTTAAAAATGAAAAGCATCAATTATATTGTTATTTTTTGCTTATTTAGAGTACAAATTCCAATCAGTAAAGAGGGGTAAAGGAGAGGGGATCAAGTGCACCCTCAATAAGTTTGCAGATGACACTAAGCTAGGCGGGTGTGTTGATCTGCTTGAGGGTAGGATGGCTCTACAGAGCGATCTGGACAGGCTTAGGCCAATGATATGAGGTTCAACAAGGCGAAGTGCTGGGTCCTGCACTTTAGTCACAACAACCCCATGCAGTGCTACAGGCTTGGGGAAGAGTGGCTGGAAAGCTGCCTGGTGGAAAAGGACCTGGGGTATTGGTCGACAGCTGGATGAATGTGAGCCAGCAGTGTGCCAAGGTGGCCAACAGTATCCTGGCTTGTATCAGAAATAGTGTGATCAGCAGGACTAGGGAAGTGATTGTCCCCCTGTACTCAGCACTGGTGAGGCTGCACCTCGAATACTGTGTTTTGGGCCCCTCCCTACAAGAAAGACATCAAGGTGCTGGAATGTGTCCAGAGAAGGGCAACAAAGCTGGTGAAGGCTCTAGAGAACAAGTCTTATGAGGAGCAGCTGAGGGAACTGGGATTATTTAGCCTGCAGAAAAGGAGGCTGAGGGGAGACCTTATTGCTCTCTCCAACTATCTGAAAGGAGGTTGTAGTGAGTTGGGGGTCAGTCTCTTCTCCCACGTAACAGGTGATAGGACAAGAGGAAATGGCCTCAAGTTGCACCAGGGGAGATTAAGGATGGATATTAAGAAAAATTTCTTCACTGAAGGGGTTGTCATGCATGGGAACAGGCTGCCCAGGGAAGTGGTTGAGCCGCCATCCCTGGAGGTATTTAAAAGACATGTAGATGTGGAGCTGAGGGACCTGGTTTAGTGGTAACTTGGCGGTGCTAGGTTAACGGTTGGACTTGATGATCTTAAAAGTCTCTTCCAACCAAAACGATTCTATGATTCTAAGGGAGGAAAGCTTTTTTGACTGGCTCTGTACATGATTTTCAACCCAGAAAAAAGTTTGATAGTTTAAAAGACAATTTTATTTATTAATTTGAGTGTGAGTACTGCCTGTATTTAAAACACAATTGCTGTTTGCAGTGGAATGCGGAATTGGTGCTTGTTTCCTAAACCAGTGTTGTCAACTTTGGATCTGCATGGAATTCTTTGTGAAAGAGAACATTATCTTTTAATTGAAATTCCAAATCCCAAAGGTACTATGATTTGGGGTTTTGTTAATACTTCTGTCTTTAATTTACAAAATAATTGTATTTAACGTAATGTTACTTGTCCTAAATGCTTACCCAGGCCCTCCCATCACATTTAATTGGGAGCAAGGGCATCTTAATCTTTCAGGAAGTCCTGCGAATAGAGAACAGGTGATATTTCTGCCACCCACTTGTCTTTACCATTGCTGGTGTATAATAGACACTGCATACTACAGATGTGCGGTTCCTCCTGAGCAAAGAATTTCCCCTACTTATGTCACTAAGCTGCCAGGTGTATGTGCCAGTTTGGGTATAGGAACAAGAAAGTGTGTTAAGTGTACAAGTGTCAGTCACGGATGGCTGGGCTCCTCATGCCCATCATTGCGTGAGGGTGAAGTGTTTGTGCTCTTTTCTTGGCAGGGGAGCATGCTGATGAGGATGGTCTAGTTGTGTGTGTGCATGCAGCAGTGGGGAGAGCCACTGTGCTGTATATACACGTGTCAGGCTGTGGTGCAGGCCTTTGTATGCCTGCTGTATTATCAGAGCTGCTGGGGCTACAATTGTACCTCAGGGTGTTGTATAGTCTCCTTCTCCTACGAAGGCAGAGCTGTCATTACCTTAATGTCTGTTGCGTTCCCTGTACTTACAATCTAGCTAGTGCACTGGGGGATGAAGAAGCCTTTATGAATATTGAGATGGCATTACTTGAGGCTGCTGACGTTAAGCTCTGAGGTTGCTGTTAGCCATGGCCATTGTGCTGCTATTCAAACCAGAGTCAGTGGAGTGCAGGGAAGGTGTTTGCTGTTTCCTAAAGTCTCCTTACCCTTGTAGCTGTTAGGCTTCTCTAGCAATTTGACTGGCTTAGATTAGGTGAAAACTCTTCTGGTCACTACCCAGGAAGTACTCTTGAATCTGAGCACGCAGTTTGTGGTGCAAACAATGAGCAAGGGAATTACAGTGTGGCTTAACCACTTGGAGTGACCAGTGATGGAAGGCAGAGGCATGCACTGTCAGGCTCCAAAGTACAGTTTATTACTCAAATTTTATCTGAATTGTTTGGCTAAGATTTCTTCTGCTGCTAGCCCTCTGTCTTGGAGTAGCGCCCAAACTGGTTATAAGCTTTGGGTATGGTTTACTTAGGATCTCTTCCCCCTACTGTTTTCCAACATAAACTCTGCTGACTGCAGCCTCCTGTATATGACTGCCCAGGGTGTGTTTTATCATGCTTTTCATTCATGGAGCTTTACAAGAAGGAGGTGAGACTCTGCATGGGATTGCAGGTGTGTGTGTGGAGCGGCAAGCATGCAGGGTAGTGGTCAAGACACAGACATTGCCTCCTTGGCAATTCTTGGAAGATTAGAAATGAGATCTTAGGATGCAGTTCTTGGAAGAAAATGTTCTTTCACCTCTCTGACACATCTTACGCTATAAGATCTGATGAGTAGTTTCTGTTAACATAGGAAACATGAAGAAACTTTCCTTTCCCACTCAACTTTTCTTGCAGATTACTGTTATTTCTAACCTAAGTGCCAAATCTTTGGTTTCTCTTCTTTCCCATAATGTGTGCTGTTACACACAGAGACAACTACATGCTTTTCTAGGTGGGGGTGATGGAATGCTAATTACATTTCATCTGCTGCTACTGAATGAGAACAATTTTGGCACAGAACCGTACTGTTAAGAATGGCGATCCAGGCATTTCTAGTTGATAGGATATGGGGCTTTTTTTGTTTGTTTGTTTTACTTTACTACATATGCAGTTCTCTAATACTATTACAGATCCAGAAATGTTCCTTTGATTGTTTTTTACTTTCTTGCATCAAGAAACATTCAGCACCTGTATGTGCTGTTTTTTGCATCCCTTTGTCTTTTCTGGTCTACCTTTCTTATAGCCTCACATAAGAGGAGGTGCCTCTGCATTCATCCAACCTAAGGAATTTTGGATTTTTAAAAGGTAGAAAAATACTTTGAAAGGACGTTCATAAGAATATGTCTCCCGGTTCTCTGTTCAGCATCCTGATTTCTAACCCTTTTGAATTCTACTGGTGTTCTCCAGCTGCATCTCTGGGCCTCAGATGTTCTCTTCCACCAACTCTACTGATGGCATTTCTGCTGCTGTCCCATGCTACCACCACTCCTGTCTCCTTTTCATTGGAAAAAATAATTGGTAGAAGCAGCGTTTTCTGCTACCCTCAAATAGAAAGTCAAGAAAGGATGTCTAGGAACAAAGTTTGCTCTGTCCTTACTGGGGACAAGACACTCCCCTGTGTACTGCTGCCTCACCTGTGGCTCAGGGAATAGTTGAAGTGAGGCATTTGGAGCCCACATAGTAGGGAGAGTTGTCTCTCTACATCTGTATCTGCTCTGATCATGTGAAGGTATTTGTCTTAAGCAGATGTATGAGAGACCAAATGCAAGATCTCTTTTTCGGTGTCTAGGACCCAGTGCTCTGACATGAAGATCAACAGCACAAAGAATGTTTGCATCAGGAGGGATTTTTGCCCAGAGCGCCCTCACAAAGCCTAGAAATGTGACAGAGAAGTATGGCTAGCTGTTTGTGCTTCTACTTTTGAGACAAAAATATGATTGTCTACTAGGTTCCTAAAATATGTGGCAATGTGTAGTCTGTGTTCCTAAATGCTGCAACCTTATGAAGAGGGTGATATCAGAATCTCATGGACACAGAATGAGGA
Organism: Anarhynchus alexandrinus; assembly: GCA_008711295.1. Lineage (NCBI taxonomy): Eukaryota > Metazoa > Chordata > Aves > Charadriiformes > Charadriidae > Anarhynchus > Anarhynchus alexandrinus. The sequence continues at coordinate 726,288 of VUYV01000184.1, read as the reverse complement.
AAAAATGGATTTGAAGTCTGGAATCAGATGCATGATGAGTTCTCACACACGGGATTAGAGAATGACTCTGTGTGTGCACCTTCAATTGTGATTGTACCCTGAGTGCCTAAATGTGCAACTCTTGTGTTCCCACTTGCTTAGCAGGTGGAAGTGTTGGGGGGGTTGGTGTGGAGTATCAAGTAATTCTGTGCTCAGCTAGACCACTAGAAGCAGCTCAGCTTTCCTCACTCCTGCTGTTTCTTTATATAGCTTTGTACTGTGATCTGCTTTATACAGTACTGATTTAAAGTTGTCATACCGGGTTTCTCATCCTGTGGGCTGTGTTTACTCATTGTGAAAACTGCTGCTGGAAGGCAAAACACTGCAAAATGTAATCTTGACAAGTATCTTGTTGCTCTTGTGGGGAGGGCATAAATAATACTGCATTTAGTTCAGTTTTGGGAATGTGTAACAATCTCGCCATTGCTTATTTCCCTTTTCCTGAGAAGTTTCACCTTACATAAAGGTGACCTGTGTAGTGGTGTTTTGTGGTTTTATTTTTGTTTGGGTGTGGTTTTGTTTTTTCTTTTTAAGGTGTCTATACCTGTTTTTTATAAGGGGGGGAAGGGAGAATATGCTGCAGCAAACTAATTCCAGCAAGTTGGACTTGCTGAATTCTTGCAATACTGCTCCTTTGGGAAGTAGCTGTAAGCTGTGTGTTCTGCCCCAGTACCCTTTCCTTAGGAAGAACCTGAGCATGTGGGATGTCTCGTCATCGCAGTGCCAGGAAACTAGCAGCTCCCTTTTTATCTGGTTCTGATTTCAGTCACTCCTCATTTTCTCAATTTCTTATTGTGAGCTTGTATTTTTTGTGTCTTGGGGCTGTGCTCCTAGATGTATAATTTTCCCAAACCCTGTAATTAAGGGATTCTTGGGATTGAGGAGCTGGCAGACTTGGAGAATGTTGAAAAAAGAAAAGGAAACTGAGCAGTAAGTGTTGCTGGCATTCTTGATGCCCAATGGGCTGTTGGGAAACAACAAGACTTCGGTAGGCTGGTACTCAGGTGAACCATGAGAAGCAAGGGAAAAGAACACAGGTAGGGGCAGAGGTATATCGAACTCTTTCAACAGAGAGGTGTGTGTATGGGGGTGCTGGGGATGTAGACTTCTTGTTTTACCACCAATTTTTTTGTCATGCAGTTTCAGCTGATCTTGGGAGTTCAGCTGAATGTGTCTGGATTGCTGTTACAGTGGATTTTCAAGAGAAATAAAAGAAGCTACACTAAGTGCTGCTGATTCAGTTAGTGGCAGCTTTTGTCACTAGTCATGAGTACTTCAGCAGTGTCCTTGTACCCTGTCTCTGAGGGTGCTCTTCCAGATCAAGTGCGAAACTGGGACTCTGGGTCGTGTCTTACTAATACCTGTACTCTTGAATAAAAAAAGTCCTGGAGGTACTGTCATGCTATGGCCTGTGTATTGCATTATCTGTTTGGTATTTGGTGTTCATTTGAATTCTTGCATCTTGACCCAAACTGTTGTGTACTGGTGTGTGTGTGCTGTTGAGTAGCATTCTGGGATGTCCATATGTGTTTAGATAAATGTGCTGGGATTTGTCGCTCAAAAAAAAAAAGAGTACTTGGCTTATCTTCTAGATTGAAAGGTGCTGCAGAAATATCTGCAGCTATTTATTAACCCCTCTCTTGCTGCTTATTTCCTTCCCTCTTCAGATTACACGCTTACAGTGGAGGCAGTGAAATTGAAGCCATTCTTTGTAGCCGGCCACACTTTTGAGATGACATGCAAAGTGTCTTCGAAAAACATCAAGACGCCACGCTATTCTGTCCTCATTACAGCTGAGAAGCCACTAACAGATCAGTCGAATCCCAATGGAACCACTCGCATAATCTCATTGAACCAGGATTCAGTAGTGCGGCTGGAAGACTGGACGGACCAGACTCGTGTGGACGGCGTGGTTCTGGAGAAGGTCCAAGAGAATGAGTTCCGCTACAGGATGTATCAGACTCAGATTTCTGATGCTGGGCTGTATCGCTGTGTGGTGACTGCCTGGTCTCCAGGTGGTGGTGGCATGTGGCGTGAAGCAGTGAATGGCTTATCCAACCCTATCCAGATAGACTTCCAGACGTCAGGTTGGTATAGAATCTGGCAGCTGTGTGTCTAAGCCAGAAAGGGAGATGGCTCTTTGATGCTTTCCCAGTGGTTTCTCTGTCTCTGGGAAACACCTGCTCTTTGGAACATGGAAGGGGTCTCCAAATGGTATGATGACTGAGAGCTTTGCACGTCTCCTTTGGTGGTACTCGTGTCCTTTGTGCTATTGACTGTTTACAGAAAGATGTTTAATGAATTGGCTGTAATCATAGCCTCTGGGTTTTTCTTTACTAATGCAGCTTTTATGGTCCTGCAGGCTAAGAGCTGGTTCTCAGTATAGAATAACTGCTGCCACATTTGCCAGCTTTATCACTAGACTGGTGTTAGGTAGCGACTGCTCTAGAAGAATGTTAATATAAACTGGATTTCTGTTCCAAACCAGACTCGATTAGCATAGCATTACATTGCATGAGCACACCTTCCTGTTGATATAATTGCAGAAAATGGTCAGGTCAAGGCAATGGTAACATTTCAGCAATCTCAGCAAGCTGTCGCTCCCACCGGAAGACCTTAGAGGCCCCTTATGGCTGGACTACAAAGCTCCACAAGTTGGGATGAATTTCAGTACCCAGCATCCTCTTTCCCACATCCTTGCTGAAACCCTTACCTTCAGCTGTAGCATAGCCTGCCTCTCAAGGTTTTTCTGGAGAAGTGTGCCTGTCATGGTATATTGTTGGGGGAGGCGGGGGGGGACACACACAGCATTGGTTTGGATCATCAGAGATGCTTGTTAACCCTGCCTTCCTATCATGCTGTGTTGAGTGGGAAGTGCCACGGAGTTGTTTTTATAATAGTGGGGCACTTATGACTGAGAGGCTCATCTCATGATTTGATAAACCAAGCTGTTGACTCGTTGAGCAGTTTTGAAGAGCTCTTGGTGTAGCCCTAAGGTGCATCCTATGTTGGAGCTCTCTAGTTAGCTGCTTTATCTTAAACCTTCCGCACTCCCCTATTCCTGTTCACAGACACAGCTTGGGAGAAGGTCTCTCCTCACATCCATTGTTATTCATGTGAGTTATTCTGCTTATAATAGTGGGCTGTAGGGTTTTTAGAAGATGTGTCTGTGACTAGACGAGCAGCCTGACGTCGGGTTGCATACATAACTAAGGTAATCGTTCTCTGTGAGGTAATTTCTAAAAACTGAACCTCCTTATACTAGGCACACTGGGAAAAGGGCAAGGGCTGAGTGTAGGGGAACAGCCTTGCAATAAGGACATCACTTTGTAAGAAGCTTTGAAATGTAGCATCCTGATACAAACTCTAATGAAGATGCAGCCTGACCTAAGCTGGCCAGAGAGAGGACATTGACTCAGATCAATGCTTCTTTCAGTTCTAGGTAATTTCTGGTTGGCTTTTTGTTTAGTTTTATGGTAAGTTACTGTTCTGAAAATAATCTGTTAGTTGCCTATGTTCAGAATGGCTCTTAGAGCAGCACTGTCACAGCTGAATATTGCTGTAGATTTGTGGTCTTCTCCAGGTGGTTTAATGGGCTATAGTTTTAGCCTTATTACTCTTGATATCTGGGTCAGAGATAGTGGGAGAGCAGCATTTGCAAAGGGATGATGCAAGAAACCAGCAAAAATGAAATCTATCTCAAGCCCTGCCCCTCCAAGCTCTTAAGTGGAGGCTTTCCTGCAGAGCAGAGGGGGTTGGTGACCCTCCCAACATTGCTTGCATTATGTCACTTTGAACTCCCATTCAAAAAGTTTGGCGGGATGCTATTCATATCCATGGTTCAGAGGGAAACCTGTGAGCTGTGCAAGGGAGGGAAGTGTGCATGTTGCAGTCTTGACTTTTTGCTGTCACTTTCTACTCCTAGCCTCTTCACCCAGATCGGATTTCTGGCGCATGGAGCGAAGAAAGGGAGGCAGTCTGTAGCCTGCCCTGGGAATGTGTGAATTCCAGTAGCAGGGCTGGAGCAGGGGGAGGGATGGTCCTGAAGCCCTGTCAGCCTTTCATTCTTTACAAAAGAACTAAGAGGGAAATGAGATCCCAGGCACAATTTACGAGAGAGCTATTTCCCAAAATAATCTTGGCATGTACTAAAATCTGGCTTGAAATACCTTCCTTTCTTCAATTGATGGATGAACTTCGTGTCCTGCAGTTGTTACTTGGATATCCTTGCTGGACATTCATCTCTGGGCATGATGACACGTGATGAGCAGAGTTAGAATGGACTAACCGTGGAATTATTATTTGGAAGACAGAAGATGTTTTGTGGGTGTGTTACTTTGGTTTTCTTTTCTGAGGTGTATTGTCTTTGATGCAAACTGTGACTGAGTCAGGGAGCTGGAGGTAATGGCAAAGTTGTGGAGCAGCTATAAAAGCACAGCTCAGATATCGCACCCTTGTCTTGCATCCTGCGGTACAGGCAGCTGTCAAACTTGTTCTTCAGAAAAAGAAATTGGTGCCAGATTTTCCCTAGTGGGAATGGTGGAAGGCAGAACTGCTGAGGTAGCTAGTGGTATCTAGGGAGAATGAGAGGCTCCCCCAAATTGGAGGAAAGATACTAACAGTAAAGTGTCGGAAAAAACAGGGGCATGCAGCTCTCCAGGCAACTGTAAAAGCTGGGAAGCACCACTCTGCTAAATCCTGAGTTAAAGGGAGGGTGGGGTGTGATGAGTAGCTTATGAGTGTGTTTGTCACTGATAGTAAAACTGTTAATGACTCAATTGCACTAACTTCTGGGGTTCTCAAAGTATAACAGAAGGACATTTTAACTGTGACTGTTGGAGGGGTTATAATAAGGCAGTATAATTTTAAAAAATAGAAGGTATTCCAGTCTCCTCCCTACTTTGAAGGCTTGGACTTTGACAGCATTTTTCAGCTTGCGCTATGAGGGATGAAGTGGGGAGGTGATCAATATGGAAGCAGCATTTTCAGCAGAAGGAAGCCCTTAAAGGGTTTTACATGAAGCTTTTAGTGGTAGGAGGGATTTCTTTCTCAGTTGTTTTTATTGATTCCCCTTTGATAGGAGGTGGGGAGACTTGCTAGGATTGGAAATCCTTCCTTCCAGTTTGACATCCTCCCAGATCTCTCTGAGTTGAGTAATGTTTCAAGGAGGGGTTTTTAGTGTGCATACACATTGTGCAATGTGATCTGTCTGAACGGCAGGAGGCCTGTAAGCTTTTTATATATGAGCTGGGGACTGTGCACATGAAACTTCAGTGTTTCCTGCCACAATAGGCTTGAAATGTGGCAGTACTCTGAAATGTTTTTCCATGAACATCTGTGGAAAATGTCTTGCTCAGATTCTTTCCATTCAAGGCAGAACTTGCTGGCTGCAAGCAGAGACCTCTCTTCTTTCTCCACTTGCTGTTGCAGAGGGACGTATTTATTCCATTTGGTTAATGATCTGAAATGTTAGTGTAAAGGCATTTGTTTGAAACTTCCTGAACTAAAAAATGAAATGTGGATTTTGTGGAATATATAAACTGGAAGTAGGGGGTGAGGGTGATGGTGAGAAGCCTAGTGTAGGTCATTAGTTTTCAAATATTCAATCAATGGGAGATTGTTCTGTGCTGGGTATATTTTGAGACCAGAGAGGATCTTGTGAATCCTCTGGTCTGGCCTTATGAATAACATGGATCACTAGACTAATGTCATAAAATGAACGCCTGCTGTATGTCCAGTAGCTGTAAGCAAACTAAACTTATTTGGAGGGGCAGAGGGAAGCTGTTCCGTATGAAGACTTTATTCTTCTGTGCTTCTTTTTAGTTTTCCCAGTCTAGAACAGAAGTTCTGCCATCTTTTTCAAAGGTTTCCCAGCAATCCAAGGGAAAAGTGCAGCTGCCAGTGCTAATCTTGAAGTTTTCTCTTAATTTCATTGCATAATTTCTGCTGAAACTCAAATACCATCCTCTCTCCTCCTGAGCTACTGGATGGTGTATGTGCATATAGCCTTTCTTTCAGCCTGGAACACACCTGTCTTCTGTTCCTTGCTGTTCTCCTTCTGAAGCCAGTGTATCAAAATAGCTTCTTGTGAGACTTGTGAATCCTACCCACCCAACCTGAAATCTTTCACTTGTCTTTTGGTAACCTGGAGGTGTTGCTTCAGTGTCAATGCCTTTGCACTGCAAGGGCTGGGCAGCAGATGAGAGGCAGCGCATCTTTTTTTCATTCTTCATTTTGCCTGCAGCTTTAGCCAAGCTGGCCAGAAAAGGTGGGAGTCAAATAGCTGGGAACTTGCTTGAGATCAGAGTGATAACCTGATGCAGGTCTGGGTACCGGTATCTAGTTCAAATGGCCCCAGCTAGCCTTCAGCNGCCAGGGCACCTGGTCTCTGTGAAATCCACCTGGTTTATCCTGGCATTGTAAATTATTCTTTGGCGTTTGTCCTTTAATTTTCTCTCTTTTACCCTGAACCTGGCAACCCAGGTTAGTGTTTAGAGTGTCTTTGCTGGCTATATACTCACAGGGATTTCCACAGAAGTGACTTACTTTCTTTTCCCTTAAGGGAAGCAGGGAGAAGGAAGCTTTTAATCTCATATTGAGAAATATGTTATGAGAGAGAACTGTTTGGAGCTTGGCTGTGCTCTGAGCTGGCTTCCCCCTGTGCCATTCAGCAGAGGGCAGAAAGCTCTGGAGAGGCAAAAATAAAAGAGAACTTTAAGGGAATTGTCTTGATGAAATCTTCAACTCTGAGCATGTGAGCTCATTGCACAGCAATGTATTATCATTCGCTTTGGAAGAAGCTGAGATAAACTGAGAGCTGCTGAAATATGAGCTGAGTATTGATGTTCAACTTGCAATTAAAATGAAATAATGCCCTGCAATGACCCCGAGAGATACTCAGTTTCAAGAAAGGAGACTAGAAAGATTCTTAAAGGAAAGAAACCTTAATCATGGAAGTGAATGAAGAGCAGCACAGCAGAATCTCTTTGGCAGGAAAGGCTGGTATTTTCCAGACACTATTAATGGGCAGGAACGTGCTTTGTCATTGTGTGCCTTTGTGCCTGCGTGCATTAATTTGTAGCTGGAAGTAGAAACCACATACTAAACTACTGGGGGCTTCTTCCAGTAACAGCTATTATGTTAGAGCCGGCTTTGGGTAACACTTAGGGAACAGCTTCATGAAGAAGCAGGGAGAGGGCAGGGGGCTGGAATAGTGTGGGTGAAGGAGCTCATTATCTGGAGAAAGGCAGGTCATGGGATTCTTGGTTCAAGAGTGAATGATTTGGTGCCAGGGCAGATATGAGTAATATTTTGGAAGACTCGTGGGTTGCATCAGTTTTTTTTCCCCATTATGGGCTGTGGTGCTGGCTGATTGCAAGTAGGGAAGCTGCATGCAGTGATTGAGGGCTCCCTGCTGAGTAATGGACTAGACGCAGGTTTCTTGGGTGGAGTCACCTGCTCTGGATCTCTGTTGTCAGTCAGGTTACTTGACCTTTCTCTGCTCTACTTTACTTGTCTGGGAAAGAAAGGTAACTCATGTCTGTAGGGAGACTATACCTTATTTTTCCAGAGAAGTACTGGCTAAAATGATATAGAAAAGGCCAAAACGTCACCTAGGTAATTAGGATCTCTTCTGTTGTAAATCTAGATGTTAGCTGGCTCTTGGTTATTCTTCTTCCTTTTTCCCATCTTTTTCTTGCAGATTTAAGGTGTTTGGATTACTGAGCAGGGAAGGAAAGCAGGGAGAATAGGGTGACATCAGGTAAATAGGGCTCAGGATTTTTTATTTTTCTCCAATATGTAAATCCTTAAGCTAAGTAAATTAACTCAATAAACTTAAACTCTTCCTTTCCACCCTGCAGCCTGTTCAGCGTGAATGTGATTGAGCACAAAGTAGTAAACCAAGTTTGGTGCGGCTTATAAACACTTTTTCCTTTCGTTTACATATGTGGAAAAACTTGCAATACACTTTTTAGCTGAAAACTGTATCACTATAGGATTTGGATCCTGGAGTTTCCTTCCTGGGTTGCATGAAATCAACGGTTTGAGCAATGAGATCTACAATAAAAGGTTTGCACTAGTAAACGTCTAACCTCAGTTTCTTCACTTTCTGTTTTAAATTATATAGTGTTTTTTCAAGCATTCAGAAGTCAAGAAATGCTCTGGAAACTCTTTTTATTCCTATCTTGACTGCAGATGCTTTTTAATGTAAAATTGTTATTACTTTATTAAAGAAGAAATCTTCTTTTAGGAGTTGTATCTAAGCTTACATACGGCTTTACTATAGTGAGTAACAGATTTTTGGCTTAGTTCAAATCAAAGGTCTCAGCAGAAGATGGCAATTTAGGGGAAGGTTGATGCTTAGCTCTTAGAATTAGGAATGCTGGTTTGTTTTGTAAATCTGTGCTCTTTAGTTTCCAAATTAGCTGAGGGAATGACACATCTTCAAACCTGAAGTTATTAAAATGCAATTATTTCTCATCTTTCAAACTGCTGAGCAACTTTCCTACACTTGTTCTTGATGAGCTTTACAGGTCGTGCTTGATCTGTCAACCCTGCAATTGAAACTAAATTCTGGTTTGTTTATTCTCCCAAGTGACCAGGAGGTGCCAATAACAGTATTTCAGACTGTGGCAAGGTGAACAAAGCCACATTATCTGTTATCTGTAGAGTTCTATTTTTCTCAGTGTTAATGTAGCGTGAACTCAGATCTCGTCAAAGGAGAGTCGATGTCACCTCCCCAACCTTTCCTGTGACACTGCAAGTGCTTGGAAGTGGTGATGCTGAGACCCTGATAGTTGGTGTCATCAATGTCAACTGGGAGTTGCCTGTTACCACATGCAACTGTAAGCTTGGGGTTGAGGTTTGTTGTTGGGGTGTGTTTTGGTTTTTTTTTGTCTTGGAGGGTAAAAACTTGGGTTTTTACCAAAAAAACCCCAAAAACTTGCTTTTTTACCAAAAGCAGTTTGGTTTTATGTGCCAAGCACTGCTTGGTGGAGTCTAGATGCAGGGCCTCTTGAATACTGCAGTGTGATGGTAATGGGAGCAAAAAAAAACCAACAGGATCCGCACCTTGCAGGAGATATTTGTGGCACATTTGTGACCTCTTGGGAGGTCCTCAGGAGCCTTGAAAATGTGTCTGGAAGCATCCCGTGTTTGCTCTGGTGCTGTTTTTTGCCTAGGTGCTTTTCTTGAACCTGTAGTAAAGCAGATGTCCAGTTAGATAAGGTGATAGTTTTGTTAGGTAACCCCCTAACAAACACTGGTTTGCTGCTGCTTTTGAGATTGGCATGCAGTTCATTCCTGCTTCTCTCATCCTGTTGCCAGACAGGTTCTGCTGAAGCCAGAGTAAATTGTTTAAGCTGGGAACATAAATCAGGCAAGTTATAACCAGGTTAAAAGCACTGGTCAGTTGGCTTTCTTAGAATAAAACCAAAGCAAAACAAGACCAGGACCCTTCTTTAGAGAAAAGTGGCATGCAGATGACTTTTAATGAGGGATTAGAGCCATGTTGTCAGCTTCTGTGAATCCTTCCCAGACTGTGTAGTGATGACTCGAGTGTGGTGGAGGGTAGGGGATTAAATGGTCTTTGTGGTCCAGCTCAGGGCTAACGAGTCTCTGTTGAAAACAGCCTCCTGCCTTTTCATGTTTTGTAGTGGGGAAAAAAAATAATCTATGAAGATGCTTTATTCTGCCCTTTCATGCCTGAGGGCAGCCTGAGGCCCAGGGCATGGGCCATGTGGGCAGAAGGCCTGAGATACTTCCAAAGAAGAAAGATGCTCATCCTAGGAAGTTGCAACCACACAGTTTTCAAGACTGAACTAAGAAGCTTTCACTGTAATGAAGCTTGCTTAGGTTTAAAAAGGTAAAAAAATAATTGTTTTCCCTCTTCAGCTGGAGAGGGAAGAGCACAATCCCTGACACATCTCTCCACTCTCTGTTGAAATCCAGTTTTTCTAACACAGGACAGTGATTTCTCCTTGGAGGTACAGATGGTAATTTGCAGAAGATGTACCCTAGTAGGGAAATAACCAAAGGGAAATAACTGTTTGTGGCTTACAAGGGGAAGTACAATCGTGAAATCACAGAGCAAATGCTGCCTAGCAGCCTTCTTACTGCTCAGGAAGCTTTGACTCTTTATGTGGGAGGCAGGGTAGAGATGTGCTTGGTGACCCAGAACTGAAGAGTATGTAGGGAGTGCTGCATTACCATGATACATGGTTTTCCTGGCTGAGTGACCAAACAAACTTAGCTTTTACCCTTGTGACATTCAATGGCGAGGAGTGCTCAGACTCCACTCTGCATTAGTGGTTTGTTGCCATGCCAAGGTTTGAAGCCAGTGTCTGTAGAAGGCAGTAGGTGCCTGGACTTTCAGCCTACAAATAAGCCCTGAAAAGTCCTGTCTATATGCACCTTCTGTCTTTGCTTGTTTACCCTGCCAGGCCAGGGGTAAGGCAGCCCATCCTTAGCCTGACAAAGTTGGGATCGTGCAGTTCATCTCCCTTGCTCAGTCACTGCCAGCATCTAGCCAGGACAGAGCCTGTGTGCTGGAGTAGAGTACGTCCCATATTCCTGACATGATGTCACCTCACTTGCTGCCAGAACTTAGGATAGACCCTGAGCTATAGACAGCACCGGGATTATTATGATGCTGTTTTGCCTTCAATCAGTGCAGCAGAGGGTATGTGCTGGGAATTCAGGGATATTCCTGGCAGATTTTGACAGTCTCTTTGTTTCTGTTGCTGTGACAGTTCACACACAGCTTGAGACTTTTCTGGTTACAGTTGGCTGGAGTGTCCTGGTCCATGCTGCCTTTAGTCCCCTGGGGCTGTAGCCTGCTCATGAAGTCACATACCTGAACAGCTGAACTTCAAAGCTTTCTGGGTCTCTTATTTCCTTTAGTGCGTTCCAGCATAAGCATGTAGGAGTCTCAGCTGGTAGTCCATATGTAACCTCTATTGCATCCCTACCACCCTTTTATCCTTGCTTAGTGGGGTAATTTGCAATCTTAATTTTTAATAGAGAGGACTTCTAGTGCCAAAATAGGTACAAACCTCTGGGATTATATGTCTACATACTGCCCTTGTGTACAAAGTACCACTGCTTCTAGGGCAGAGAAGAGGACTGTGAGAAATTTATGGCATAACAAAGAACAGCACATTGTGTCCAGTGAAAATTGGGGGTGGAATTTTGGAGGCCACAGAACTAATTATTGCATTGTAATTAGAATTAATTTATTTGTGTGCTGTGTAATCTCTGCTGAGCAAAACAAGCCAGGCCCTTGTAGTCTAGAATAGTTTCAGCAAAAATGATGGCTTTAGCTTCATGGCACATCCAAGTTTATTTCCAGAACCTTAGTTTGGAAGTGATGTGATAAGTGTGTTCAGTGTGGTGAGTTATCAACATAGCTTTTCACAGAAACCTGTTGGGAGGGCAAGGGACAAGTGGGTTGTCTTGGTTGATTTCCTTAAATGTTCTCTATCAAAAGCATTGTTTGCCACTGATCTTCAGTGGATTTGAAATTTAGAGTTCCTGTACTAAAACAGTAGCATGTAAGAGTGGAGGAGGGCAGATGTTCCAACAGCTTTTCATTTGTCCCAAACCATCTTTCTCTGCTGCTTGTTGCTGCTGCTGTCCCAGAAGTAGCTGATCCAGGTAATGATAGCAGCTAATGGAGTCCAGGGAAGGGTAAAAAGGGTTGCTTCTTAATCTGAGTCCCAGGTTCCTTCTTGGGTTCCCTGGCCTCTTCCCCCAGAGCCATCCCAGAGGCCATCATTAGCATCAGCTTTTCTCCTATTTGTGTCCTTTGGCTTGTTTAGTAGGGAAATCACTAAGGGTATTTTGACACATTCTTCAGTTGTTGCCATGTGAAAGAGAGTACTAGCAGTGTTGGAATATCTGAGGAGTTGTAGTTTTGTTAATTTTGCAGCAGAGAGGTAGTTGTTGTCAAAATTCGGGGAAGTTTTGTTTTCTAACTTACGTACCTTAGATGTCAAACACCACATGTTTTCATGGTGTCTGAGCATTTCATAACAGCGTAGTGGTTTTCATCAATATCATCACTGCTTTGTAACTGAAGGAATTACTGTACTCTTGGGCTTTGAGACATCTTCTACAGAAGAAGCTCTCTGTGGCAGAGCTTGAAGAAAAACCCACAGCAAAGTGTTATCAGATGCACTTCTTGTATTGTCTCTGTTTCAGTTCTGTAGCAGAATCCTATGTGTTGTTAAAATAGTGGTTTGCTCTAACTTGAATTCCTATTGACAACCTCAGCCAAAAAGATCAGTGCTGGGTTAGCCTGAAGACCTGAACTCTCATGCTCTTAGAGAAGTCAGCAGTGGAAGACCGGCTCCTTTTGTGCAGGATGGTAGAAGGCAGACTTGGGCAGCAGCCTCCATGTTGGGTGACAGGTCTGGTAGTTTGCATACTTTGTCTTAGGGCAGGAATTAATGGCTAAAAATGTGTAACTATTTTGCAAAAACTTGCATGATTGCTTTTCCCTACTTCAGAGCTCTCTCTCCACAAACTAGTAAAGAATACTTCAAAAACATGCAAGAAAGGTTTTGGACACTGAAGAAAAGCCTGTCATGAATAATTGTGGTTACTCTTTTCTAGGTCCTGTGTTTAATGTCTCAGTGCATTCTGACAACCCGACGATTTACCAGGGTGAACTGGCAGATTTGCTGTGTATCGTCACAACGGAAGGAATGGCACTTGAGCCAGGTATTTTGGCAAAATTATTGTACTTGTAATTCATTTGCTTTCACCAGGCAGAATAATACCAGCAGTTCCAACCCTATGACCTTTGGGTGAGGCTGGAGAATTGAGAAGCAGCGTTGAAAATCCTATAGAAATAGATAAATATAAGAGAACATGTTTGGTTTACGCAGCCCAATTTCAAACAAGATTTTTTTGTTTCACATTCTGAGGGGAGGGGAAAAAGTGTTCTTACTGCTAAACCCCCCTGTGCTGGCTGTACCAACTGACCCCACTGCTGGTAATCTCAGCCTATAACCACTAGACGGGCTGTGAAAACTATTCCCGTTTCCTTTATTTGGAAAGGAGGTCTATTGGCAAAACCTGTTAGGAGAAAATGGTTATCTGTAAAGAAATCTTAAAGTCACCTGGCCAGTCAGCTTCACACTTCAGAGTGAATTTAAGGCTTAATGTAAATCTAAATGTCACAATAATTGACTACTGCAGCCTAAATGCCAAAATTGAATGTTTATTGCTGATGCTGCCAGAGGTGAGTCTCCTTTTTTGTGTGGAAGAAGAAACGCAATACCTAATTGCTGTGAAAAGGCTAGCGGACACTTTAAAGGCAAACTTTTATGAAAAGCTGAAAAGTTCAGAGAATTGCTCAAAACCTAGCTGCTTGCCAAATGTTTCCTGAGCTGCTTTTCATCAAAATGCTGTGAGAATAAATCTGGTTATTATACCCAAAATTTGTGTTTGGAGAGAGTTTATTTTTTAAAAAAGTCATTCTATGTATATTAATATAAAAATATATTTAAAATAAATCTATACATAAGTATGTAAATATAAATATATAAATGTATATACCTACCTAAATATAAAGATGTCATGATTCATGCAAAATTTAGAAATCTACATGTAAGCTACTACAAAAGAGGTGTTGTGCAGAAAATATTACTTATGTTGTAGTAGCTGATGAGATGAAGTACCAAGCTTAGTAAAGGCCCATCACTTTGGAATTCCAGGATGTACATTCTACATTAAATCTGAGTGTAAAGGCGAAGCAATTTGTTACAGTTGTGTGATACCTGTGAAAAGATAATAAAAGTCTGTAGATTGTATTATTGAAATTATTGGTAGGAAGGAAAAGCTGAGTAAACTTTATTGCTGTCAAGAGATTCATAGCCTGGGATACTGGACATAGTAAACAGTGATGTATGCCTGTGCGTATACCTCAGTCTGTCCTGCGGTTTCTGCTCGGCAGGAGGCCTCTTCTAAGTTGAGGTGTGCCCAAGCTCTTACAGGTACTGTTGCGAGGCAGTACCCAAAGCAGCTGGCTTTCTTTGCAAAGCAATAATTGCTGGCAGGGAGAAGCTGCTGCTTCTGCTGGTGTTCGACAGCTAAAATAAGCATGGGGTTGCCTTGTGAAAGAGGCCTTAGCATCCCCAACTCATTTAAAACTTGAAAAGCGGCCTTTTAGTAATAGTGGGGCTCTCCTGTCAGTGCTCCTCGCAGTTGGGTTCGTGATGGTTTTTTGTCTGTTTAGTAGCTTGAGACCAGGAAGCACTGACATGATAAGGATAATCAAAAGGATCGAATTAAAAAGGTGTCCTCTTCGAGGAGCTGCTCATTAAGTTTTAACTGGGCAACTTCATAAGGGTTCATGGATGTCTGTTGAATTGATAAATGATGCCTGGAGTTGGAAATTGTGCTGTTTCCAGCGGTCATGAGCAGCCAGTGCAGTTTTAAATGTCAGCACTGTAACCTGTTCCATAGCTGTGTAATGTCATCTGTAACATGGCAGATCTCTGCCTCTGTGGTTTTGTGGGTGTTTTTTTTTTGTTGTTTAGGGTTGGTTTGGGTTTGGTTTTTTTTTTTTTTTGAGTCTGTAATGGGGCAAATGAGGCACAGGCAACAGATACGCCTACAATGGAGTAAAGTGTGGTATTGTGACAGGTTTTGGGGGAACTTTTCAGTCCGTGCTCTGAGCCTCCAGTTGCTGAATGAGCAGGATTTAGGGCCTAACCAGCCATGCTGTGTGGAGGCACCCCACCTGGGCCTTTCATATGGGCCTGAGAAGCTGGCCCCTCTCCAGTCCTTGCTGGTCCTCTGGATGAGACCGGCAGAAAAGCTGCAGGGAACAGCTGGAATCTCTGCAACAGCTGTAGGGTGTGCAGACTTCCCTTGTCAGTCTGCTTTCTTGGCCTTGAGAGATGGAGGGGACTAGAGCAGTATGATAACAGAGCAGGTTAGGTGAAGAAGGGGAGCCTTAAGGGCTCATATGATAACAAAAAGATGTAGTTCCTCAGTAATAACCTTATTTCCCTGTATCCCGTCTCTGATCTGTCTCTATGCTGAGTCAGTATCACAATTTAATTCACAACTGGAATGTGGAATGGAAAACTTGCTTTTTAAAAGAGGGCCAAACATTAGAAAGACTGTTAAAATAACAGGGTTGTCTCACGCCAGTGGGAAAATGAGGCATGTTGTTAGGGAAAGCCTACACCAGGTAATCAGGTAAACAGAGCAAGAGCTGCCAGCATATCTTAGAAGAAAACAGATGACAGCAGTACAGACACGGTCTTTCCATTTGGGAATGTGATGAGAAAGGAGAGCAGAGCAATTGCATTTGGCTCTCCTCTGAGGGGCACGATGGCTTTCAAAGGCCACCTACTTTCCTGATGTCAGACCTGCTGCAGCGCTGTGTTTTGGGCCCTCTTGTGAGCAAAGAAGGATCAGGGAATTTCACAGGATGTCTTGCTAAATGTGCATCCGAAACACTTGGAACACACTTGGTATGCCAGCCAGCTCTGCTCTTGTATATACAGGCACTCAACTTTGGAAGCATGCATGTGGATTAGTATGTATGCTTCCTGCAATAAGTTGACGTGTCAGGTGCCTCTTTGTATGCACAATCAGAAAAACAAAGTACTTCCGAGAGTTAAATGACCAATGATCTTTGTCAGTGCCCTTCTTTGTTACAGTTAGATCAATCCATTTGTTTCTAGAAGTGTTACTTATGGGTTGGACCCTTGTCTGGTAGAGGCAATTCACAATACTCTGCGTGTGTGTGTTTGTGTGTACCCACCCTGTGGGAAATTTTCAAAAGGGTGGAAAAGGTTTTGGCGTGACTGCTCCGTGCTTTAATTTCCTCTGCTTCTTTGAGACCCTGCTGAAATGGAGTGTGTATTACTAAGCTCAGTACATGGCAGCAGCTGCTCCATCTAAAGAAATGCTCCTTTGGCTTGGCAGCTGTGGTTAGTGTTTTGAATTGATATGAGGGGAGTATGTGTGTGTCAGGGGGGAATAGTAGTTCTTCTGTGCCCTGAAGATATAAAAGCTACTTCTGATATTTCTGTTGAATACACATTTTCACAAACGATCTCTCTAGATTTCCCAGATCACCCCTTCTTGGGCGATGTGCTTAGGGATTTAAAAGTATTGCTTACTGTGCCTGAAAGGAGATGGTTTTTATCTGCTCCAGACAGACCCAGTGGGCACTCTGGAGAATTTAACAAAACCAGCTTGTTTACCTCTTGTATGGCTTGAAGTGGTTTGCTCAGCTCTCTAGGAAGCCCTATTCAACCTCATTTAAATGTAGTAAACAAAAAGGGTCTCAAAATTGTGATTCAGCACTGTAACAAGATGTTGAGAGAGCTCCATTCTAAGCAGTGGAAGTGCATGGTTCCTAAGAGCTAGTCTAGAAATAGGATTCCCTGTTTTGAGGAGCGATTGGCCAGGGAAGCAGCTAAGACCCAGACAGCTTAGTCCTGTGTGTCAAATTGAAATGTGCATAAAGATGTGCTTTACATGTTGATGATCCTTACTAACTGAGGAGGGAAGGAAGCATAGCACCGCTATTACTCTGCTGGAAGAGCTCTGAAGCATCCATGCTTTGTGTTCCTTTTTGAAAGCAGCTGATTTGCACGACCTGGGGGCACTGAGGTCCTTGATGGCCTTCTAAGTTACAACACTGTGGACCATGGAAGGAACCCATGAAAGAAACCTTTGTAGTGTTAAGTGTGAGTGCTATTCTAGTGTTTGGGTTGTTTTTTTGTTTGGGTTGGGGTTTTTTTGGGAAGTTGAGGACAAATATTGTGAGAGTGACTTGTCAACATTGATGCAAGGCATGTGTGGAATGGTACAGGTGCTTTTGGGAAGCCTAGTGTGTTACCTGTTTTATGTTAGTAAAACTACATATTTATTAGCACTTGGGAGCTGCTAGGCATGTTCATCATGGATGATGATCATCAGAGAGCAGCTGATTTATGTCCTGGTTTTGCTAAATTTTCCTGTGTTTTTATTTCATGAAAACCAGAGATATACAGAAATGAATCAGATGACTTTACTGTATTAAGCTATTTCAAGGGGGATAGTGACAAAGAGTACTCAGAGCCAAATCCTCCCCCTGACTGTCTGTAGTGAGTCACTAATTGCATACTGTGTATACTGACTAATAAAATATGTTGGCATAATATTGTTGTCCCATGTTGTAACCACAGAAGATAGATTCAGCTATTTCAAAGTGACAGCAAGTGCCTGCACTCATCTTTGTATGTGGAGGAAAGGGAACCTCAAATTAACTGAGACTGAAAAGAAAGAATTCTTCAAAGGTAGCAAATTGCATGGGAATCACAAAGCTAGATTATTTTTCTTAATATCTAAATGTATTGTTTAGACCTTTTTTAGCAAGTGCAATGGCAGCATAGTTGGACTTAGCCTGGAAGGTGTCCCTATGCTCCTATGGTACCTGGAAACACAAGAGCTAATGGCAGTCTTGATATTTGGAAGGAACTGGTCGTTCCCAACATTACTGCCTGTGGACCAGTGCTATTACCTTATTTGGCATACACAGGCAGCAGAGACAAAGAGTAGTTTATAGAAACAGAGCTCTCTCCAATAGAGGCCCTGTTTCCCACAGTTGGATGAGTACACAAAGCAGAGGTCAAAGTTTGGTCCCATTAATTGAACATGTGTTTATGGTAATTTTTATTAACTTTGCTTTTAAGGGAAGCAGTCCGAGAGCTATGCCAAATAACTAATAGTAGTACTTGTAGTATGATGGGCAAGAGTGAAAGAGTGATTGTTGAGTGCTGCTGGTCCAAATGACCTATATGCTAACCCCCATGTATGCCTGGGAAACCTGCTCCTCCTGTAGGGCTGCAAAACCAGCAAGGTGCTCTCTTGAAGTTCTGTGCTGTCACCCAAAGCAGCTGGCCATGGCAGGCAGGGCAGGAAACTGGCTGGTCTCACAAAACAGTTTGATCAGCCAGCTTCTCTAGGAGTAACATCTGTTTTCTCATCTTTTTGTTTGGTTTTTGAAGATGTTTGTAAAAGCAGTGCACCTTACAGGGGAGTTAATTATACCCCAAATAGTGGGTGCTTTTTGTCTGCAGTAAGGGGGAATGTTCCACCTGGCCAGCTGATGCTATACTTCAAGTAGCAGAGCTGAGGATGTCCCTTCACTTTACTTTAAAATACTATTTTAAGATTCCCTTCCTTCCTGAAGCGTTAGCTTGCCTGATAGAGGCTTAAAAATTGTCTTCCCTTAATACCTGCAAAGAATTTGAGTACAGCAGCAGGTTTAGGGCTTTAATTTTTCTGTTAGCCTGGAGATCAAATGTGGAAGTTGAGAAGAGCAAACTCAATTAGACAAAAGATCAGTTTTAAATTTCAGGTTTCTAATACTGTATTTTTCAGAGATCTCAATACTATCAAATTGAGGTTTGATACATCGCCAAAATCACTGGGTCTGTCTTAGGTGTCTTAGGTTAAGCCCTGTGCACACATTCTACTAGTTCCCAAAACTCAGGACAGAGATGGTAGTCTCTGTTTCCAGTTTGGGCCTATCAGTTTGCTTATGTGTCAGGAGGGAAGACCTGTTGATGAAACAAGTGGGCAGGCTTTCCTGTCTATACTCTAGGTCATGCCAGGTCTCAGACTCTAACAGGTGTTGCTGGGCTCGTGTTAGCAAAGAATAGCAGTGATTTTTAAAGTAGATTCTCAGCTACATCAGCTTAATAGGGTTAAGACTGAGATTTGCTAATGGGATCAATAGGATCTTGCATGAACATAGGAAGAGCTAGATGTGTTGATGAACTCTGACTACCTGTCAGCTATGTTAAATGTTAAAGGTGTTGTAAGTGCATTTTATAGAATATGTCCTTGGGTGGTAGAACTTGTACAAGGCGTGATGCCTGATGATGTGTGACAGTAACCCACAACTATGGAAAAAAAAAAAAGTATAAAAGCATTGTGGTCAGGCTTTGCTCCTTGAATGCTTTGTATTTTTTTTAGGTAATTTTTTGTGTTCTGTGTGGAATCTCTGTATTCATTTAGGCAGGTGAGATGTAAGGAAGGAGTCCTCAGGAAAAAGACTTCTGACTTTGCGGTTGTGCAGGCCCTGCATGAAGATAGTGATTGCAAGTCACTCTCTGCTAGCAAATACCTAGCTCTTCCAATCCCTTTTCAGTGTAGGTTCAGCATAGTTTTAGAACTTATTATGACACTAGGCCTGCTTGGTGAAAACTTAGATCAGAGATGAAATATAAATTTTAGAACGGCAGGCAGGAAAGCAAGAAATCTCCTCTTTGTCATCCCTGTAGTAAGTCACCCTTTCTATTCAGCTGTATTCTTCATGCCAGTGCATTTCATTGCAATTCACTGTTTGAATCCTCCTAGAAAGGACATGTTCAGAGCACTCTTTTCTTTTTTCTTCTTTTCTTTCTTTTCTTTCTTTCTTCCACTGCCAGACCAGTGTTGGCTATGTTGCTTGCAGATTAACCTTTCTGCTGAGAAGTGGCACTATGAATACTCTTCGGAGCTCACCGATATGTCCAAATTCTTCTTTGTCCACAAATGCAGATGATATGTCCTTTGATGTCTCCTGGTTTGCTGTGCGCTCATTTGCGTTGGACAGAGAGCCTGTGTTGCTGGCCTCGCTGGACCGGAGAGGGATTGTCATGCAGAGCAGAAGAAATGGCAGCAGCGATCTCAGCCTGGAGAGAATCAGCCCACTGGAATTCCGGCTCCGTGTGCATGGCTGTGAGGACCATGATTTTGGGAACCACTACTGCGTAGTGACCCCGTGGGTGCGATCTGCTACCGGCGTATGGCAGCGGGAGCCTGACATCAAAGCTAAACCCATCTTTCTATCTGTGAAAATGGATGGTAAGAGATTGCAACATGTGTTACGCAATACTTTTTTTTTTTTTTTAACACCTTGTTATGTCTTTCTGTGACAAATATTCCCCTTGGCTATTTTTAAAGGTGCCTGTGATAATCTCATTAGATTTTGTTATCCTTTTGCTATTGTTTGCAACTTCTGATTCTAGATTATGAAGACTAGGTAGGCCTGAACAGATAACACTCATAAGACTGGAGTCTTCTCTTTCCTGATCATCTCTTGGTGATGTTTTGCATAGCTGGGGCATCTTTCAATCAAGGCATAGTGTTCTCTCCAAGTGTTAACACCTCTGCTGTCTGCAGGAGGAAGCCTTGGTTTGCAGATGGGTCATGAGTGAAGTAGAGTCACATTGTGCTTAATATCAAATCTGAGAACAGAAAGTCAGAGCTCTGACTCCTTCCTCTCTCTCGTTATCTCAAGACGTGCTACTCCCTGCACTTAATGCCTTGTCTGCTTTCCAACCTGAGTTGCAAGTGTTGCTAGATTTCATGAGAAGTGAGTTGCATGCTAGACGCTGCATTCAACATGTAGTTAAGGAGGAAAATTAATGCAGGAGGGGTTTTGAACTGGTTGCTTTCTCCTCAGTATTTCAGAAAAGGTCATATTGGGAAATTCCATGAACTTGAAAGGAGTCAGAAGGTTTTGCTCTCCCTGCTGTGCAGATAACTATTATAACTGTACTTCCCAAACTCCTTACAGTTCTTGACCCTGCCTTTTAACTGAGCGGTAGGTGCCGAAAATTAAATCTCCTGTTTAGGTACCATCTTTAGAGGTCTATTAGACAGGGCTGCTAAGAGGCAGTGAATGTACTCTATGAGTAGTTATAATCAAGCAAAGTGTAAAGCAGTCTACTCCTTGCCATTTGGAAACATACTACAAAGAGTGCAGCCCCAGTCTGCCTCTGGTGGGGAAACTTTGCAAGGCTTCTGTTAGGAGGAACAGGTAATGGAATACCTCTTGGATCTAGCTCTACTTTCCTGTCTTACTCCAAGGTTCCTCTGGTGCTTCCAACCTCTCTCAGCCTTTGAAATGGTGGAGGAATAATTAGGGTGAGGAGCTAAGGGAGTCCGGTAAGAGACTAATTTTCCAAACCTCAAAAGGCAGAAATCAAGAAGGAAAAGTAGAGTAATTTCTTTCTGAAATAATTAATCTGCCCATGACTGAATAATGTGGGATTTTTTCCTTTCTTAGGCAGGAACAAATAAAGGGGATCTCTGAATTTCTCAGTGATATCTAATGACTTTGCCTTCCTCTTTCAGTTCTGAATGCTTTCAAGTATCCCCTGTTGATTGGCATTGGTCTGGCCACTGTCATTGGACTTTTATCCTGCCTCATTGGCTACTGCAGCTCCCGTTGGTGCTGCAAGAAGGAAGTACAGGAAACAAGACGAGAGCGTCGCCGGCTAATGTCGATGGAGATGGACTGAGCGTGGGAGCCAGACACACTTGCATTTCAGGAGAGACTCACAGGACTCTTGGACTGTGCTGAGACACTTGCTCACAGGCCCAGACAAGACAGTGTGTTTCCTCTCTGATTTCAGCCTGGACCTCAAGCTTCTCCTTGTTACACATCATGTCCTGAGAGCATTCAGGCCGTATTTAGCGACTCGGAGTTCTCCTTTTCCAGCAGCACTTTCTGCATAGGGAGCGTATCCTTCTAATGTGCAAACTGTTGAGCCTTCTTTCAGCAGGGCCCTGTGACAAAATTCACTAAGGTTTTTTTGTTTGTTTGTTTGTTTGTTTGGTGGGGTTTTCCCTCCTCTTGGTTTTGAAAAGATGTCCTTGTATGAAAACATGATGGGCAGGGCGATGGGTGGGAAAGGGACTGGTAGAAGTGTTAGACTTTCATTGTATTAACCAATCTACTGTTCTGCTCTACCCCCATCTCACCATCCTGTTCCTTTTCTCTGTCCACCTTGGTATCTCACAGCCTTCTCTGTATTGGACTGAAGGCTAGAGAAGGTTCCTCTGCTGGTGCTTCATGAGACTGTTCCAGCAAAGAATTGGTTTGTGGTTGTCAGCATGCCTTCTCTGTCCTGGATTTCAAAGGGTTTGCAGTTAACCCCAAAACGTAACTTGCCTGGAGGTCTTTGAGACACTTTTTTAAAGCTTTTTTTAATTTTATTTTCAGTGCTCAAAGCTCTTAGCTGTGGTGAATAGGGGCTTATTTGGCAACCCCGAAGAGTCAATCCTCACACAAGCATTTGTTGGATGTCTACTTACGGCCACCTTCTCCCTGACCCTTCCACCTTCTTTTCCCCCCACTACAGCTGCTCACGTTGTGCCTGAGACCCTGTTCCGCTTGTGGCAGGGGGGCATGTGGTGTCTAGGGACAATTCCTGGCCTTTTGCTGGCCTCGATAGAGAGGTGGGAGACCTTGACCAACTGGTGATGGTGTGACTTACGGAGGAAAAAAAAAATAAAAATGAGATGGTCTGCAGTTGGCCAACTGATCATGTTTAGAGAAGACTTGTAAACTATGTATTGCCAAATGCACAGACCAGACTCCAATGCTGCTTTTGCCAGTCACTCAGTGGTAACCCTTGAACCTGTGAGCAGAGTGTGAGATCTGCAGTAGCTGAAACGCAGCTCAGGGTAGGAATAGGAGCAAGCCCAAGAGGGCAGCAAGAATCCTTCAGGTTCCAATGATCCTGGTCTTGTACAAGGGCCTGCAGCAGGGTTTCCCCACGGGTTTGAGACCTATTCCTAGGTGCTATAGTATAGAAGTCCTGCTTTGGTCTTCCACATACACTGAGCTGGCTCCTGAGTGGGAGCAGCTCCTTTTCCAGGCAGTTCTGTCTTCCCAGCGCAGCTGGTGTTTTAAGCAATAAAAGTCAGAATAAAGATACTGTGTATAAACAAACAAGGAAGTAGGACTGTACCGCAACCTGACGTCACAGCCAGGGTTTGGCTCGCATCAAGAAGGGTGAGAAATGTAGAGCTGAGGCCAGGGCTCAATCCTTTCCATTTTTTTATATATATATATTTTATTTTTTTTTAAGGTACAAGGAAAGATGCTAAAGGAGAGCATCCATGGAAGGTAGTGGCTGTGATGTGCTGTTGCCAATATAGACACGTGTTATGTATTTGGTCTGCTTCACTAATATCTCATCCCACTGCGCATTCCAGGGGAGCTGCAGGTCTAGTATCTGTGCTATGAAGGCTTCATTTAGAATTACTGTTTGTGGAACCTTGTACTCAACACTATCGCTATTCCAAAATCAATTTTTTTTTGCGGTAAGTTTTCTTTGTGCGGGTTCTTTTTTTTCCTGTCTTGCATTGTGACCTTTGTTCTGAGGCTGACATGAGGGTTTTTAGCTAGAAGGCTGTTCTGCTTCCCACATGTGAACACGCATGCAGTCACATGTGTGTACATATGTATGCATAGAGGTGTCCAATGATTTTTGGAAGCTGAATGTGAGAGATCTTCAAAATGGACTTGATTTGCAGAATTGGGGCTTGCAACTTGTTATTTGATTCTCTAAGACATTTCATATCGTGTTCCAAAACTGGAACACCCAAAACCTATAAACCTCTGGAAGACTTTGGCCTGAACATTCATAGCAACTTTTCTGTCCGGCCTGATATTTTCTTTTTGGAAGAGGTCTGAAAAGGACTGTGTTACAGGCAGATGTAGCTGCCTCCGCTGAGGTAACAGGGCAGAAGCAGTGTCTAGCTTCTGCTGTGAAAGCCCAGAAATCCGTAGCAATGCTTTCCAAAGGAAGGGAGTTGAGGAAAGGATTCACTCAGATATTACTTTGACAGCAAGAATTTTTCTTCCTCTCCTGTCTGCTGTCGTAAAATCTTGCTTTTTCCTTGGATGTTGTGAAACACTGTTCTGATGTTTGGTATACTGGATGTCCTTCCCACACTGATCTAGCAGCTTCTTTCCTGCATTAACATCTGTTTTCTTCATGAGAGGCTTGTGGCATTGAGGCATCTTGGGAGGGGTGGTAGTGGTGGTGAAGTTCAAAGCACAGTGTCAGTCACATTCTGTCCTTGCAGACTGACTCCTTGTTTCTGTGCTCCTGGTTAAGTTTTAGGGAGAGAGGATCATGACTGTAATGCAATAATTAGGGAATGAACAAGCAGGGAACCGCCAGCTCTTCCCAAGCACACAACATAGCACACTTTCTCCCTGCTGGAAAAAACTCAGGGTTATTCTGGTCAGAGCTCCCTTCTGTAGTGAAAGGTCCCCATGTCCTTAGCTAATGCTGACTTTCCTTCATAGCCCATAACAAACCATCTTTGTCATTCCAAGTGAAGCAAGTTTGCTGCTAGCTCATGCTGCTGCCGGCCCCTTGGAAGGCAATGCTGCAACCCCTTCCACCCTGTATTTGCTGTAGTTGGAAGGCTAGGAGCTGAGGGGCTAGACTTACCCCCAGGTTTCCTTCTACTTGTGCCAATTTTGTATTATCCCCTTTTTTTAAAATAGAGTGGGAATCTTATCACTAATGAAACAAAAATATGTAGGTCATTTTTCATGTTTTTTATTATTATTATTTCCTGTGTGATCGGGGTTTGTGTGAGTGGAGGTGTGCGTGCATCTGGTTGTGTATTAAACCTGCCAAGTATCAGGAGAGTAAGCTGCCTGAGATGCAGTGCAAGCATCCATATCCTCCCTGAGGCAACCTGTGGTATTGTCAAAGTATCCTAAGGGCTCACGTTGATCTTCCTCTATTCATGTTGCCACATCTCCTGGTTAAGCTGGTAAATTTCTCCAGGCACTTGGAATTTTCACCTAGGACAAGCTTGAACATCAAAAAGCAGAAGGGCAAGAGATTTTCTTTCTTTTGTTTTAATTTCAAAGTTATAAAATAAAGTGTTTGGCACAATTCTGGAATGCAGGTACCTAATAGTTCTAACAATGATGTGTAAATTGTTTCTTTTTATGTTTAAAATAAAGAGCAAGCCTTTTTGATTATGTCTGTGCTGTGGGTCTGGATGTTTGAGCTATGGGCAGTTCTTGTCTTGTACCTTGCATTTATGCAGACACTGTTGTTGAGGCAAGAGTATCAAATGTAAACCTTACAGTCCTCTTTCCAGCACTGCTTACTCTGTAAAATAACCATGAGCCCTATTTTACAGTAGGTTTTAAATATTTGCCTACATTTGTGTGATGACTTGGGGAATGTAATTGTTTTCTGATTCTATCCTGTTTCTACCCCACTGTAAGTCAGCCTTTTTGTTGGGGGAGTTTCCTTTTGATTACCTAGGGCCAGGAGTCACAGTTAGGAGTGTGTTCGATATCTGCTGTAAAACCTGGGCATCAGATGTCGAGTCTTTGAATCCTTCCTGAGGCTTCTCGTTTCCAAGGTACCAGGAGGAAAATCAGTAGTGCTGGAAGTAAACTTTGTGCTTACCTTGCCAATGGCTGAATTTGGGATTTCACCTGCCGCCAGCAACCACATAAGGACACCACGATAGTACAGCAAGGAGGTGACTTGTTTTCCAACAAGAAGTTGCTTGAGGCAGAAGTGGTTTTGGGAGGCCAAGACAGGCTTTGGCAAAGTTGGTTTTGGTTTTTTTTTTTTTTTTCAAACCGGTGTATGCTCTGTCCGAAATGGCTGCAGTACAGGCCAGTTGACAGCAAAGTGTGTACCTTGGGCTTCTTTCCAGATGGTGATGGTGCACCTGGCGTGGAAAGATATCCTCTGTAGAGTGTGCCTACGGGAAGCTGGGAGGTGGCATCAAGCTGTAAGTTTCTCAGGGGTAACAGAGACCGTCAGCTGAGATAGAGAAATATAAATGGTCTCTGATCCCTCAGCAGAGCCTTTGGCAGCTGCAGATGTTTAACACGTACGTGCCCACGAGTCATGAGTGGCATCCTGTGGGACAGCAGCTGTTGGCCTCTAGCTGTGCGGGTTACAGCTTACTGGTAATTTTGGATTAGCATTATGAAATCCTCTTGCTTCCCCCACCCCTTGGGATGACCTGGATCTTAATACGGTTCTTGACAGCATGCTAGGATTTTATAATAAAATAAAGCCGAAACTTCAAGTCGGGAGATGAAGGGGGATACTTGCAAGTAACTGCCTGAGCGTTGCAGTAAATGATGGGAGTTACCAAGCGTCCAGCATCACCTTGTATCTGCCCTGTGTTCAGCTCGGCTACCTGCATATCGGGGTACCTAGCTGCCTCATGTCACAGAGGCAGCCTGAAAAGCACTTCTGTGCCAGAGCCTGAGTGTTTAGTTGCTTCTATAGCACTGGGCTTAGGCAACGTACTTGGCTGTGCTTGTTCCACAACAGAACCCAGGCCAGTCCTAAAACCTCCGCTGGGCTGAATGTGACTGGAGTAGAGTAGAATGCATGAGAAGACCTGCCTCCTCTTTGTCATGTGAAGGTGAAGCTGGTCATCCAAATCTTCAAAAGAAATGTATGGCTTTTGCCTTTTCAGTGGGACTTTCTACATTTCTATGACTGCAGGGGGCTGAGGTCTGTACAGCAGGTATCAGGAGATAAGTTTCAAGAAAGAGCCTTTAGCAACTGATCCAAGCTGTGAGACATGCTAACTGAAGAAAAAGTCACTGCTCATTCCTGTGTGAGGTAAATACACCTTAAATACAGCATGTAGCCTTCTATTGGACACCCCTTTGTCAGGGATTTCCTTCCATTACTGAGGAAAATGGCATGAGGCCATAGCCAGCAGATGATTGATACTGAGAGCTCCAGGGGAATGCTTGGGTTATTGAGGAAGTCAGGTTCTGTGGATTTCCAGGTGCCACAGAAGAACTGCCACAAAGACAAGCTGTTCTCCTCTCTCTGGCAGCTGAGCTGCATTCCACAAAGTGCCAGAAGTGTGAGTGAATGTCTGCTTCCACCTCTGCCAAAGGGGTAGAAAAGCAGGACTTTCCAAAGCAGATTTTGTAAAAGCAAGTTAGTATTATATCATACTTTATTCATGTAGGATTTTATAAACTCCAGCGTGCACTGGTCCTTAGACTAGACCACAGGCTTAGTCTGAGTGCACCTCTGCTGGCTTGAGAAGTGAATAATGAAGCTTCAGATAGATGGACATGAAGTTCTATTTCTTGTTGGCAAATTAACCTGGCTCTTGCCCTCTGGTTCCTTGTTTGTATCATCCTGCTAGTGATTTGGCGTATTCAGCAGACGGCAAGGAGTCTCAAAGATACTAAGTTCCCCAAAGTTTCTTAAAGGGTGGGGCTAGAGAGAAGGGAGGATGCTCCCAGAGCTCCTCCAGCAGAGCTAGCAATAAGAACATACAAGTTACTGGGCATCCGAGAACTCACAGAGATGTCTGGCAGGACAGGACCGGTGTTGCCTTTGTGGCTCTGGTTGCCCTTGTGCTGACTTCAGTTCTACAAAGGTCATGGGCGTGGTGTGCAGCGGCTGGGATGTTAGGGCTATGGTAAACAGGGAAAATACCCATACTGCTTAGCATCTGCTTGGATATATATGAAAGCTGGATGTGGCTACAGCCAAATGCAGGTTCTGAATGCAAGTACAGTACTACTAATCTCCCCTTTGGTGTTCAGGTATGTCCTCTTTCTTTCTGTCCCCAATCTTGTTTGCTCATTTCCTCCATGTTTTGTTCCCTCTGCCTTCCCTCTTTCATTTCCTGTTCTTTCCTTCAGGAGTCTCTTCTTGCCTTTGCCATTTAGACCGATGTTTGTTTCTGCATCTCTAAAGGATCACACTCTTTTGGGTTCGTATCTCTGAGGGAGGGCAGGGGTATGTTGTTGTGGTGCATCCTTGAATCATCTGCTGAGAGCTCAAGCTGCAGAACTCCAGCCCAGTGCCCACTACAGATCACCTGCAAGGCTGGCACCAGACACAAATGCACCCACATGTTTTGTAGCCCTCATGACAACTCCAGACAATGTGCAAGGAAACTAAGCATCTCTGATGGGGAAATGACTCCAAAGAGACATTCCAGATCCCCTTTGCCAAAGCAGAAGGGACAGATTTTATTTCTAAATAAGATGGTTTTGGATTGCTTCCACCTGAGCGGCTGCTTGCTGTTGTAACACAAATGCTGCTCAGTGTCTATAAGCTCCAGAAAAGTGACCGCTGTGCTGAACATTGTACCTAGTGTGAAACAAAGTCATTTTTCAAGGTGTCTGTGGTGGGATTCCTCTTTAATACCCAGGCTAGCCACCCTGGACTTGAGAAACAGATACCTCAAGAGCGCAATTTATCTGACTTACTTGAGACATGCATTTTAGAATGCATGTCTCAAGTAAGGAGAACCTGAAGGTACCTGTTTCTTGCCATAAGCTGCACAGGAAAGCGCAGCTCACCTAAGACATGAGAATTAGGCAAGATAAATGCTAAAAAGTATTGGCCGGGCAGGTAGGGGCTGAGAGAAATGAGATAATGGCAGCTCCCTCTAGTGATGGGCTAGAGGAGGAGGGAGGAAGCCACAGCAGATAGCTGTGGTCATAATTCAACCAAGAGACACATGATGGATCCTCAAGATCTCTGTAATGACCTTCCTCACATAACTTACGTTTTTGTGAAAACGGTTCCAGGGTGGATTTTAATCTCGATTTTGTTACTTGTGTAACATCTCTGCCTTTGCATAAGAATAGTCTTCGGGTTACAGTTGTCAGGATGGACCCAATCTGCTCTAATTGTGGTTTATATTGTTGCACAGGCTCCTAGTCTTCAGTCATGCAGCTTTTCAGCTGTGTGACTACTGTAGTCAACCAAGTCTCATACTGAGGTTGCTGGTGTGTTATCCAGTGTCCAGTCCCTCTGAAGCTGTCTCTTCTAGTAGCTGTACCAATAGTGAGTGACCAGGCTTCCTGAAGTATTTATTTAGAGCAAAATCATTCCCATAACACCAGTCTTCCAGCAATGAAAAGGATAATGTCTTTCTACTTTATCGGGTGTTTGGCCTTCTTCCCCAGGGACAGACCTTACCAGCTGTTTTCTGTCACTGCCCGTTCTCTTCCCCCCAGCACCCCATCACTGTGGGCTGACAAGCATAGCCTCTTCCCCTAGCTCAGAAATATCTGTCTCTGATGTTTCAGGGAGAGCCCCTTCAGAAGCTGAGCTCTGAGGACGCAGCTTGGCAGAAGTATACATTTTCTTTAGAAATAAGGTCCT
Organism: Anarhynchus alexandrinus; assembly: GCA_008711295.1. Classification (NCBI taxonomy): domain Eukaryota; kingdom Metazoa; phylum Chordata; class Aves; order Charadriiformes; family Charadriidae; genus Anarhynchus; species Anarhynchus alexandrinus. Next base: position 697,294 of record VUYV01000184.1, on the reverse strand, counting down.
TTTGAAGCTGATGGTTTTTCCTGCAGCCTTTCAGGTGCATGCTGAGGTGTCCTTGTGTGGTGCCATTATCTTTTTCTTTATCATAGACTCATAGAATGGTTTAGGTTGGAAGGGACCTTGAAGATCATCAAGTTCCAACCCCCCTGCCATAGGCAGGGACACCTCCCTCTAGACCAGGTTGCCCAAGGCCACATCCAGCCTGGCCTTAAACACCTCCAGGGATGGGGCCTCAACAGCTTCTTGGGCAACCTGTTCCAGTGCCTTACCACCCTCAAAGTGAAAATGTCTTCCTTTCTGTCTCCTAGTCCCCTGCATTCATCCAGAAAGGTCTTTTGTAAGTTGCTATTCATTAACTTCCCCTTCTTCAACCTGATTGTATACAGCGTTACCGAGATGGCTCTTGGGACCCTTGGCCATGGCATTGCTGTGTTTAAACCCTCCCTTACTTTGTGTCCGTGGTGGCAGCAGCATATCGTCTGAGTGTCACCTCTTCCCAACTTGACTGAGACCCACATTTCAGTGGTGAGACATGTTCTCCAAATCTCTGGGAGTAGTAGGGGAGGAGCTACAGGCTCTCTTAGGTGGAAGGTGTCAGGCAAAAGTAAGATAGCACCTGCTGTGGTGCAGTAGTGGGTGCATCCTTTATCAAGCCCTTTAGTGGCAACACTGAAGGAGGAGTTGCTTTCACACTGAGACTGACAATCCAAGCACAAAGAAGTGAAATCTAGTTTGTACATTTGCAACTCTTCCTGACGTCTCTGTTTAATCAAAGCCATGCATCCCCCAGGCTTTCCCTGGAGTTCACTGCAGCTCCTGCCTTTTGTTTGAAGGAAATTTGTTTTGCTTAGTGTAAATATAACTTAGCATTTCTGTGACTGTAGCCGAGACCACCTCCTCTAGTGGAAATGGAGGATACCAGCTGCAACAGCATCAGTATTGCATACACTATTTTCTGCTGTTCTGCTCTTGGGATGCTTGTGTGGCAATGAGGGCAACATGGGGTGGTGTTGTCCAGAGTGCTCTACCCAAACCAGTGCCGAGGAAGGTGAAAAGGTGGCATACAGGAACAGAACATCCACTGCATGACCAGGTACAGCTGTCTGGTAGCTAAACACCTCCAGACCACTAAACAGCATGTTAATGCTGCATTTTGAGTCAAGGTCCCACTCTGACAACCCTTCAGGCCCCAAGGTGAATTTCTTCGGACACTTGCCTACGTGTACTTGGAGAGAAGCTTCATATTCACAGCTGAAGGATGCTTTAGGCACTTCAAGAGGAACTGAAGTTGGCAGTTCTGGGATTTTATAAAGGGCTGCTCTGGCTCTGCTATTGGACCTTGTGAAACTGCTGCTTTTCCCATGGTCTCAGAGGAGTGGGAAAGGGAATTGTTTCAGGTAGCTGAGCAAAGGCTTTGATGCTAGGTGAGCTGTAAGTGTAGTTCTGCCATCACTACCTTGCTTTATCATTTCAGGAGCATAGCTTTGTGTTCTTAGTGGTGGGGTGGCCGCACACTGCCTGTGCGGAGAGAGCCTTAGTGTCCTGGCTGGTAAGGATGGGACTTTCTGGCTATGGAGGTAGCAGGTTTTCCCCAGGTAGCCCTTGTGTTGCTCTGTGACACCTACAGCCTCTCCCTCTTCAGCCCCAGCCCTGCAGTTGCCTGCATACGGCGTGGGGGAAAAAAATCTGTGTGCTTTCATTCACACGGTGCCGTCGGAGGGAGGCACATGCTTCCTGAAAAGGCCCTTGGAGACCCTCTGCCTATCTTTAGTACTGGGAAACACATATTTTGTGCATCTTCCACTCAGGCCTGTTAGGAGAGCAGCTCCCTACTGCAGCCACTGCTGCAGTGGGTTTTGGCAGTTGGAGTTGCCATTTTTCCCAGCTTAGATGTATTTAACAATTGGCTGCAGCAATGGCTGTTTAATTCCCTTGCTAACATTTCCAGGGCAGCTATTTTATTATTTTTTTTTTTAAACCCACTTGCTTCTGGAAATCCTGTAATCGAATCCAAGCTCTGTCAATCTAATTAGTTTTGAAGTGCAGCATCTCCATAACTTAGAGACCTAAATAAGCAGCTTAATATTAAAACCTAGCTTCTTCTCTTCCAACACATGATACTGTTCTGTATTCCCCCACATAAGTTCCTACTGAACAACAGCCCGCTGCGATTGCTTTCCCTCTTTTCCTCTCTTAACCTCCCTCCTCCTTCCCTGGCCTCTGCCCTCGCTGTGTCCATCAGGAACTGAAACAACCAGGCATGGCAACCCTCTGCTGCTCTGCTTTAGTCCTTCATGACGCAGCTTGCTTAGAAGATGCTGATGCCACTTCGAATGCCCAGTGTGGAGAGGTCCGAGGGTGGCACGTAGCAGCTCCTGGTGCTGCGCAGGAGCCGAGCCGGGCAGGGGGGCTGTGCTTGCCGACTGCTCGGTGTCATGATCGGGCCCTGCGTGTGCTGCAGGGGGGGATTGCCGGGATTTACAGAGGGCAGGCTGTGCTGTTTTGGAGACAAGCCCATGTGGCGCAGGAAAAGGCAGCTGCTGAGCAATGCCTCTGCTGAGGTGCCACATGCGCTGGGTCCTTGCTGGGGTGCTGTGAGGAGCTGGCAGGGATTAGCTCTCTCGGTGCAGCATCCCTCCTGGTCCCCCGTGGCATGTTGTGCTCCTCCCTGAGCTTTCTGCCACCTGCAGCGAAGGTGAGATGTCCAGGAGATTTAAGTCAGAAATGCACTGTTGGCCCAAACTACAAAGACTGGGGGAGCTATGGCTGTAGAGGAGTGAGGCTCTTCAGCCCTTTTGTGTGGGTAGAAGATTTAAAAAATACATAAAATAAGAGGGGAGAGGGGCTAAAGAGCACTTCTTATTAGGTTAAGATATATGAGGCATGTGGTTCAAGCTCTGTTTATATCCCGCTGGCAGAGCAGGTTCAGAACAAGTGTGTTTCCCTGTTGCTGCCGCAGGGAAGCGGGAATAACCCATTGCACTTTCCTGAAGGACTTTAGTGTCTCTGCAGTACCCTGGCTGATTTTGTTCTTGTTTGACTTTTTGCAGTAGAAACGATGATGCAAACTCCAGTTCACCAAAAAAGAGCTGTGGGTGTTCTCCTCCCAGGCCAGTCCTGGCCACTCACTGCTGAGAGCAGCTGGAGTCCTAGAAAGGTGCAGTTGCACAGGACGGGTGTTTGTCTACTTCTCAGCTCGTTCTGCTCTTAGATTTCAATTGCTTTTTTTTTTTTAATTATTTGTTTCAGTTCCTGTACCAACAATATTGTGTTTTTTCGTGCAAAGCAATTGCAACAGCCTTTCTGTGCTGCTGTGGGTTTTGCTCATGAAGAACCTGTCCTTGCTGTGCATCGCAGCCATGTCCCACAAGGACTCAGGATACACAGGATCTGGGTAACAGAAGCAGTCCTTCCCACCACCATGAGAAAAGGTCACTGTTTTCTTCACCTTTGCAAGGCTTCCCCCGTGCTTGTGGCTGTCTGGCTTCCCTGGGACTGGTGGGTGGTTTGGTTCTGCAGCACGTCAGTGGGGATATCTTTATCCACCGAGATCTCGCTCTGCTCCAGCAGCCCAAGGTGAAAGCCCACAGAGCTGTGAGGCAAGCTCCCAGCAAAGCGAGCCTGGCTCCAGCAGCAGCTGGAGGATTTGGGCATTTGTGCTCCATCAGGAGGTTTCTGCCCAGGGGAGCGTGCCCGGAGGATCGTGGCTGAGCCGGCCGGCCTTGGGGAAGCCAGGCAGCTGGCCGGCTCCTGCTCTGTAATTGGGGGAAGTAACCAGCTGCCTTTGATGTCTGAGCCGGGCTGAGAAAACCTGACGGCAGACTTCAGTCTGTTGCGCCAGCTCCCCTGATTATCTGTAGGCTTCTGGCACGTCCCCCAAGACTGCCAGCTTATCCTGGCTAATGCTGTGCTCTTCCCCACATCCTCCCACCCTGCCTGGCTCCAGCCCCTTGCTTTCGAGGCTGTAACCTCCATCCCTCCCTGTCCTTCTGCCCCTCCCCGGTCACTGTGGGTATGTGGCAATGGCATTTCTGGGACATGCTTCCTGAGGTCTGTGAAGCAAAGGCAGAGGAGGCATTTTTGGAGAGCTTGCCCATAGCCTGCACCCCTGGGCTGTATTCCCCCTTTCTGTTCGGTCACAAGAGCAGCCTGAAATGCAGGGAGCTCTCTGCAGCCGCCCTTTGCAAGGCACCAAGGTGTGTTTACAGCCGAGGAAGCACTATGTGTCTTTCTCCTCCAAAAAGCCTTTGGGGAGCAGGGCTCCCATCCATGCTGCTCCAGGGCAGGTCACACAAGCTGAAGGGTGAGGAGGGGTTGGGAGGAGAGGACTGTGTTGTCTTTGCCCCCTTCAGCCTCTCTGCTGGGACCTTGCTGCCTCAAATAGTCTCGAGCTCCTTTGCCACCTGTGCTTTGGTGCTCGGGGACCCCCAGGGTGCTCATCTGTGTGAGCAGAGATGTGGAGGGCAGGTCCTTGCTGAGGGCTGGCTCGGATGGGGTTGAGGAGATGGTAGAGCCACGGGGCTGAGCAGAGGCCCCAGAGCTCATGTCCCCCCCAGAGCAGTTTGCTTTCGCATGGGATGTTGCATAGCAATGCCAAAAGCTCATGGGGGAACCCTCCCTTTTAAGAGTTGGGTTTCTTTGTGTTTTGGTTTTTTTTTTTTTCCTTTCTCCCAGTGCAAGCAATCTTGGCAGTGGCTGAAAACCCTTCCTGTGCAAAGCTGGATTTGCTCAAGATGCGGTTTGAGGTTTGGTTTCCTTTGGAAGGTGGGGTTTGCTTCTACTTTTCAGAAGGTGGGGCAGACTGTGCTCTCTGCTGCAATGGGTGGAACAAATGGGATGACTGTGGGCAGAGGAAAGCACAGCTGCCCTAACCCCAGGCACCCAAATGAGGTGAAGGGAGCTCATGGGGGCCATATAGCCAGATAGGGGATCTGGACTGCAGCCTATCCCCTATGCTTGCCTAATTGCTTTTGGGTCTTTGCAGTCTGTTTCCCCTAAAAGCCAGCACGGACTGTGGGGTCACCTCCTTCATCCTCAACAGCTTCCTCTGTAGCATTTCTATCCTGCTGTGGCAGTGATTCTGCTTTATCCCCATCCCTCCCCAGGCTCCTTACAGTGTGCAAGGTGAGTGTCTCGGAGGTTTCTAAGTCACTGTGGATATTGCCGATTGCTGCTGTGCTCTTTTAGGTAGAGTCTAACTTCACCCTGGCTGTGCTGGGCTTGGTAAAACTTCCCATTCTGCATTTTTGGTGGTGTTTTTCTGGAATGCTTTGGCCCAAAGCAGCTGAGCAGCGTCCCAAAAGGGTGCCTGCAAAGGGATCCAAGGAGGCAAGAGGAAGGAGAAGGGGTATGGAGGCATGCAATTAAAGATGGTCGTCACCTGTGTGAAAGCCAAAGCAACCTGACCTGCTGACCTCTAGCCTTGTGGTCTGGACTTGGAGATGGTGGTACCTGCCTGGGTGTGTTGAGAGGTGGCCCTGCTGCTCAGGTGCTGGCGGTACCTAGGCTGTGCCATGAGCTAGGGGTCAATAGCGTTTAATCCCCATGGCCCTGGTGTGGCACTTGAGCTCACCAGGTGAGGTGCATGGGCACATGCACTGCCTGGCTCAGAGGAGGCAAATCCTCTGCTCCTTGTAGGTACTTGCGGGGACCAACCCTCTGTGCTATCCAAGAAGCTTATTTCTCCCTCACTTCCCATCTGGTGTCATCCCCAGGAAAATAGGGTAAGGTGATCTTTCTCCCCCATGGATTTGGCTTCCCTGATGTGGTTTCTAATGGCAATGCTGTCTTTGTAAAGGATTCTCTGATCCTCTTCCTTTACCCTGCCTTGCGTGGTTAATAGCCCTGCCGTATGTCTGGTTACACTGATTTCCCAGGGAGGAAGAGAGTAAGTTTTAGACTGCGCAGTCCTGGGAACGGGGAGCTGTTGGTTTTGTCCACAGAGCATCATCATTGCCTGCGATAGGGCTGGGCCAGGCAATCCTATTCTCCCCGGTTTCTCTATTGCAAATGTAAACAGCGACTCATGCATCATTAGAGTTGCAAGCTTGGAGTTAAACTGTCCCCGTGTGTGTGGTTATCTGCACACTGACTGTTGGAAGCTCACTGAGGTTGAACTCCAAGTTTCCTTTCAATTTTCTCTGTCACTGTAGCAGAGATGCTCTTCCCTCCTCCAAAGTGGTAAGCGGGTTGGCTTACTCTCAGCAGGATCATCCCTGGGGCACTGCTGGCAGCGGGTTGCTCTTGGAAAGCAAACCTCTTCATCCCTTTCCTTGTGAGATGGGATGGTTTCATTCTGCAGCAGGGAACGGAAGCCTACCACGAGGTTATGGCTATGTGCATGGCTGTGTCCTACAGCTGTGGGACATGGGACCTCCTCACCAACAGGTGTGCTGGGGCACTTCACTGCTTGCCAGCCTCTGCCTTATCTGCTCGCCTCCTCTGTGGAGGCAGTGTGCGGGTGTCAGCCCTGCGTTGCACCCTCTTCTCCTAAAACAAGTGCTGCTCCTCTGCTCTGTTTCATTGCAAAAACGGTGGGTGGCAGGGGACAGGTGAAATCCTGCAGGGACCTCTCTGCCTGCTGCAACAGCCTGTCCCCCCGGCTGGCCTGCATTTGGCTCTCTGGAGAGCTGCATGGTGCTGCGGGAGCTGCGCGCGCAGCCTGACGAGGAGCTGGCTAATGGAGGCGCGAGCCTTGCAGCGAGGAGCATCTGCCTCTATCTCCTGGCCCCGCAGGCTGTCATATGAATCAGTTTATTAAATGGGGGAAGGAGGGACCTCGTGTTTGTTTTGGTTCATTACATGAATCTCCTTTCCTCTAGGAGTCCCCTGGGATCAAGCAAAAGGACTTGTTTTACGTTTGGCTTTTGCTTGTGAATCCCTGAGCTAATTTAGCTGTTCGGTTGATGGCTTGGCAGCACCGCGGGAGCACCGTGGCTCAGGGGTAAATGCTCTGTGCCACCATCCTTCCTGGGGGAAAAACAAAATCCAAACAAAATCCAAACCACCAAACACCACCCTCCCTCCATTCCCCCTCCCCCCCAAAAAACCCAAACAAATCCTTTCAGAAGAGTGTCTCTGGTTTGAGCCCTTGCTAGTGTTTGGCTGCATGCCCAAGAGGTTGGCTTTCACCTGCCTGGGATGTGCCCCTGTCAGCCTCCTTCTATGTCCCTGGCACCTGCTGGCAGGAGCTGCAGCACACCCCAGACCACGTGGTAACAACGGTATGATGCCATGCAGCAGCCGATGCCACCATAGTGCTTGCCTCTGGGGCTGTGGCCAGCAGTCACCCGGCCTCAGCCCACCCAGTGCAGCTCCTTGTGAGCGGTGCTGGTCCAGGGTGCCCCACATGCAGGTGCCTGCCTGTGGGATGTACTTACAGGAGAGCGTTCCTGGCCGATTTCTGGCTGTGTGGTGATCTGCCCAGGCTGGCTGTTATGACAGAGGCGTAGCCGATGGGCTGGTGTGGGTGCTGTGGGAGAGACACCCCACTTGGGGTGCCCCACGGCACCCCGAGGCAGAGCTTGGTCAGCCATCCTCAGGGAGCACTGTGCCAACCCAACCTCTGCCTGAGGCATCATTCTGCTATCTGCAGTTACAGAAAATAAATAGCCGGGGGGAGCTTCAGCCTTAAAAATCTGCCCCCATCCCTCCCTGGGGTCTGGCCCCTTGCCCCCTCGGTTAGCGGGGAGCAACTCCATGCAACAAAGCGGAAGTCATGAAGCAGAGGGTTAGCCTGTGTGCTGCTGTGGGACAGCAAAGCCACAGCCAGTAGTTTCGGGCACCTGGCACGCACACAACGGCAGGAGGGGCCTTGGGCATCACCGTTGCCCAGGAAGTGTGGGGCCGGGGTGCCGGCTGTCACCTCCCAGAGGCGTGTTACTCTGCTGTTGCACCCCACTCCCCAACCTCTCCCCGCTGTTTCTCAGCAGAGGAAACCACCGCTGTCAGGCAACTTCCTCCCAGATGCTTTCAAAATAGCAGGGTGGCTGTCACCACTGTCTACAAGAGCCTTCCACCACCCCTTTGGGAGAGGACCCAACCAGAGCTGCTTCCCATGGGGCTGGAACAGTGCCTGGTGGCTGCCTTCCTTCTCCTCCTGGGTGAGTGCCCTGCATCATGATGGGGACTTTCCTGCGGCAGATGAGGGGGAAGTAAAGCACCCCCTCGGTGCGGATAGGATCTTTGCAGGTGGGTGGCTCAGTGGGCCAACTTGCCAGGGCTGCAGGGCCAGGACAGCCCTGCCGTGGCCACCACTGCTCTGGTTCGGTGGCCGCAGGAATAGGTGCAGTGGCATGTTCTTTCGGCATTCTGATTTCACTCCAAAGCGATAGCCCAGACCCTGGCAGGGTTTCAGTGAGGGGACTGGGGGTGCAGAGAGGGTTACCTCACCACCCTTTCCCTTAGGAGGGGTTTTCTGAGGGTTTCTTCAGCTGTGACACCACCAGATCTCTTCACTGGCCCAGTCTCCATGGTCGGTTTTTGACTCAGTGCCCACGTCCTGTGGGCATTTTGCTCCATGGGCGTGATGGGTACCGCAATAGAGCGAGTGTCACCACTGGGAACTCTGCAGGAGGGGAGGGTGCACAGGTGGCCATTACCCCCCAAAACCCTCTGCAGGCAGAAATGGGGGGAGCCCTTGATCCTTCCCAGTGCCCTTGCCTTTGGAGGAGCTCTTGCTGGCCCCCTCTCCCACACCCTCCCCGGTTTCTGGCCATGGAGCACCTCTGCAGCACCCAGCCTGCCAGTTCCCTCCCACGTCCCTTGGCTTCTGTGTTGCATCTCCTTCTCTGGCAGTGGTCAGCTCTGGCACCTGCTCCCTTTCCCTCCCAACTTGTGCAGGACTTGAGTGCTTGGTCCTCTTAATTTTTAACACACCACAAGCTTCCTCCAGTGACCTCAACTTGGTTGCTGCTCCGTCTGAACAGCTGGTTGAGAGATGCTCTCCAGCCATGAACAGTCTTGACAGCCCTCTGGCCATGGTGCTCTGGTCTCCATTGTGTGCTAAGAGACAAGAAAGTTTCTAGGTCTGTTGTTACAGGAACTTGTTCTTACAATTGCAAGAGGTGTGAAGTCTTTTGGACTTTGTGCTTCAAAGAATGCGACTGCACAGCAATTCTTTTCAGTATTCCATTACAGTCCTGTGCACACCCAGACCCACTGCTGTTTTGGGTGTGCAGCCCTCCGGTAGTGTATACCCCTGTAAACACCGTGTGTGCCAACTGTTTGCCGGCAGGTTTGAGCACTGGCCAACGGGTGGTGACTGTTCAGAAGGGGCCCCTCTACCGCACGGAGGGGTCCCACGTCACGCTGTGGTGCAAGGTGAGCGGCTACCAGGGCCCGGCGGAGCAGAACTTCCAGTGGTCCATCTACCGTCCCTTGGCCCCTGAGCGGGAGGTGCAGATTGTCAGCACCTTCGACCCCTCCTTCCCCTACGCCATCTACACCCAGCGCGTGCGCAGCCGGGGCATCTACGTGGAGCGGGTGCAGGGGGACGCCGTCCTGCTGCACATCACCGAGCTGCAGGCGCAGGATGCTGGGGTGTACGAATGCCACACGCCCAACACTGACGAGAGGTACTTTGGGAGTTACAGCGCCAAGACAAACCTCTCAGGTGAGTCCTGAAGGAGAGACCTGCTCCCTGCCAGGCAGGGGTGTGGGCAGGCTCCCATCTTTGCGCTGGGTAGAACTGCTCACCTCCTGGTTCCTGGCAGGGGGGTAGCTGGGGAAAGGGGAGATTAATGGGACTGGTAGGCACAAATTTTTCTTCTCCTCACTGTGGGATTGCTATCCTACCCCCCAGGTGGCCAAGGTTGGGATGCCCAGAGGTCCCTCAGCGGGTTACTCTGGTTGTTGCCTCCCAGCCAGGGCAAGGGAAGGGAGAGGACGCCTCTGCTGTCCCATGGCCCGACTTTAACTTCTGTTTCTGAAGCAGCCACACCATTTCACAGCCAAATGCTTAGGAGAGCAGGAGTTTTCAGGCTCCGTGCATTAGCTGTTGATGTCCTCTCATATCAGGGTATAGGACTTGACACAAGTGGGATGCCCACAGAAAGAAGGAGTGAGTAGCTCCTGCAGAGCACTGGGAGAGGGAATGCAACAGGGGGGAGAGGCAAAGGGAAAGAAAGGCCCTGCTGTGAGCCCACCGAATCTACACAGTGGTATGGTGCTTCCATCTGGTATTCATCCCTGTTTCCGCCTTTATCTTGGTGGTGTGCCAGCCTGTGCTTGGGATCATGAGGGGCTGCTTGCTAATCTCTTTGGGGTTGCCTAATTAATACTGCCCATAGCTTTTCTGAAGAGGGTACTGCAGAGAGATTCGCTATGCTTTCTTCCCTGCTGAGGTTTTAACCATTTCACATCTTGGTGTAGGCTGATGGAAGCCTTGTCAATCAGCTACAAAAGATATTTCTCCTACACCGTCAGATCCCTCAGGGCCTGGCTGCGGTTTCGTAGTGACCAGCAGGTTGCCCATCAAGGCCAAGAAATCATTTTTCCCATGACCCACTGCTCTCTGTGTTTCTCCCCCGTGCTCAGTGATCGCAGATACGCTCTCGGCTTCCATGGTGCCCCAGGTCCTCACCCATGCTGAAGGGGAGATGGTGGAGCTCACCTGTGAGGTGTCCAAGTCCACCACCCAGCACACGCATGTCTCTGTTAGCTGGTACCGTCTTCAGGGAGCAGGAGAGAGCCACGCCGAGGAGGTCCTCACCCTCTCCAAGGATTTTGTCTTGAGGCCGGGGCCCTCTTATGTGCGGAGGTTTCTGGTGGGGGACGTGCGGCTGAACAAGGTTGGGAACACCACATACAAGCTCTCCATTGGGGGACTGGAGCCGTCCGATGGGGGGCAGCTGTACTGCGAGGCAGCCGAGTGGATTGAGGATCCTGATGAGACGTGGAAGGACATCTCCCGCAAGCAAACAGAGAGGACGTCACTGGCAGTCACGAGCCAGGGTAAGGCCCTTGCAAACTCACATGTTGGCTCCAACTCCTTTGTGCCTTCAAGGGTCTACAGCAGCAGCCTTTGCCTGTTGACTCCGCCATAGCCCAGGGACTCACCGGTGGGTCTGGCTGCCTCCACTAGGCACTGAGGAGGGCAGGTTGATCCTCAGGGCCATGGAAGCCCCTGGTTTGGGAGCTGTTGGTGCTTCTCACTTTGGAGGTTCCATACAGCTGAATCTCTGATGCCAGCAGCGATCGTGCAACCTCGCAGGCCCATGGGAGGTGTTAGCAGAGAGAGCAGCGTGTGCCCACAGCAGCCTGGCTCCTTGGCAGCGTTAAGCTCCAGTGCTTGCAAAACCGCATTGCTGGACTGTCTCGAGGGACTCGTGGCCTCAAAAACTGAAGCACACAATAGTCAGCTGCCCGTCGTGGTGCCTGGGCTACAGGCACCAAGGGACATGGGGATGTGCTGCGTGTGCTGCATGGCTCTAGTGTCTGCTGGAGCTGGCTTGTCTGTCAGTGCTGTCACCAGTGTGCTGGCTTCCAGAGCAACTGGTGTTGCTGGTTATTAGACCATCCCTGTGTCTCCTCCTAGTAGTTCATATATGGCAGTAATGGGGCTGTGGGTCAGACTGGGCTTTGCAGCTGGTGTACCAAGCTCCCGGCCTTATGCTCTAGGAAAATGTAGTATTAGGTATTTAGAAAGAGGAGACTTAGACCTGCTAGCACATATGAGATAGATTAAAATAGGAAAGTTCGAAAACCAGCCCCTTGCCAGTGCTGCCCATCTTCCCCCACTCCTCTCTGTCTCTGCCAAACATCTCCTGTTCCCTGTGCCCGGCAGCTTCCCATGGCTCCTGGCATCTGCAAGCTCTGCACTGCCTCACCCAGGGCCGGTGGGAAAATCCCTGTCTCCCCACTGCCCTGGGACGGTTACAGCGCTGCGTGTTTGCTGCCACTCCTCTGAGCACCCTGCCTGCCATCCCTCCTGCCACGAGCCCTTTGCTGGCTGCGGTCCCTTGTCCTGCTCTTCCCCCAGCTGCGTGTGGGTAGCTGTGCTCAGAAGAAGCAAAAATCTCTTTCCCACCAGTAAGTTTTTCCGCCAAGCAGTCCAGACAAGGCTGCATCTAGTTGATGCCCTTTAACGTATGCAGTAGTATGTAGTAAAATGGGAGCAAGTCTCTCACTGAAAACCTGCCTGGGGAGGTGCTGTACCCTGTCCTCACACCTCAGGGCGGACGGAGGAGGCCACAGAGCCGGGGCAGTGAAGGGAACCTGTGTCTCGTGGGAGGGCTGTGAGTCAGAGCAGGAAACCAAAGAAACGGATGGGTAAGGACCATGCACCCCATGTGCGGCTCAGGGGAGCAAGGTATCAGGGGGAGGGGGAGGGAAATGCAGTCTCCCACTGTCAGAGCCTGGTTCCCAAAACCTGGCTGCCTGGCAAGGCTTTATTCCCCTTGTTACGCACTGTTTGCTTTCTATGTCTGCTGTTGCATGGCGAGCGATGGCAGTCAGTGCACTTTCCTGCATCTTCTTGTTTAAGAAGGTTAGTCATGACCGGCAGCGTGTGGCTTTGGGTACCAGTGGCACAGAATCATTTAGAAACGGAGGAAACCTGTCAGAGTTTAATATTTACCCTGTGGTAGCTGTTAAAGGTAGAAGGGAGGCGATGGTGGTAAGGGAACAATATATGGTGGTTGTATTAGAGCTGCCGGTATTGCTAGGGGGAAACAGCGGTGGGTGTATGAGCCCTCCATCACGTCTGCAGGGCTGGGGTGTCTCTCTAGCACCCAGTGGGAGAGCCTGGGCTGTGGGGCTGGGCGCCCCATCACACCCGGGAGCCGGTGGCCACTCTGATGGTGGCCAACTGCTCCATCGGTTTCTATAAACTCTCCAGCAAATATTTGGGAATGCCAAACATATCTGCAGCGGCTGGGATTCCTGTTCGCAAACTGTTTATGAACCAGTGTTTAAATTCACAGGGTACTCTGCTTTCAATAATTTATTTGAGCCCTTCCAGTGGCGGTCTGGGAGCTGCTCTGTTTTACCTCCAAACTTGCCCTTGTTGTTAGACACAGGGGGCACCACAGTGACGCAAGGAGATGGAGTGGTGTGAGCCAGGCTACCTGCCCGGGGAGTCGGGGCTTGGCCCTACCTCCTGATTTTTGGCCATGCCATTGCTGTGTGGGGTCACGGCACAGGGTTTTGGGGTACCCTGTGGGTCTCTGCCTGCAGCCACTCTCCAACCAGGCTAATGCCAGGAACCAGGGGGCGTTAGCAGCAGAGGCTTTGAATGCCCCACGAGGAAGGTGAACCGTATCATAGGACCCAGAGATAGGGTCCTTACTTCAGGTGCGGCTGACTGCCCAAAAGGGTCTGCCAAGGGCAAGATGACTTTGTGCTCCCTCTGTCGCTACCCCCTTTGCTTGGCACCTGCTGCTAGTCGATATAGGGGGCAGGACAGGGAGTAGGAGATGACCTCCACCTCCTCTTGCTTCCCTCCGACCTCCCTGTCCTGTGACAAGCCTTGTCATTTCTGCTTTCTTTAGGAACTAACCCAAATCCTCTCCTTCTTGGAGAGCGTCTCTTGCCCTCATCCCACAGCAGCCAGTGAGGGCTGCAGCATGTGGGACCAGCAGCAACTTGAATGCAGGCCCTCCGCACGCCTTCTCCCACTACAGACAGCAGAGTTAAAAAAACCACTGAGTGATAAAGCCCCTTTGTGCCCCTTTCTGGTTTAAGGGATATTTGTTACACGAAGCAGAACCCTCAGTTTGGATGCCTGAGCTGAGCAGGGGGTGGCTGTGGCCCGAGGCCGCCCTGGTGGGTGCTCTGCTCTTGGGGGGTTAGCTGCTCCGAAGAGGGGAAGCTCAGCTCCTCCGGGCTCTGGTGCTTCCTCCACCTGCAACTGCTGGTTCGTGCCTGGAGCTGGCAACCATCACCCCATGGGCAAAGTTTTCCATTGTGATCACTTTTCTAATGAAAGAAAATACGTCAATAGAGAATTCTCTCCCGTTTCCCTCTGCACAGCCATTGGTGCTGTTAGGCGGGAGGAAAGCAGGGCCACCCAGCACCCACTTTGCTTTTGATTGCCCACAGGCAGAGACCTCTCCGTGGACATCGCTGCTGCTGAAAACTCCCTTTCTGAAGGTGATACCTTGCAGCTAAATTGCATGGTGGGAGTCCAGAAGAGCAGCAGCAGACACTTCCAAGTGCTTTGGCTCCGCAACGGCGTGGAAGTGGCCAGGGTTGACCCCCATGGGGTATTGATTTGGGAGGACGAATATGAGGAGAGAGCCAAGCTGGGGCAGCTCCAAGCATTCAAGCACAGCAACACAGTTTATGTCCTCACCATCTATAAGGTGGGGCTGAAGGACAACGGTACGTACCAGTGCTCTGTTTCAGAGGTGAAGACTCCTGGAGACTTTCACAGCATCCAAACCAATCTGTCATCAGGCATCCAAGTCAACGTGAAACCTATAGGTTAGTAAATCCTAATGGCTGCTCTTCTGGGTAAAGCCTGCAGTGCTTCCTGACTGGGGAATGCTTCAAGTCTGACCTCATCTTGGTAGGGGCAACACACCTGCTGTTTGCAGCAAGAGCACAAATGTGCCATAGAAATTGGTAGATAATAATGGGAAAAACACTTCCTCTGGCAAACATTAGCATGACAGATGCAGCAGCTGTCAACAAAGTGTAAACCTTTAGCTCAGTCTATTTGCAATAAATTTTGGGGCAAATAGGTAGAGTTCTGGGGAGGCTGGGTCCTCCTGTGTCTTTGGTACAGAAAATTGTGAGCAATGCCTGTTGCTACTCCTGAGGATCACAGGATGACCCAGCAGAACAGGTACTTCTGGATGGGGGGGATCACTGCTATTTCCATCTGTGTGCTCTCCCTGTTTTGGAGGAATGACTTGTGAGAAGCCACTCTAAGAAAGATGTTTAGGAGACTCTTGGTTTCCTTGTCATAGTTAGAGATGATGACTGTTCTGATGTACCAGGAGCTGCCTGTTGGGACTCTGTTTCTTAAGTATTTCTTTATGTATCTGTGTCCCAGAAAAGACATTAAAGAAGAAGAAAAAAAAAACAACAACCACAAAGACCTCTCCAAGGTATAAGAAAAGGCTGGTTGAAAATTTCAGAAAATTCCTTTCCTTTTCCAGTGTCAAGATTTATCTAGTCTTTCCATTTAATGCCACAGTATCTCTGGCTTTCTCTGAGGAGCACAACAATGTCCTCTCCCACGCTGTTACTGTTGTTTGCAGAGAGCCACATGCGCCTGTCCGTGTCCACCAGCACGCCGCAGGTTGTGGCGGGAGATGCCTTGATCCTCCTTTGTGAGGTGCAAGGAGCGACCAGCCCTGTGTCCGTGCAGTGGTGGCACCAGCCACTGCAGCACTCAGGTCCACGGGTGCTGGTGGCCACCATGGAGCAGGACGGCACCCTGAGCCTGGGCAGCACCTACCAGGATGGCGGCATTCGGGGGAGCCTCCGGCTGGAGAAAGCGAGCTCTGGCACTTTCACCCTGGTGATTCCCAACACGCTGGACGAGGGCGATGGCGGGCGGTATGGGTGCAAAGCAACAGAGTCATCCCAAGACCAGAGCTGGACAAAGGAGGGGGAGACAGCAGTGACAGTCAGCTCCATGGGTGAGTTGG
This sequence comes from Anarhynchus alexandrinus, assembly GCA_008711295.1. Classification (NCBI taxonomy): domain Eukaryota; kingdom Metazoa; phylum Chordata; class Aves; order Charadriiformes; family Charadriidae; genus Anarhynchus; species Anarhynchus alexandrinus. The sequence goes on along the minus strand of VUYV01000184.1, from coordinate 681,698 downwards.
GCCACCCCTATTTCTGGGCTTTCAAGCTGGACACGCTGGAGGCAAGGCTGGAGAAGCGGGTGGACGCATGTGGGTAGGACAGAAGTCTGCTGTGCCCTGAGCTCCTCTGCTGCTGCATGGTGACCTGGGGCTGATCACTTGGCCCTGGAGTGCTTCAGTTTCCCTGTTTCTAGCAGGGTGCTTGAGTCCCCTGTGAGATGTTTTTGGGAGAGACAAGTGGGACACAACAGCTAAAATAGCCAGAGACCTGAAAGGCAGTAGCTTGCTCATCAGGTCTTTCTGACTGTCTCCTTAACTTGAAACACAAAATATCTGTTCTAGCAGCATAATTACTTATAGTAATTAAGCTCAACAAAGGCACTTGCTGAGTTGTATGGTGGCCTTTGTCAGAGATACACCTCTGGTGCTGGCATCTGATTGCTTCTCCTGCTCTCCTGTCTGAACACAGAGCCGCTAACCTCCCCAGCGTGCAATGCCCACACCAATTCTTCTTTTGATTGCTGGAATGGGTGCCTTTCTGGAGAGGCAGCTTTTGGCTGTGATTTAGGGTGTTTTTCCTTTCTTATTGCTGAGCTGGGTGCCTGAGGGCACCAGTTGGGCCACAGGAGTTGTTAGGCTTTCGTGGAGGGTGGAAAGAAGCAGCAAACAGGGCAGCAGCATCAGCAAAGGATCCCTGGGGAGACTGGAAGAGAGGAAACTCAGGGTTGCCTGGGGGACCAGGTAGGAGAGGGCCAGGGACTGCGAGGGGCTGGCAGAGCACAGCACAACTCGGGGAAGAGCGGCAGAGGAGCAGCAGGACTGCTGGCTGCCATGGGGCTGCGGTGGCTGGGGCAGCGGGGACAGTGCTGCCTGGGAAGGTGGGTGGTGGCGAGGTGGCACAGGGCAGGATTTCTGTCCCGCCACCAAGGGCTCTCTCGTCCCGAGCAGGTCTTGGTCTGCGTGCCACGCTGAGAAGCCGAATTGCTACTGTCAGATACGGGCAGAGTTTTGAACTCGTCTGCCAAGTGAGCGCCAGCTACACCTTCGAGGAGGTGCCGGTGTCTGTGGTGTGGTTCTTCCAGTCCAGCCCACCCACTGGCCACTACCATGAGCTGGTCTGGGTCTTTCCCAACGGCACCATCGTCTGGGGGGCAGCTCAGTCACACTTCCAAGGGAAAGCCCAGCTGATGAAGGCTGCAACCTCCTTCAGGCTGCGCATCCACAATGCCGTGGCTGCTGACGAGGGGACATACCAGTGTGAGGTGAAGGTCTGGAGGAGGAACACCCCACCGCTGGGGCAGCCGGCGGCCACCACCAGGTCCAATGCTGTGGGGATAAAGGTGGTTCTGCCAGGTAAGCAGTGCCACGGGCACTTCTTCAGCAGAGGTATCTCATTCTGCAACTTTAAATCCATCAAGTGTGACCAGGGGCAACCAGGACCACTGATGGCTGAGGTGTCCACAGCAGGGTCACCTCCTGGGGCTGCATGAGACGGTGCTGCCTGTCCTGTTTTTTTTCCTCAGCACCCACAGCTCCTGGCAACACTCTTGGAGGAAAATTTGGTGTTGGGGAGTGACAATGTCTATTTGTTTACAGATTATGCCAAACATACAGGGATCAGCCTCACCACTAGGATTTTAAGCCTTGCTTCTGGGAAGAAGTAGCCCCCCCCAAGAAGCCCGGTTGAATGCGGGGGGTGTGAGGACCCTCCCATGGTGTGGGCTTCTGGATGGTAGTGGAGACAGACTTGCCCTCGAAGCTGGAGCTGGGATAGGTCTGTGTCCCCCTGAGCTTCCCTCAGTGTATTTGAGGTGCGCTAAGAAAGCTCCAGGGCTCTGCACTGGGCTGGGCGCCAGCACGGAGCCACAAGGTGCTGGGGGCTCTGGGTGGAGGCATCTCCTCCCAGGCACAGCGGGGCTGCACGGCCAGGGAGGGCCCTGCCCAGGGTTCCCTTTTATGGCCACCTCTGCAGGCAGGGTCCGTGCTACCGCCCTGCCTGCCAGCATCGCGCCGGCAGCCTCGTCCTCTTATGGAAGAGAGATGTTGCAAATACACTGCGGCCCCCCCAGTCAGCCCCCCCGTATGCCTGCTCCCCGCCACTCCTGGCAGCAGCACCGTGTCGGCATGCCCTGCTCGCGGCTGGGGCTGCGGGAGGAATTGAAGGGGTTGTTCTGGTCAAAACCTCTGAGCCTGCAGAGGCAGGCATGAGAATACCGGGATTTGGTGGGTTTTGGTTTGTCCCGTGTCCCCCCCCCAAAGTGTTTGTTCTGCCAGCAAAGGAGAGTTCTTGCTCTTTTTTTCATGCATTAAGTACTCCTTCATCTAATTCTTGGGTTTTCGGGACCACAACCCGGTGAACTGAAATTATGCATTTTCTGTGTTTTTTAGCTGATGGGTTTGCTGTAGCGTGTGCTGACACATTTCCTTCCCTGTTCGGGCTCGTTTCCATGGTGCTCTCCCTCCTGCTCCGCTGCTGCTCTTTCCTCGCCCCTGCGGCGCTGGGTGCTGGGGTGCTCCGTGTTACACCCCGGCTACAGCCGGGGGCAGGGGGTCTGCAGGGTGGTACTGAGGCTAGGGGCGACAACAGACAGCACCTGTGAGCATACATCAGTAGTGCAAATGGCATTAAGATGAGCAGGTTTAATTGCAGAGCGTCTACATGGAGGAGGTGGTAGCAGCGGAGCAGAGAGATATTACGATGTTTGGCTCCAAACGTATTGCAGCTGGATACTATGATGCTGTAAAGATGGTGGGAACTGGGAGGGGGCGATGCGCAGTGGGAGGTGGCTGCTGGCTCTGGTACCGTCTCTCTCAGAAAGGCATCACGAGCCAGCGAAGGATATTTGGGAAGGTAGAGATGGAAGTCTGGGAAGGAAGCCGGCTCTAGCAGCAATGAGACGAGGCAAAGCTGCAGAAAATGAAGCTGCAAATCATGAAAATCACCAGCTGGTTTCTTCACGTATAAAATCTTACGGTTGGAGCCTACAGAGATCCTGGAGTTCTTGACTTTTGCTTCAGCACTTCATTTACCACAAAGCACCTAAAGGACCATCGTCAGTGCTTTAGGTGTTTAAATGCCACTGTGGATCTGGCCTATAACTTCAGACAGGAGGGACACGCGTGAAAGGTTGTAACGGGAGGGGAGGGAGGACGGGTCTTTTCCATTTCTGACTGCTTAGGTAGTTCAGCATCTGACTCTTGGTGGAGTCCCATAATTAGTACCCTGGGCAGGCAGATGGAGATCCAGTCATACTGCGCTTTGCTGCCCAACCCTAGCAGGGATGCTCTTGTGAGCTTCCCAGCACAGCTGCCCACGGTGGCTTCCCCCGGCTCCGGAATGAGCCACAGGGGTCTTTGCCCCAGCCGCCCCTCCGGCCAGCCGGCATGGGGCTCTGCAGCGGCCGTGCCCTTCCGTGTGCTCCGCTGCTCCTGGGCCGGGCGGAAAGCGTGGCGTCAGCAGGCAGGGTTCACAGCGAGGCGGGCAGCGAGAGGCTCAGCTTGGTTAATTAAACTGAAATTGAAAGGGAAAACAGCATCACGTCTTTCTGTGCCAAAGGAAAAGGCAGGCAGCTGCTCTGCCCTTTTCGGTAATTGATCTTTAGCGGGAGCAAGAGGAGACTCGGAGTTGAAAGAAAGGGGCTTTGCAGCGAGTGCTCTGCTTCCTCTCGAGGTGATCTTCTCTGAGACCGTAACAGCAATTTTTCTCATCAAAATCGAGTGCTCACAGCCGCAGTTCCTGTGGCTCCTCTCTGAGCTCCAGTAGCTTTTGCTTCTCTGGAGTATTTTCTGCCCCAGTGGGTGTCGGGCCGGGCTATACCCAAGCGAGAGGCCGTCCCGGGCAGTTTGCTGTTTCCTGTGCTGGCAGCCTCTCTGGGTTTGGGGAAAGGTCCTGGGTTTTACCCGCTGACTCTGACTGCAGCAGCGCTGTCAGGAGGAGCTCACTTGGAGGGAGGTGCAGGTTTTGTTCCAGCATGGCCCCACAGCTGACTTCTCTGGAGCTCCTTTTTGCTGGGAGAGGCGGCAAAGCTGCTTGCGATGAGTGGTGGGGCTGCTCTGCTGGCACGCTCTCCTCGGCAGCTGCAGCTGGGGAAGGCACATCCATGTGTCTGACACGGGAAGGCTGTCCCCAGTGTCCACCACCTCCCCTGGTCCTGCCTGCTTCTCTCCTGTGGCTTTTGAAATGGGGGCAGAGTCTCCAGTTAAAATACCCAGGAGTATTTTTTTCTTTCCCTTTGGCAGAGTTCACTTTTGGCTCCCTGAATAAAGCTCCTGGCCTTCAGCAGGCTGGCTGAGTGATATTCCTCTGTACTCAGCAGCTGAAGTTAGGAATCATAGAATCATAGAATGGTTTGGGTTGGAAAGGACCTTAAAAATCCTCTAGTTCCAACCCTCCTGCTGTGGGCAGAGAACCAAGAGTCTTATTTTTTCCAGTGTCATCAGTTCACCTGTCACAGAAACACAGGATGGCTGAGGTTGACAGGGACCTCTGGAGGCCATCAGATCTAATCCTCTGCTCAAGCAGGGGCACCTATAGCCAGTTCCCCAGGACCATGTCCAGGCGGCTTTTGAATATCTCCAAGGTGGGAGACTGTCCCTCTCTGAAGATTTGTGCTTCCTTAGAGGTGGCTATGGGCTGGGTGCACTTTCAATTACTGAAGTTGGAAGACATCAACTTGCCTCTGGTTCCTAAGTGTGCCCAAGTCTGCTTGGTCACTGCTGAAATCCTCACCACTGAGGTGAGGCTGTAAGCAGATATTGGGACTTACAGATGTGCAAGTCCTGCTGTGGAGGAAACTGTCTGTTTTGTCGTGACAATGGATTTCTGCAGTGTGGAGAGAAAAGGGAGGAAGTGCAATAGGGTGAAAAGAGTTAAAAACAGCATAAGTGGATGTGAGTTGGGAGATTTTGTTGGCAAATTTAAGAGGGAGGCAAAGGTAATGTGCAGGGGTGTCAAGGGCCATCAGATGGGCTATTTTGCATTAACTGGTGACAAGAGAGGCAGTGATGGCCTCTGAAGTGGATTGCTTGAGGTTCAAGAAGAAATGCTTGAAGGACAGGGGAAATGTGTGGGCTCTCTCCTGTGTTGTCCCTCTTCCCTATTGTCCTTTGCGGGAGAAGCTGCAGCCACCTCCTGGTCCACAGGCTCTTTCCATAACCTGCTCCTGACGCATCCCTCGGGGAGGTGCCGTGGAGGAGAGTGCCCTGCTGAGCCTGTGGCCGAGGGCAGGGGGCTGAGACGCTCTGTGGGGGCATCTCAGTGTGTCCTCTGCAACCCGTCCCCAAACCAGCACCTGAGGGCTAAGCTTAAGGGACCTCGATTGCCCCCAGCCTCTGCAACACAGGGTGTCCCACTGCTCAGCTCACGTACAAGGAAAATGCGAAGAATGGAAACTCAGCCTGTGGTCCCTTAAAACCCTGATGGTGTCTCGTGCTGAGTAATTTCTCTCTACCCATGGGTAGATATCTGTGTGTGTTCCTTCACCTGACTGCTGGCCCCATCTGACAGATGTGGTGTCTCAGCATGGGGAGGGAGGGCCAGAGGGAAACGCAGGCAGTCGGCGGAGGTCGGTTGGCAGCCTTTCTGCTGCTGGAGAAGAAGGAAAGGCAGCAGCAATGGGTGATGTGCGGTGGGAAGGGGGTCCCTCAAACCAGGAGCGGCACAGGTGCATCGGGAGTTGCCGTGTACCCTGCCGGGGTGGCAGAACCACAGGCAGCACTGTGGCTCTCCTCTCCTGAACTGCTCAGCGCTAAACTGAATGATTGCTGGGTATAATCACAGCGGATATTCAAGACCCTGTTATGTGGCTTCTGATTAATAACCACAGCAAACACCTGAGATGGCGACTGTTAGTGAAACCCATGCAGGCCCTGTCGTCTCTCTGAGATAAAAGCCACTTGTTCACAGTCTCCAAAGCCGTGGGCTGGTTTTGTCACTTACGTGTGAGCCTGCCGATAGAAGCAGCGGTAGTCAGACACGGTTGCTTCAGACAGAGGCTTTGCCTCCAAGCTCCAACACGGCGGCTGCCTCCATCCCCTCTCCCCGTTCCTGCCCTGTGGTCCCCTAGGTACCTCCTACACTGCTCCCCTGCCCAGTAGCGCCCGGTGGTTCCCCGACACAGTTCAAATAAGGGTGGGTGGATTTGCTCTTTCCCTCCTTCCCCCACCCACCATGCTCCAGCATCCCCTCGTGGGTCTTTGTCCTCTGAGCACCATCTTCCTCCCTCCTCTTTCGGTGGGTCGCCCAGGACAGCCTTACTCCTCCCCTCGCCAGCACCCCTGTACTGGCAGCTGCAGCCGGCATGATTATTTTGTTCCTCCATTCTAGAAAGCAAGCTTCAGGTAGCTGTGGAAGAGAGCTCTGTGGAGATTGCCGGCGGTGCTGACGCAGCCATTGAGTGCAGGATCGTGTTTGGCCACACTAATTCTCAGTTTGCCGTTACCTGGTACCTCCTGCCTCCGCCTCCGGCAGATGCACCCCCCCTGCAAATCCTAAGGGCTGACTACAGCAGCGTACTGGAATATGGGGCTGAGTTCAGCTCTCCTGCACAGAAGTCCCGGTTCCTGAGCCAGAGGGTGTCCAGCAATGTTTTCTGGCTGCGGATACTCTCTGCGAACCCCGGGGACCAGGGCAGGTACTACTGCGTGGTGGAGGAATGGCTCTGGCTGGCAGACGGCTGGTACAAACTCGGAGAGGGAGCATCGGGAAGGACCACGCTGGAGTTCAAGCTCCCAGGTGAGCAGGTGGTTATCTCCTGTAGAAGCGCAGCTGGAGAAGGTTGGATCAATTTAGGACGGGGCCCCGGCCAGGCCTCCCCTCAGCCTGGCAGGGCTTAGGAGAAGCAGCGGCTCCTGCGTTGGATCTGAGACTTAGGGGTGCAGAAGGTGTCAGTGCCTCTCAAAGGGAAATATGGAATTAGGAGGTTTTGCCACGTCCCCTCAAACCAGCTAAGCTTGTATTTTTGCCGCTGGCAGATGACGTCTAATGCTTCATAACAAAGTGAATCGTGGCATTTTCTTTTCCCTCCAACATGTGGTATGCTTGGTTGGTTGTACAGTTCTGTGACTACAGAAGAAGCCCTTTCCTGGTACTCCTGAGCACCCTGAAGCAAGACACTCAGTATTCCTCACCCCACAGCACATCGCTGCTGAGAACAAGGCTGGAAGCTCAGCTGCTCCCACCTCGGGCACTGCACCACTGGGGTGCACGGTGGATCTCCCTGGCTCAGTTCTTCCCTCTCTCAGACTCACTTGGCTTATGGGTTGCAGCCCTAAGTACAGTGGCTCAGAGAATTCCAGCTTCCTAAATAGCTTTTGGTCCAAAGGATGCCTTATCACTTATTTGTAGGGGGTGAGAAGTATTACAGCAGAGGGTTGTGAAGAGGGGGCAGAGGTGATAGGGGTGGTGGTGGGGGAACACCCCAGGGAGACTGAATCGCAGGACTAAATGGGCTGTGGGTGTTCTGCAGAGGCTTTTGCAAGAGGCCTTCCCGATGATCCCCCATGCTTTGCTCCAGAAGATTTCCGTCAGCCTGCGGGTGCGGGCAGGAGCATTTCTATGGCAGTGCAACACCGCGACATCTCTTTCTGCTTGCATCCTACCCCAGAGCGCGAACTGCAGCTGGAGAAAACCAACCACAGCATCTCGGCGAGGGAGGGCGAGGAGGTGACGCTGAAATGCCTGCTGCAGGGTGCCCGCCTGCCCGCCACCCACCTCTTGGCCACCTGGTTTCGGCAGGAGGAGAGCGGCCACAACAGGCCCCTGCTCACCCTCGGCCGCGACGGTGCCATCGAGTACCCCCGGCAGAGCCTGGCAGGCAGGCTGTACCTCCGCCGCCCCACCGCCGGCGACTTCAGCCTGACGCTGCGCGGCGTGGAGAAGGGCGATGCCGGCGTGTACTACTGCCAGGTACAGGAGTGGCAGCAGCAGAGCGAGGGGAAGGACTGGGCTCTGCAAGCCTCAGCGTGCTCGGGGTACACCCAGCTCACCACCACCCCGCCAGGTAACGCTGCTGGGTGCGAGGGGCTGCTCACCCCAGCACCGGTTCCCCCATAGCTGTGCTGGGGTGTAGGGGGTGGGGGGGATAATGGCAGCTCTTTGCTGGCAATGCTGGCTGCAATGGCAGGGATGCAGCATGGCCGGGAGGACTTGCCAAGAGATTGCAGAGGGGGTCAGTGCTGTGGTGACCACCAGAGTTGTGTTGGGAGCCAGGGGAGCCCTTTGAGGGACACGTGCTGTGGGTCTGGTGGGGAGGCACAGAGATCCCAGTCCCAGTCCCATTGATCTGCCAGGGCTGAAACCCAGGAGTTTGGCATTGTAAACGTTGGGAGGTGGAGGTCAGATGAGATCCCAAGAGCTCCGACTATGAGGCACGTGGCCCGAAGGGTACCACTGAATGCACTTTTGTCTGCAGCACTCTGTTGGCTCTGCAGGACCGTGGGTACAAACCCTTGCCCTCAGTCGTGCCATTGGGGCCAGAATGCTAACTGTTTTGGGGGAAAAAATCTTGGTGTGATTTTTTTCTGGCAAGTCCACCTCCAGTGAGGTCTCTAAAAAACAGCCTTTGTCCTCTTGGGGGTGAGTTGGGGTGCACGTCGGGTGTAAAAATAGAGCTGGATTCTGCATACAGAATTTTAAATAAAAAAAAAAATGAAAAAAAAAATGAAAGGGTTCAGTCAGGCATGCACAGGGATTTTTTTAGGGAAGTAGCAGGCAGGAAAAAAGTACACTCTTGTTGCTTCTTTGGGGAAACAGGAACCTCAGATGACCCACGTGGAGAAAAAAATATGGATAGTGAAATCAGTTGTGTTGCACCCAGCTGAGAGGATCTGGCAGTTCTCATGCCTTCAGCCCTGGCGTTGCTGTGCCCGAAGCCAGCCTGGGTTGCCCACACGTGGTTATAGCTCCTGCAGCAACTACCGATGCTGACTGATGTGGAAGAACTCAGGGGGACCCCGTGCAGCCCTCCCGTGTGCCGACTACTGGCACAGGCAGGCACAGAGCCTACTCACATGACTCTGCACCTACAGCAAAACTAAGCTGGATTTAATTGCACAGGGAGGGACTGGCAGCATTTCATCCCCCTGCTGTTATGTTCTTGCTGTTGTCCGTCAAGGCTCCCTCTAGCACTCAGATTTCTCCATCAGCTCCCTCTGTCTTGTGTTACCCATTACTGGTGGAGTAACCATTGCTAAAATTGCTCAGTAACTGCTGGAAAATTCTGCTCCAGTTTTTGTATAAGTGGTTTTGCCAAGTGGCTTTCATGGTTTTCACAGAATCCAAGAGGTGTTTTTTCTTTCTCTCTATCTTTTTTTTTTGGGGGGGTGGGGGTGGGGCGTGTGTGTGTTTCTCCAGTGATGTGGGTATCTCAAAATGCTCCTCTGCCTCATGAATTTCAATGTTTCAGAGTTTTCTGAGGGGTAATGACACAGCCATGTGCAAGTATACCTGTAACCAGGAGTAACTTCAGCTCTTGATGCTGCCCTTTAGGATAACTCTCTAATATTACAGAGGCATTCAGGTAGTGGAGACCTCTCTGTTTTCTTATGGAAGAGTAAATGCTGCTTCCATTTATACTAGCAGGGTGCAGAGCTTTACAGGTAGAGAGGTAAAAGCCAATTTCACAGCCAGGAGTAGCCCCCGGGTTGGTTCATCCCCAGGGTCACAACTAGCCCACCAGGCTGTATGAGTCCCCCATGAACAGCTTCAAATCAGCAGACCTGCATGCTCAACATTTGCACATGGGTCTTGGGTAAAGGGGAGAAGAGAGGAACAACACTTTGAGATGGATAAAACAGACCCAAAGGAGTTGGCATGGCCCTTCATGGTAGGCCAGCTGCATCTGAGGTCAGCCTGTGGTCTTGAAGCTACATGTCAAGTGAGGAGATTTTGATGGCCAGGATTAATGGGTGGCTGTAAGTCCAGGACAAAAATGGAGAGGCTCCAAATAAGAGCTTTTCAGCTAGCATGGAACTGATCAAACATGGTTTCTTGAAGTACCCAGAGGGTCCACCAGCAGTACAGGCAGCCTCCACCTCAACTACGGACCTGTTCTGCAGGAGCTGCCAGGCACAGGATGGGGGTCACCTGCCTGCAGCTCAGCGTGGCTGAAATAGGATAGCAGAGCAGCAGAAGGAAGGACGGGCATGTGTTTGGGGGAGACAGGGACCTCCTTGATCTGGTTTCCTTTACTTTCCTTTTGTCCCTCCTTGTTCAGCGGTGCAGCCTCTGAGAGACATCTACCTCACCCTGCTGTCGCTGGTGTCGGGCAGGGACCCAGGGGGTGCAGGGTATGTGGCTTTTCCTTACTGAGCCTGGTCTGGAATGGGTTACCTGAAGAGCCGTGCTGTTCCTGTTGGGATGTTTTAGCTGAGTGAGCTGGGGCCCTGCCTGACCTCCCAAAGCAAGAAATATAGGCAAATTACCTGGTTTCTCTTGCCGTTCTCCTCAGGTAGCCTGTATGATTTCTTAAAAATTGGTAGCTGTTGAAGATTGAGGGAAAAGTGGTAAGAAGATAACCTATAGAAACAGTAGAAGAGAGAAACTTAAACTAGCTTGGGGCCTTGCTTACTTTATTTTCTTTCTTTTTTTCCTCCAGAGTCAACTGTTTTGTCTAGGATCTGCTCAACCCCACCACTGCTGAACTTCATCCTATACTTACCGCTGGTTCTGATCCTTCTCCTGATCCTTGCTGTCTTCTGCTGGTGCTTCAAATTCAGAAAAAGCAAGAAGGGCAACATCACAGGAGACCAGCTGATGGAACTGCAAGGGGCTGGAGGGGTCAAGAAAACTTAGCTGGTCTATAATGGCAGATGTAACTTGAAGGAGCAGAGCTGGACAGCTGAGGAGGACTGAGTACTTGCAGAGGGGCTTCTTATTGTTTTGTAGTAGCTTTTGCAATGAGTCCTTGAAATTGCGTGTTTACTTTCAGTGGAACAAAGCGGCTTTGAACTACTAAGCAAATAGGGCTTTCTTTACAGGTGTTCCTGTCTCTTAGGTTAGGTACCCACCCATTTCACACTCTGTTCATCGTGGTATATATGAGATCCTTGCAGTATGCGTCTCCCACTGTGGATGGAAGTGGTGTTATTCCTTTACAGGTATAAGGGGAAAACCAACTCTTTTTGCACTGCGATACAAAAGTATCAAATTGCTACTCATTTTAGGTGACTTGACAAAATCTATGTGGTGTGCAGGCTAAAAACCAGTGGGAGAGCTGGAAACGGAGTATTGGTGTCCCATTTAAGGCATTGCACTTGCCTTAAATGCACTTGCCCACCCTTTGCTGGGGAAGCTCTCAGACACTGCTGTCCCTTTGTTCTGAGGGTGCCTGTGCCCAGAAATCATCTTCTCTGAAAGAAAATGGGTCTTTATCACAACACCTGTCACAGGAACATGAGGACTGAGCAAGACTGGCTGGGGTGAAGAAAGTCCATAGCAGGGGTAGCATTGCCATCCACTGAAAACAAACCCTGCTGACCCAATGAGGGACTTGCATGGAGTCATGGATCCCAGAAGGAAGAAGTGGGCACCAAGCCATCTTGGAGATGAGTGCACAAAGGCTTTCCATCTCCTTCCTTTGCTGGGGCTGCTGTAGTTGAAGACAGCATCCAGCCCCTCGGGCCCAGGTTGTCTGGCTCAGGAAGCTGCATGACTGGGACCTGGTATTAGACATCTCCAGGTTGTACCATGTAATGAAAAAGCCATGTGTGTGCTTGCGGGGCAGCTCCTCTGTGCTCTGGGATCCTGCTCAGGCTCACTTTTTCAAGGCTGAGGAGCTCTGCTACCTGAAGGCTGGCTGGCCGATGCATTAGAGGAAAGGAGATTTCAATCCAGTCCTCATAAGTCAAGGGATCCTCAGCCCTTAATTGCGCAAAGTGGGAGGTGGTCCCAGCAAGTTGTAAGGCGTCAGGGCGACACTCGAAGTACTGTCCTCAGACAAAAGCAGCTGTATGGAAATCATGGCAGATGTTTATGAACCTGCTTCCTTTGACGAGAGGGAGGGTTGGAGACACCACAGCCCCTCTAGTTAATCTGTTCAAGTCCTTCACTTTCCTTACAATTAGAAAAGCTGCCTGCCCTGTATCCCAAGGAACTTGGGGTGTGCTTCAGTCCTTTTCTCCATGAAAAATCACTTTTTGTGTAAGTTTGAAGACTACTGCTCTTGTTTCCCTGTTCAGCCACTCTTTCTGTACCAGCTTGCTCAGCCTTTGCCTGCGGGTTATGTTTTCTGGACCTCGTGCCGCTTTTCCCTTTGCCCTGACCCGAGCTGTCTCTCCCATGGTGTGAGCGCTCAGAGCCGCACGTGGGGCTCTCTGCAGAGGTTTCCCCCCTGCCTTGTGGGTTATGTCCCGTTTACACATCCCAGTAGGATGTTTGATTTTCTCTGTGCGTGCGACAGCACGGCGCTGTTTGCGCTTGGCTCGCAATCGTCAGGCTCCTCTCCTGCAGATTTGCTGTCTAGCAAGTTGTTTCTCCACTGTGTGTTCAGGCTGTTGACTTTTGCTATCTAATTGAAGCACCGTTTGCATGCGTATGTTGAACAGCTTTCTGCACCAGTTTGTAAAAGATCCCCCTGTCTGTTTGTCTTAATTCTGTCTCGATAATGCTTTAACTCACGGACCAGTTTCAGTCTGTTTTGACAGAGAAGCAGATGTCCAGGGACGTCTCCCAGGACATTAAACTCCTACAAGTTTCATGAAAAGCGGTAGCTGGATGAAGGAGGCGGCGGCAGGCGAGTTGTCCCGCTAAGGGAAGGCTGCGGTGTGAGCTGCCTGACAGCCAGCCCCGAGCCAGCCGTGTGCTGGCTGCCTGGCACCCAGCTAAATCCAGTTAGGGGATACAGAAGGGAGATGTAGGTGTGTTAGGACATGGGAAAGGAAAGAAGGAACCATTTTTGACAATAAACTATTAACAATTAATCTGTGCGTGTAGTTTATCTGCCAGTTTTGTGCTGTCCCTCTGTGTTTTCGTTTGGATTGTTTCCTTAGCTTGCCCATAACAGTACCTTCGGAGCATAGTCCACAAGCCCCGCTAAAGTCAAGAATAAGTGATACCTACTGCTTACCCCTTCCCACAAGTCTTGCAGCCTTCTTGTGGGGGAGATTAGATAGGTCTGACATGCTCTGTTCTTGTTTAAAACAAACAAACAAAAAATTTATTTTCTTTTTTTTCTTGCATTCTTCTAGGTGCTTGTAAGTACTTTGTCCCCATATCTTCCTGATGATTGCAGTTAAGAAGATGTGTTCAGTTTCCCCTTCTTTTTAAAAATAATTTTGCCCTATTCTTGTCACTGGGTGTCTCACACCTCCGCAGGTGTTACTGCAGAAAACCACTAACAGACAGCTTGACAGCCCATTCTATATGTGTCTTAGGATGAACCTCGTCACGACCAGCCTTCTGCTCAAAAATCTAATTTATTTAGGTTGCTACTCATTACCAGAGTGCTGGGGCGGTGGCGTGAGACAGCCCCTACACTGCTGCAGCAGTCGTGTGTGTGGGTGAGTCTCCCTAAGCTGTGTGAGCCCTATGAGTGACCTGTCTGGGTTTGGTGCATCCCCTGAGCCCGCGCTGGCCCCTCGCTCAGCCACCTCAGCGCTCCATTGCAGGTCTGTGGAGGTGTCTCTGCTGCCATCTGACCTTCACGTAAAAAGCTGCAGACTCTACTGCAACATGAGATTTTTGTGTCTGGTGGACTGGGGGAAGAAGGAGGGCAGGGAGAGGGAATTTTCTTCATCAAAGGGACACTTTCTTCTTCTGTCCCGTTTTTGCTCAGTTAACCAGAGGCCTATGTAAGTAGCAGCTTTCTATTCACGCAGGTTTAGAGGTTTTAATTTAAGTTTGTAAAGTGTGCCTAGGGCCTTGATGAAAGAGTCTGCAAGAATAATGTGTGTTTTTGTAGTGGCGGGGATTTTTCCTCTTTATTTTTTTTCTGGCTTTGCTGGATCACCGCCAAACCTTTCGGCTATATTTTTTAAGATGTATTTTTTTTCCATGAGTGAACTTAGAAAGAGTTGTAACTTATCACAGCAAAAGCTCCCAAACAGTCCTATTTTTAAAGAGAACATTTCACTCGGCTGAGGTAAATGTGTGAGAGGGAGAGGGGGTGGTGGTGGTGTGTGTGTGTGGTGGGTCAGGGGATGGTGTTGATTTTGCTACCGGGGCTCTTGGTCAGCTTTACCCACCCCCATTGCCATCTTTTTTCCAAGTCCAGCCTCTGATGTAAATTAAAACAGCTGATAAAATATATATTTAGCTGTTATAGCCCCGTGGGGGAACACGGTGCAACAGAGCAGACCCTGCAGCACAGCAGTGACCCTGTCGCACCCCATCCCCCAGATGTGCCCTTGCCAAGGGAATGTCCTGTGTGAGGGCAGCATGTGGTGGGAAGGTCCAGGGTCCTTTCATAGGCTTTAAAGCATCTTGAAGGGGCTACAGGGCAATGCAGAGCTGCATCCAAGAGGAATTAATCCACTGGGAAGCGCTTGCACAGGGCTATAGAAACACAAGAGCTATGTTGTGGGCAGACCCTCACTGTTCAGAAGATGGATGACGTGAGGGTGGGATGGGTGGGAATATAACCCCTGCGTTGCATTGCCTTCCTGGAATGCTTTTATGGCACCTGCCTTTGGGCAGGAGCAAGGCCAGTGCTCAGTGACTGCTGGGATGGCTTGCCCAAGGTGTGGTGGGACAAAGGATTGCACCAGTGCCCCTCCTCACCTGAGGACCTTTCACTGCAGGGCTTCTCTATCCCGTGAGAAGAGAGGGTGGGTAATGGGTTAGTTGCTGTGCAGGAGTGGTGGTAAGTGGCTTGCAAAGCGAGGAAATACTTTGCACCCTCTGGCAGCCAATGGCTCAGGGTTTCCTGGCCTGCCCTGCTACCTGGGAGCAGAGGGCACAGCAGCAGCGTGCTGTCCTGTATGGCCAGGGCAAGGTTGTTGAGGAAGGTTGCCAAACTTCTCAAGAAATGCTTCCAAACAAATGATTTGGAGTTCTCCTGGCATGTCTTCTCTCAAGCAGCGTCTCTTCATTCCTTCCTATTAACTCTGAGTTGGTTTTGAAATTTGACATTCAGGGTTTTTTTGCCTGTGATGAAATATTTAAGAACTGGAAATAAAAGATGCAGTTTTGGTATGTGCTTTAGTCTCATTTGATGCCATTTTGCACTCCAGCTGGTTCCCACAGCCCCTTCTTGTTCCCTGTGTCCTTCAGCCTTGGCCTTTGGCACCTAAGACAAAGCAGAACCACTCCTGGGACTCTAACCCTTCCTTAACCACTAAAAACCTGCTGCATCATATCTGCCTACTGCTGGCTTTTTGGTCCTTCTCCTCCAATGCAGCTCCTCCTCCCTCTTCTCTTCCAGCAGATGATACAGGATTACAGTCCTGTTGCACAGGGCAGGAAGAGGCAGCCCTTGCCCTAGAGCGATGCTTTCCCAGGCAGACGCAGTACAAACCGTGGGGCTCGAGGTGGGAAGGATGCGCCGAGAGGTAATGGGGTATCTGGCTCGCTTCGCTACTGCAGCAAGCGGGAGGGAGCAGCTCAGTGTCCTTTCAGCCAGCTGCACTTGCCAGCAAAGAGGCTGGTTGTGGTGGTGTGGGACTGACAAGATTAATGGCTCCCTACCTGCTTGGGCATTAAAAAAAAAAAAAAAAAAAAAAGATAAAAATCCTTTCATGGACATTGTTTAAACCAAACAGAAGCATGTTTCCCTAGCAGGGAAACTATTCAGAAATGCAAACTGGCAAGCGAGGTCCAGACACCACTTGCTTCTGCAATCCAGACAGGAAACAGAATACCACAAGCAACAAATTTGAGCATATGCTCACCTGGGCTTTCTTGCTTTCTTTCATTCATTACTTTTTTTTTTCCCTGTGTGTTTCTAAGGAGAGTCAACTGTTTGTAAGTGACGCTGGCAGGGAGCGTCAGGAGCCCTCCTCTACAGCCAGTGCCAGTGAGCTCTCCAGGGACGTGTGGGCAAGAGCTCACTATGGCCATTGCAAACCACTTGCCTCCACCAGCAGCTTTATTTAAAAAGAATAATCTGAGTAGGGGGTATTTTGTCCTTTAATTGATGCCGTGCTCATTCCCCCCGCAGGCACGGGGTGCAGGCCGTGCGCCTGGGCTGCTGGGCAAAGCGAGGGGAGAGGGAAGGGAGCTGCTCCTTCGGCATCCCCCGGAGCCTGCCCTCGAGATGGGTGCTGTCCTCAGACCCCTCCTTGGGGACCATCGCGAAAGCAAAGCATGGTGGGGGTGGCTGCAAAGCAGGGGGGGACCTGGTCTCTGGCCTTGTGTGTGTACCGTACCTGCTCCTTGTAGTGATGGGGGGGGGCATTCGTTTCTGGGACTGTCGACTAAGTGTGAAAATTCACAGCTGGAGCGGGGCGGGGAAACATTGGTTTTATCATTATTTTAAGCATGAGGGAGTGAATGGGTGAATGCTGGGAGCAGAGTGGCAAACCACGAGGGGCTGTGACTCCTCGCAGCCCCCCCATGGGATGCTAATAGGGAGGAGAGGCCCACTGTCCCCTTTGAAAGAGAAGGGCCATGACCAATCGCTGTTAAATGTGGCAGTAATGCCTCACGCGGTGGCCGCCGGATAAAAGGCAGAGGCAGCCTGAACTGTAAAGACGTTTCATTTCCCTGGTAATGAGGGAGACACACTGTGGCAGTGAAACCAGGGAGAGCGAGACCATGAGATGCTAATTTCTGTTCCTGCTGCCGCTGCCGCTTTGATCTGAAGCAAATGCCCGTTTTAAATTGCAAACGGATGCAAGTCAGATATCATCCAGCCAGTGGCTTACAGGCTTAATGAAGTGGGACGGACGCTTCTGCCTGATAATGTTAGGAGAGGCAGGCAATTCAGAGAGGAATTACTGAAGGTCTAAAAGAGACGGGCAGGAAGGATGGGGATGTCGCGGGGTAACTCTCACCACCAGCTGCGTGGCACAAAGTCCTCTCTTTTCTGTCCTTGGAAGCTATGCCTGTGGTATGCCCCTAGCCGCCCTGTGCCTAGAGAGAAAGCTACGAACACACTGTCCTGCTATTAAGCATCTATGTTTTAAAGTACGCATCCTCTACAGGCAACGCAAGGTCATCCTGCTCTTTGGTCTCAGAGTGTGAACATCAATTTGGTGCATTCCCCAGGTGAGGCAAAAGTATGGGAGGCTAAGTAACTCAATTTGTGCTAGCATTTGGGCATTTAATTGGACTTCAGCAAGACAAAACTTGTCATGACTCGACCGATGAGGCTGTTCTGGGGCAGACCCAGGTGCTCCTGGGAATGGGGTCATGAAGCCAGAAGCAGTGATCTGGGAGCCTGGTAGCTCACGCTAGACAACCATATCTTCTTGATCCTCTGTTATGGGCAAAGATCCGACCTGTTTTGAAAAATGGGTTTCTAAAGGGATATTTATTACACTCTTCACTAACGCAAGGCACTTGGGCCTGAGGATCAGACCAGAGTTTGTTGTACATCTTGGGTGGGTACTCAGGGGCTTGGATGGCTCTGCAAGCTGCTACACTAGACCAGCCAGACACAGCAAGGCTGGGGGACCTGAAGGCATCTGGGAAGCTTGAACTCTGCACCAAGCAAGGAGGAAATGATGTGGTTATTGAAAAAGGACAGGTGTGGCTCACAAGTCTATTAGGTTCTTTGAAGGAGTCAGTGAGCATCTAGATGAGAAAAATCTCACGGATGGAGTCTGCGGAGCCAAAAGAGTCTCCATGATCTCCACAATGTCCATCATCAAAGGATCTTACAGAAACTAAGTAACAATGGGATAAGACTGTCGGGTCCTTGCATGGATAAACTATTTGTTAAAAACACAAGGCAGAAAAGAAAGTAAATAGTTCTGACGGAAAAGGGAGGTCACCAGTGATGAGACCTGTGCTGCTCAATGAACATGTAAATGGTCTGGAAAAGAGGATGACTACTAAGTGAAGAAAGATAGTATTAAGTTAGTCAAGTCATTAGGAACAAGGGCTTGCTCTGATGAAATGCACAGGGGTGTTATGAGACTGAGTGAGTGGGCAATGAAACAGCAGATGACATTCCGTGTAGGTGACTAAAGTGAGACACGGTGGTGAAAAAATCAGTCTTAATGACCGTTATCATTCAGAAGCAAGATCTTGATGGGACAATAGCCAGGTGTATATAACATCTGCATGATGTTCAAAGCACCCAAGATAGCAAACAAGAAGTTGTGAGTTATCAGGAAAGAAATGCAGACCAAAATAGAAAGCATCATTTTGCCGCTGTGTACACCTGCGGTGCACCCACACCTTCTGAGCAGGACCATTCCACCACCCCCAGAGAGGACGGCGGACCTGGCAAGGGCACAGGGAGGGCTGCTGGTGACTGATGAAAGCCATGGCGTGGCTTCCAGAGGGGGAATGGCTGAACCCCCTGGGCCTGTCTGTCTGGGGGAGATGACCCCAGGTTGTGTGAGAAGTCTCAAACGGCGAGGAAAGGACTGACAGCAGTTGGGCTTCCCTTCTCTGCCTGCAGGAGAGAAGTGGGACACTGAAGAAGCTATCCGGTAGCAGCCTCCAAACGGAAGGAATGGAAAGGAGCGAGGTGTTCACACAACATGAATTTAAGTTGGAAAGCTCCTCGTTATGCGATGTTGTGCTACAGTTTTGTGTTTTCCAGGGGAAAATGATGAAGAGGGGAATCTAGCGAGCACTGCTCACCATGAAGTAGTTAGTCATCGCGGAAAGTCCTGAGCTGTGGTTTGGAAGGAGTTTGGGGAAGTAGCACATATGACTGCTCTGCTTTTGTCTTCTGCTTTAGGCCTGTGCTTTTGGGCATTGCTCAGACAAGGTGAGGAGGTAGGTAGTCTGACCCTCTAGACTTTTTTAATGTTCTTATTCTGTGTTTACTTTGTAGCTGTACATATAGCTGTATAAGATGCAAAAAAGGCATATCCCCCCTCACATTTTCTCTTCCTTTTATACTGCCTATGAGGGCTTTTTTTTTTTTTCCTAAAAACGTTTCTAAAAGCATTAAAATCCTCTTGCAGTCCAGTGAATCATGTTAAGCTGTGGGCCACTAGGCAAGATGAAGTTTTTAGATTATCCTTTCTTTTTCGACAGCATCTTCCATTCGAGGACTTCATACCCTCACAATAGCATAGTTGAGAATTTTTTCTGCTTAACAAATGAGGGAACTTAGACACAGTAGTTTGCTGTGAAACAGGCAAAGAAATCAGAAATCTGCTTTTTTAGAACATCTCTAGAGAGGGATACAGGAGGAGAGACTGATTCCAAAAGTGAGAATCAAAGGGAAAAAATCTCTCTGCTGGACCTAAAATAAGTTTCCATAGAAACAGATTTTTCTGAAAATGAATTACTGTAGTATGAAATGAAGATTGTGGATCTAATTCTGCAAAATATTTAAGCATGTTTTTTGCTTATCCCTTTTCAGCTCAGGATGCAAGCATGTGATTTCCATGGAGGCTTATGTGCTTTATTTGATGGAGGTAGAAATTAAGGACAAGCTGTGTTGAATTGGGATCCGGGCTTTCTTGTGCTTCCTTGCCGCTGACAAACTTGCAACTTTTATGAGAGCACATGTTGCTTTGCTGCTAGAAGTACTGACCCCAGTGCTTCCGTCTGGGAATTCAGCACAAAGTTCCAGCAGACTCTTCCTACTAATGGGGAGTGGAGTCAGCAGAGTGTTTACATTGCTGGGTACTTTATTGTTTCGTTAATTAACTCTTTTTCTATTTACATGCAGATTTAAATTTACATGGGATATTTATTTTGTAAATGAACGCCATGGTGATTATCAGATAATTAACTTGAGAATTGATAGCATAAGAGGTTGAGATTTGTTCCTAATCTATCTTTTGTGCACCTCTATTTATGGCCCATAGACATTTTAAAGACGGGATAGGGTCTTAATATCTTACATGCTAATTGCTTTTATTGTGACTGTGTGCTGGTAAATTATTGGTTTTAGTTTAAGCTATTTAAGGCTGTTTTGTGGTTGTTTCCCCCCCTCCTCTGTTGTGACTTTATGCTCAGTCAAATTAATAGGACAAATAAGGTCTGACTCAGAGTTTTGTTCCCCTTTGCTATACTTGGAATAGATGAAGCTTTTGTGTAGCCAAGCTGCAGCTACTCTTCTTCACACAAACTTTCCATGTTCTTACTCCCTTTTTATTTCACATTGGCTTTCTATTATTATTTTTTTATTTATTCACAACTTTTTATTTGTGGAGGTGTCTATTTGTAGACGCCCCCAAGCCATTTCCCAGCAGCACTACAGAGCCCCACATAATGAATGTAAACCCACTGATGATAGCACTTTGGGGGTCTGTTCAGACGCTGAAGAACAAATAATCCTCATGGAAATTGTATCTAGTTTTCTTGTTCCCTCCCTTGAGCCCCTGTGCCTGTCCCAGCCAAACTAAACTCTCAAGGCTTTTAAACAATCCATCTTAATGTCATGTTCGACATGGAAACTGTTGCCCTGCTGTTGAGTCCGTATGAACAATCTCCCCCGCTTGTCACCCATCAGGCCACCAGTGCTGTCGGTGTGGTGCGGGGGGCAGTGACCATCACTGATGGTGAAGATGGTGCTGGAGCCCAGGTCCTCAGCAGAGGGGCGGCTGCAGCCGAAACTGCCCCGTTGGCACTGCTGGGCTTCGGTTTTCCCTTACAGCTGGAAACTATTCTTTCTCTGACAGGGAGATGGAAGACACGCTTCATCTCCCAGAGATTCAGTTGTTTCTTAGTGCTCGCTGAGAGCCACACTTGCTTTGCAGGCATCCTCCCCTCCTCCTCTCCGCTTTGGGACAGATTTTTTGTTTTGTCAGTGCCTGCCGTGCTGTTACCATCAAAAGCGCACGCCAGCGATGGCAGCAGTTATGTCTCTCGTTTGGTGGTGGTTTTTCAGCTCCAAGATTTTCAAGGTGTGAGGAAAGGATGCTGTCAAAGGAAATTACATCCCTCTGGCAAAACTAATGAGGGGAGCTGTAGGTGCCTGATGGACAGTCTTTCTCCTCAGATGCTTTCAGATCCCTGAGGAGGCCCCTGACCTATGTCAGCGTACAAAGTGTTGAACAGATTTGCACGGGGAGAGCGACTTACGTCGCCCTTTTGCTGCCTCCTCAGGTCTGAGCGGGGGCCTCTGATCCCACGTGCCCAGCAGTGACGGCCACCCAGCGCAGAAGCTAACCCTGCCCACTCCCCAGCCCCTCTTGCTCAGGTCCCCCCTGGGAGGCATCCCAGGCCCATGAAACAAGCCGTGGTGCTGGGCACACTTTCCTCCACGCTGTAGGCATGTGCTGGGGAGGGGGGTACATCCCCACGAGGGCCATCTCTGCTGGCCTCCTAGCCAGGCACACTTCCCTTCTGAGCTTGCAAAGCTTGCTGTTTGCATGCCAAAGGCAAGTCATGAGAATGAATAAAAAAAAAATAATCTATTTTTAATCCAGTGTGAGATCTCTTACTCTTGGCTATTTTTTTTGTAATTGGTTCTGTTTTCTGTTAATGATTTGAAATTTAGCATCTCTTCCTGCCTCGGAGTGTTACTTTGATAACTGGTGTTAAGGAAGAAGATTAAGGCTGTTGTTAGTCGTGGAGGCTGCAGGACATATGGGTGCTGCAGACCTGTTAGTGATAGACAGAAAGTTGTTTTGAGGCAGTGGGACAGATTGTCTGGGAATCCTGGCTTAGCAGCAATGAAAGGCTGATGAGGTAAGTAGTGCTGGGAAAATCCTGTTAGGGAAGGAAAAGAGCAGACTGGAACTGAGTGATCACAGGACGCCTGGTATTGCCTATGCAGTTTCTCTACAAAATTGAACTCACTTTTGGCACAGGAATGGGATTCTTATTTCTCTCCCTATTGCACTCGCTTCATTAGCAGGCTTGTAAGGCACTCTGAGCTTTCCAGCATTTAGTAATGGATTAAGACCAAAAACTCGTCCTGAACCTTTGAAGCAGCTGGTTTGGGTTTGGATCAGACGTTCCCACCTCCGTCTCATTTACAGATGCTGTGGAGTGGGATGAAGGATCCAAAACGGCATCCCCAGAACTGGCCCTTGTTGATGTGACAGAGGTTGGATACTCTGGAGCAGAAATGTTCCTTGCTGAGCTGGAGGGGAGCTATTTCCGAATTCAGGCAGGGCAGCATGGGCAATAGGTAAGTGTACACTTGCACACTGTACACAAGTGTACACTGTATAGTGAAATCTGTGGGGAGCTACCAGCACTGTCCAATGCTGGGAGCTGCACTGGAGCTGGAGTTTATGTTTCCATGTTGGGTGGGTTTTGCAGCACTCCTTCTAAAGCAGTTCGCTGGCTCTGTATGGTCAGTGGGTGATTTGTTGCCTGTTCCTGTAAAATAGGTAGATTAGCTGTGATTTATTTGGGATAGGCGATGCGCGTGGTCTGTGGGTGTAGGAGTGGTGTGAGCTTATGGTGAAGAGTGATTGCTGTGCAGCACAAGGGGACGGATTAGCATAAATGACAGAGAGGCATCTGGAGCCACTGGCTGAATGGGGGTGTGGGTGGGATATCCAAAATCCTTCAGGTTCCTAAATACAGCCTCTCCCACTCCTTGCACCCTTCTAATTAGGAGCAACAAAGTGGCAGACTTGTCTCCCTTGTTATTCTCTGCTTTTTCAGGAGACGGGGGGACAAGCGAGGGAACAAATCCTCCTGCAGACGAAAAGCAGCAGTGAGTGGTCTGCAAGCAGAGACAACGCTTCTCCTCTCAAGAGCACATGCTGTCTGGGGACAGTGCAGTCATGGTTCCCCCTTGTAAAGAGGCAGGGGAGGGAGGGGGACCCTGAGAGGGATGGCTGGAGGCAGTGTCCCTGGGTAGCAGGGGAATTGCCCGGGAGGGGGGCTGCCCGAGGGCCAGGAGGTGCAAAGACCTGGAGGGAGGATGGGGTCTGGAGATGGGACGAGCCTCACAGAACAGCCCAGGTTGGAAGGGACTTTGAACGATCATCTGGCCCAACCTTTTTTGGGAAAGGGAGCCTAGATGAGATTATCTGGCACCCTGTCCAGTCACGTCTTGAAAACCTTCAGTGATGGGGACTCCACCACATCCCTGGGGAGGTTGTGTTCCAGTGATTGATTGTTCTCAATGTGAAAAACATCTTTCTTACATCAAGATGAAATCTCTCCTGGTGCAACTTGTACCTGTTGCCCCTTGTCCTCTCCATGTGACTCCCTGTGAAGAGAGACCTTCTGTTCTATTTGTAGCCACCCTTACGTAGAGGAAAACTGTGATGAGGTCACCTCTGAGCCTTCTCTCCTCCAGGGAGAAGATATCTGACTCCTTCAGTCATTCCTCATAGAGCAGGTTCTCCAGCCTTTTAATCATCTTTGTGGCCCTCCTTTGGACTCTCTTCTGTCTGTCTGCATCTTTTTTGAATTGTGGTGACCAGAACTGGACACAGCAGGCTAGACGTGGCCTGACAAGCGCCAAGTAGAGTGGGATGAGTTGTCCCCCAGGTCCTTGAGTCCCTCCATACAACAAAATCCAGGAGATCCCTAGAGGGTGGATGGTTTGTCTGCAGGATTTTTTTCTGTGAGGGGTACTACTCAACCTGTCTGGCTGCCACACTGCAGTGCCTTGCCTTTCCCCCAGGGAAAGGGGAGCCAGCCACCCGGCATGTGTGGCAGGGGTTGTTTACATGCTGAGGCTGGACAGAGTTGTTGCAACATCAGTCAGGAAGTCTTTGATGCAACAGGAACCCCAAGGTGCTGAGACATGTGCCCCCCCCCGAAGACCAGCAGCTTCTCCTTTCTCATGGGAAATGCCAAGGTCTGGTGCTGGGGGAGGCCACCAGCGCCTGTGCTATAGCTCCGGCTTTGCAGATCTGCTGCCTGCCACCATGGGCTCTGTGCGTACACATCTTCCAGGCAAGGCTCTGTCCAGCTGGCCCAGGCATTTGGAAAATATTTTCCTGATGCTTGTCTGGAAACTGCTTACGTCTGTTTCTGTAAAATGTCATTTTTCTTTTAAAAAACCCTGTCTTCCACATCTCTGGGTTGCAGAGCTGACCCTCAGCATCTTGAATCTCCATATGGAACCATTACTCCCCTGCCTGCCTGGCTATTTCTTGGCTTTTCGTGCATCATGAGAGTGAGCTGGACAAGAGCCTTCCTGTTTCCCGTGCTTCAACTCAGCACTCTGCCAGCCACAGGGAAATTGCAAGCATCTTGGTCTCTAAATTGAAGAGACATGGATTCGACAAATGGACCACTCGGTGGATAAAGAACTGGCTGGACAGTCGCACTCAAAGAGTTGCAGTCAACGGCTCAATGTCCAAGTGGAGACCAGTGACGAGTGGTGTTCCTCAGGGGTCGGTACTGGGACCTGTACTGTTCAACATCTTTGTAGGAGATATGGACAGTGGGGTCGAGAGCACCCTCGGCAAGTTTGCCAATGATACCAAGCTGTTTGGCGAGGTAGACACGCTGTAGGGGAGGGATGCCATCAAGAGGGACCTGGACAAGCTGGAGAAGTGGACCCAAGCCAACCTCATGCAGTTCAACAAGGCCAAGTGCAAGATCTTACATCTGGGTCAGGGCAATCCCAAGCACAAACACAGGCTGGGCGGGGAATGGCTGGAGAGCAGCACTGAGGAGAAGGACCTGGGTGTGCTGATTGACGAGAA
>VUYV01000184.1:598011-656987 GCA_008711295.1 Anarhynchus alexandrinus | reverse complement strand
CGGCCTTCCAGTACCTAAAGGGGACCTACAGGAGAGCTGGGGAAGGACTTTTTACTAGGGTATGTAGTGATAGGACGAGGGGGAATGGCTTGAAACTGGAAGAGGGCAGGTTTAGATTGAACATTAGGAAGAAGTTTTTCACTTTGAGGGTGGTAAGGCACTGGAACAGGTTGCCCCGAGAGGTTGTTGAGGCCCCATCCCTGGAGGTGTTCAAGGTCAGGCTGGACATGGCCTTGGGCAACCTGGTCTAGTGGGAGGTGCCCCTGCCTATGGCAGGGGGGTTGGAACTCAATGATCTTCAAGGTCCTTTCCAACCTAAACCATTCTATGATTCTATGATCTTGTCAACTTTTTGCTACTCTTGGTAAAAACTTTGAACCTCTGTGAAAATCTAGCCGCTGCATGAGCTACAGACTCAGCAAGGTGAGCAACATCTGGCAGTAGACGAATCCAGTCAGAAAGACAGTCTGGAAAATGAGAAGGGACACAAAAAGCTGTGGAAACATGGGTGCGTCCCACAGCATCCAGCAGACTGTAGTTGGATGGGAAGCTATCCTTCTCTCCTGCAGACAGAGGGGGAGCAGGGTCCATTGGATGTCTATCATCTGGTGGATGCAACCTATAGACCCTTTAGCATTATTTTGGGGAGTTCAACCTGCCCCATCCTCCCCACAAAGAGGTATGATGGTGGGCAGCAGGAGTGTCAGACTTGCACCTGAAGCCTATTAGCTGTTATCAGCTCCATTGGCCATTGAATCTCGTCTTTCCCTTTGAAATCCAACTCTGGATTTCAACAGGACAAGTCTCTGTTTTTGAATGGTGTTCAGGAGAAACTGAAGAAGGGTGGCTTGCAGAGCTGTGACACTGGCCCCAGAGCAGTAAGGAGTGATCTGAGGAAGTGAGGGCCCTTGTGGGGTTTCTAGTTAAGAGATGGACAAGGCGGCTGCAGGGTAATCTACAAGAAACCAAAATTAAAACCATGATCTTTTTGCTTCAACATTTTGAGAATCACCAAACCATGGCAAATGTGGAAGACATCACCATGGGCTTTTGGTTTGATGGTCAAAACCAACATTATTACCAGCAGGATCCTGCCACATCTTTGTGGGCTGAAGGGGTTTGTATCTGAAAATCAGTATTCCCTCCAGCCTCATAAGCAATCGCTAGAGAGCTACAGTATTTTGCTGGCCTTGCGAGGGGCTCTGCCTGGGCCTGGAAGAGCATCTGCTCAGCTTTGAGCTCAGAGAAGGTGACACTAGTCAGGAGGGGCATGGTGTGAGACGCAGGCGCTCTCCCGCCTTGGCAGCCATGCCATGCCGTGCCGTGCCGGCAGGTAAGGCACAGCTAACCACTTCCACGTGGAGCCGCTGGCTGCCACCGGCTTGGTCTCTGGTGGCGTCACTTGCAGCCGCCGCCTGACAAACCGCTCAGCACTGTGGTTTATTTCCCACCCCGTTACCAGGCCACATGTCACGCCTCTCTTAGTCACTTCTTAAAAGCTTTCACAGAGGACTGGTGGCTTGTGGTCACTGTTAGCCCTGCCTGCACGTCATCTGGCCCCTGATGATTGGGACCTGTGAGGGGCCCCTTGGGCTGGGATGGTGGCAGGGGATGCCTTGCCTGCTCCTCTTCAGCTCCTTTCAGGGCGGTGTGGGAGAGCGAGAGGCCCCAATTAGGTGCTGTGTGGCCATTAATTACATTGCTGGGCTGCTTCCAGCAGCTGGTCCGGCTGGTGTCTTGGAGGGAGCGGGGGCCAAGTGCGGCAATGTATGCCGGGGGAGCTATGCATGGGACTTGGAGTCAGGAAGGCCACCAGAGAATTTTGGCTGACCTCAGTTGGGACAGACCTTTTCACCCAGATATCTTGTGTTAGGTCTGAATAACATTGCGGTGATGAAGACTTTAAGATGGAGAGACTCCAGCCCTCCTCTTGGAGTGAACTACAGTGGATAATTATCTTCCCAGCTAAGAGCACATGGCTTTTTTTTTTTCCTGATAGGGCTTGTCTGGCTCCTAACTTTCAGCCACTGACTCTTCTTTTACCTTTGTCCACTGAATTATTAGAATCTTGTGAAGGTACTTACTTAAAACATCTCACAAGTGTTTTTGGACAACCCGGACTAAGCCCTTCATGCCCTTCACTGGACAGCATTTTCCTCAGTCTAAGAAGACCCAAACAGGTTTGAACAGGCAGAAGCCTAGAGATATAAAAGCATTGATTTCTCAAGTAACCCACACTGGGAGGTCTGCTTAAATATTGAGGATCAGTTTGAGTCACCTGTACTTAAGAGAGAACAATTAAGGAAACTAAAGGTGTTCTTGAAGGGCTGAATAATACCTTCACATTAGTTTCCACTACAAAGGTGGTTCTGGAGGTTCTTACTCAGACCTTGCTTGTTTCTGGACCCAGATGAGATAGCATCTCATCTGAAGGATGACTGAAGGAGGAGGAGGAGCTGGAACAACCAGACTGTATAAGTAATCAGTAAGCTGCCAGGTCATGATGGCATACAGCCAAGACGTCTTGGGGAACACGATGATGAAAGGGCTGCATCTTGAAAAGAAATATTTTTTCTCTCCTTGAAGGAAAAAAAAAACCCACACACAAAAAACTCTAGAAGAAAAAGCAGTGTTTGATAAGGACGGAGAATGTTGTACTCACATTTTTAACGGCTCTTGGGATGATCTGGAGAATTATAGGCCTGTTTGACATGCATGCAAATGAATGCAATACCTAGCAAATTAGGAGAATTGGCCGTGAAGCTTACACGGGTAAGACTGCTCGGAGGTGCAACCTGCAGAGATTCTGCAAAAGGAAACCGCGTTTCTTGAACTCTTGCAAGTCTTTGAACAAACCAGCGAATTAGCTGAGAAAGAACTGTCTGACATCCTTTATTTAGCTTTTGCAGTAGGCTTTTTGCAAGGGCATGTTCAAGATGTGGCTGCAGACATCCAGCTAAGAGTGGAGGAAGTGGCTTATCGCTATGGCTCCAACACCGGCTAGGAGGTGGGTGAGCAGGTGGTCAATGGTGGTGTGGGGGTTGAGGTGCCAGTGCAGCACCTTGATCAGCCAAAAGCATGACCTCTGGGGACAGGGAGAAACATGGTGAAGCTGCAGTGAAGCTTTCACTCAAGAAGGAGAAGGAGAGGTGGGTTGAAGACCTGAAGGTGGAAGCGATGTATTCACTTGGAAGGTAGAAGGAAAAGGGGTTTACAGGAAGGGATGCCAAGGATGGTGCCAGGAAGAGGTACTGAGGGGTGAAAGTCATTGTGTCTTCAGCATTGCATGTTTATGTCCTTGATACTAAAGATCTGGGTGTGTAGGACACCAGCAGGTTGGCAACAGGGACACAGCTGCTTTGCCGGGCAATTTCAGGGGTCTATGTTAGACCAGTCCCAGGGGAAATGTTGAAAGAAATCCAGAATAGGTGAGGATCCAAAAAGGGGGTATGTACGGAGAAGAGAGGACCCCCTTCTTGGTAACATTCTAGTCGATAACCTCCAGGCACAGAGGACCGTGCTCTTGCTGAGCCACTGAAGCACATCTGATCAATAACTCAAAGTCCCGACTTGCACATTAGCAGAGTCAATTATCAGCTCTGCTCTCTGCTTCCTTGATTATTATTTCAGCATGTAGCAGCTGCTTCGCAAGCGTTATGGCCCATCACGCTCTGAAGGGACTAAGTTAAATGCAGATTATTGACCGATGAGGCCATAAGAATGTACTGTAAAATATACAGTCATGTTCGCCCATAAATCCCCAGCGAGAGTGCTTTTAAAGAAATTCCTCTTGCGGTGGGAGTGCTCTGGGTCACTGTCAAGGGCCTTAAAAATGTTTTTTCCACCTGATTCCTGCCATCTCCTCTGTGGTGGTGGTGTCTCTCTTGGCATTCCATCTTCATGTGAATGAGTGGTTCTCCCTCCCCTGAGGTGCTCATGGGGACCCTTGGGCTTCAGCAGGGATGCTTGGGTTACAGTTGATTCTGCACATGGGCAAGGTGAACTGTATTTAATGTTTCTGCTCTGGCCCTGGGGTTTCTGCCGCTCCTGAGTTTCTCAAGTTGCTTGAAGTTCCTCAGTTTTGCCTGAGGTTGTGGGCTTATGGTTTGAGGCAGCCTAAATTCTGGTGAGCATGTTTGAACACCAGGTAATGACAGCTTTCAGCTGGTCTGACATGCTACTGCTGGCCGTCAGCCGCGTGGTTCATGGAGGCAGGCAGAAGTGCCCAGGTTGCTTTGCTTTGCAGATCTCCTTGGCTTCAGGACTCAAACCAATTTAAAGGGAAGGGGTGTATGACTTTATGGTTATGCATTGGGAATGCTGTGTGTCTACACTGAAAATCTCTCTCTGTTTAAGTTGCTGGTAGCTAGGCCAACTGTGATGAGGTGCTCAGCAGCTCATTAGCTCGGTGGTGCCCTTTGTGTGAAACCTTAGAGGAGCCTGGGCTCATCCCAGGCAGGTTATTGGTCATTGCAAGCATAGCGTGTGCTGACACCTCGTGTATAAATACACGTGTCCCTCTTCTGCTCCAGTGGCTAGGCATTGGAGAACGTCACTGGTTTTGATCACTGCCCCCAAGCTGAGAGACCCAGTGTTTTAGCCCAGGAGGTGAAGTTTTGTGCCCTTGAAGCTGGGTCCCTGCTGCTGGCAGCCCGCTGAGGCTTCCTTAGTGCTTCTAAGGATTTCTTGATCTGCTTCTCCCCGGGGTGCCTCCCCTTCCAAGGACAGGAAAAGATTTCACATGCTTGAGCTGGAGCCCTAAGAGATGGCTAATGTAGAACTTGATGCATTATGGAAGTCCTGTGGTTTGGTTGTTTTTCTTTTAATATAGTTTTGACGTGACTCTAGGATGGGTTTTTTCCCTAAGCTTTCTCAAATGCAGTATTCTCCATCCATCCATCTCTTCTGGCTGCAACTCTTTTTAAAAACTTTCACTGTTGGAGCAAGTGAGATCCTCGGAGCCAGGCCCTCACAAGTTCCCAGGGAGGCCTCAGTCCACTGGGCTGGTGCCAGCAGGTGTAGGGGGGTCCTGCTGGTCACAACACCTGGGACCTGGTGCTGCATCCCAGCTACCGCAGCATCTTCATGTCATGCAGATAAAAGCACTACAAGAAGCAAAGGGATTGAGAGCGCTCCCTACTGTGGCAGGGACACCATGGTGACTTTTCCTGGGGGTGAAGAATAAGCTTTCTGTTGTCTTCTATCTTGGTGTTTACTGTTGCGAGAGCTGCCTGTCCTTCAGAAAGGACCATGATGGTTGATGTTGGGGAGCAGAGCTGGCCAGAGGAGTAACCAGAGTTGCTTCATGTCACAGGGGGTGGAAGAGGAAGGAATGTGCTGCCCTGTGGGGTCACAGTGCCGTGAGACTCCAGACAGGATAGCCAGGGACCAGGGAAGTGGGAACCCAGTTTCCAGCCTTGCTCCCCACCTTGGGGAGGCTGTTATGTTCTCAGCCGTGCCCGTGTCCAGATCTGGTCTTTTTACTTTCATGGGGGAATGAGGTGAATGCCGTGGGGACAGCCAACAAGGGTGCCAAGGTGGCCAAATGTGAGACCACCCTGGGAACAGCAGCACAAGGGGAGGAGGCATGGCTCTAGAGCTTGGGACTTTTCCAAGGGTATCTCATGTTAGGGTTAATGCTGGGTGGTCTTTGCCTGCTGTAGGCAAGGAGACCCAGCACAGGCACATAAATACTGCAGAGTGCATTTGTGCTGTTGGTCTGATGCTCTCTCAGCTTGCTTTTCCCATCACAGGGAAAATTTCTGCTTGTACCTCAAACGTACATTGAGCCTAAACTGATGCAGTGGTGTTATCTGCAACCCACTGACACTTTCTCTGTCTGTCAGGCTGGGGAGTGAAGAAAGAGGTGGTCAGGACCAGGGCAAGGGACGCAGCAAAAATCTGAGTCAGGAATCGTGGATTTATCATAGGCCCTTTTGCAGGCCACCACAGTAAACCCACCGGATGGCTTGCTGCCCCATCTGTAATTTGGATGGGGGTTGGCAGCTGATGCTGCAATTTGTTTCTCTCCCTCCTGGCTAGCCTATCGAGCAGCGTCTCATGCTGCTCAGCAGCTCTCTCTGAGGTTACCTACCCCTGGACACGTGATGTTTTAGCCTTGAAGGCTAAATGCGGTGGCTGGGGGTGGGTGGTGGGAGGGCTCATCACACATGGCCGGGAGGCTGATACAGTCATGCTGTGTGTTCACGTCTTACCCCAGCTATCTGTAAAGAAGCTAACACAGCTGTAACTGCTAGCTCCATGTCCTGTGCCTTGTCCCACCCACACCCCACAGCATGTTGTCCCTCACTGTAAACTGTGTCCCAGGAAGGGCCGTGCACAGCAGCACACAGCACGGCCACAGATGTGCAGCTGGTGGAGCGGTTGCAATAGGACCACACCATGTCTTTGAATGGTGTGAATTCCTGGGTGTTTGCTTTCTTTAACTCCCTTTTCATCTCATTTTTTGTTCCTGGGGGGTGTTTGTCTGTTAACACACATGCTCGCCTTCAGCTGTGTCACAGACATTTAATTTCACTGCTAGGGTAAATCTCTTATATCTTCTCTGCCAGGGTAAAGCTCTCGTATCAGCCCTGTGTAAACTCATCTCCTTTCCCCGGCTCTTCCACACCCTGCATATGGTTTTGAAACACCTTTGTTTAAATATCAGCGTGGAGAGAGAGGTTTCCTGTCGATAGAGTTGGCATCCCTACCAAGGACATCATTGCAGGGGGCCTGAACCCATGAAGGAAGAACAAAAACTTTTGAAGAACGTCCAGGAAAGGATCATTGTGATGTGACCTATGTCCCTTCAAAGGCCTTAGGTATGTGGAAAAGCTAATGAGCTACTGATTTTTTTCTTGCTTGTCATTGTTGCAGAAGTCTAGCTGACTTGGAGTCTCATAACTGCCTCATTCAACCCATCTGGAGACCCAGATAATATCTCCAGCGCTTGTTATGTATGCACTGATATTCATTGCTGCCTTTGCCTGCTCTAGAAATGACAGGCTACGCACGATGAGAGTCCCATGGTGTGATATGAAACCTCTACACAAACTGTGAGCAACCTAAACCACACTGCACCAGCACAAGCTGTTCATGCGACACTTCCAGTCCTACAGCAGTTTTCAGAATGGCTTTCTCTCACTTATCTTAAAACCTTCCATGTCCCCACAGTCAAAGACTGATGGGCCAGACCTATAGCTGTCACCTGGTTAAACTTGATGGGTGCATGCCAGATCTACGCCAGTTTATACACTGGTCTTCAGGTTCATTTCTCCCACAGCTCCCCAGATGTGTCTCACTGGCCCCCTTGGACGTGTCCTTGGCTTCAGCCTGGGCCAATTACCTGAATACCAAGGCAGGTATGGAATCAGATGTGGTTATATTGGCTCTTTCAAGGATGCAGGTTAGGCTTCCATAGACCTAACTGTGTCCTTTGATGTCTGAGGGATGTGAAAAGACTTCAGTTTTTGGAGAGGAGGAGGGTGGTAGGGAATATAAACGAGGTTTGCTAAACCACAGCGGGAGTGAACAGGGAGTTGTTGTTCACCCAGCCCTGCAGCACAGCCACTGTGCGACGCTCACTGAAACTCCTATGCCTCTTTGGAAAAAGCTACAAAAGGAAGCACATCTTCATGCAGCAGGTCCTGGACCACCTGGCCCCAGGGAGGCAGGTAGGACCGGCACGCTCAGGCAGGGTGAGAGGCATTGGAGGACAGTGGGCTCAGGAGTGGGGTACTCGAAGGGATAGGAAGTGCCCGCTCACACCCTTGGCTCCGTGATGATGGGCAACATGGGAATATGATGGTGATAGTCCCCAGGAGTGGTCAACCCCGTGTGCTCTCTCCCATGGCCATGGCGGGAGACCAGGCTAGACAGCACATCAGTGTGCCCTGCACAGGCATTTCCTAGGTGTCTAATCCCAAGAATTAAATCCTTGAGAGAAATCTCCCTCTCTCTGAGCAAAACTGAGGATTTGGAAGCTGAGAGGTAATACTGACAGAGGGAATTATCAGGAGGTTAAATATGTGAAATCACACTGGTGTCCTCAATTATTCTGCTACTGGTTTCTATGCTGTGGCAATGTTCAAACTCAAGTGTGTCCTGCTGGGTGATGTCTCATCTTTTCTTGCTGCAACACGGAGGTTGTGGTTTGCGGCTGAGGGCCCCACTGGTGGCAGCGACGCAGTGAGAACCGAACGAGCTGAAGCCTCTGATTAAAAATGCCCCTGTGGGGAGGACATACCTAACCATGCCTCGGAGAGCCATAACTGCCGGGAAGCAAAGGCCAGCGTGCCGATGGGGTCTCAGTCCTCTCTCCGCTCACCTGCATTTGTGGAAATATAGGCTATAGACCTTAATATTGCTGAGAATGCTGCCCTCTCAATCAGATTTCATTGCAACTTGAAGAGAACAGTGAGTATACAGTGAGTATATGGGGATGGGTAAAATGCTCTTTAAGGCCTCTTTACTGTGGAAACTGGCCTGGAAATGAACCTCAGCTGGAGTGAAGCTTCATCCAGGGGTGCGTTTGAGGCTGGCAGCTGCAGGGTGGCTGCTAACACCTCGCAGCGCTTCTGGGGTGTCACTTGCCTGCCTGCTGCCAGCTGCTTGCCAGACAGGCTAGTGATTGCGCTGACACACACACCCGCATGCAGGCTGCGAGGAGCAGTGCAGGGAGGATGCTTTGGCTGCCGAGCACTTGAGCACTTGATTAGATGCATCAGATGGGAGGTGCTGGAGCGGAAGGAGAAACCCCCGCCCTGGGGCAGAGAGCCCCAGCAGCTGGAGGCACTGTTGGCCCAACCTCAGCAGAGTGACACAGATGTTTATAAAGCCAGGCTGAAGCACCTGCGGTCCCCAAATAAGCAGGAAAGAGTCATGGATGCCGGTGCCTGTAGGTTGCAAGGCAGGGCCAGGGGGCAAGTTAGGTGGCTGCATCCTGAGGACATGGCTGGGGCGGGGCTGGGGACACAGAGTTGGGCTGCCTGCTGGAGGAGGAGGTTGGGATGATGCTGCTCGGGGAGCATGTGTAGGGAGGAGAGAGGGGCACGGCTCACATGTGTATGAGAGGGTCAGAGCTGTGGCCATTCAGGCAGCAGCAGCTTGGGGGTGAGACTGGGGAATCTCTCCAGTGTGCAAAGCCACCCGGTCCGGCTAACACACTTGGGAAAATCCCTCAGAGTAGAGAGCAGGGTTTGGTGGTGCAATGCCCTGTATGAGCACCTGGACTGGAAAGAAGGAGAGGGTACTTGCTGTAGAAAAGCACAGCTGAGAGGGCAGCTCTCTGCCAGACAGCTCCCACACTCAAGCTTAAGCAGTAAGTCCCCTCCTGGGGCGCTGGGATGTTGGTCTGAGCTCTGCTTTCCAGAGGGGCTCTGCTCGCTCAGCTCTCCCAGGCTCCAGGTCACAGTGGCGTGCCTGGGACAGTGGCGTCATGGTTTTAAATAACATGTGGGTGAGCTCAGCTGTTGGGCGTAGATGAGAAACGGGTGGGCTCTCTGCTCTGTAATTTAAAAGCTGATTTTTGTTTAGCTGTGACTGCATCACCACCAGCTGGGAGCACCAAAGCACGGGTGGCTGTTTCTTGGTCAGCAGTTTTCTGTCCTTGCTGTGTGGCTCCCTGGGGATGCCTGTCCCGCTCTTTGGGGTCTAAGGCACGTGAGTCTGCTGGCAGTGCTGCTGACACAAAGGGCACGTGTTCTCCACATGAAAGCACTCTGGGCTCCACAAGCAGTTGAAAACTGGCTCAGTGGGGCAATGGCTAGTGCTTGCTGTGTGGCACGGACCCACCCTCAGTGCAGGACAGACCCCACATCAGCCTTGGTCACTCATCAATGTATATTTACTGAGAAGGTCCACCCAGCCCAAGCAGACTCTTCTCTTGTGCCCAGCGTGCTGTTTTCCCCCAGGGCACCGCTGCCCTTTGAGCCCTTCCCCAGCTCTCAAGCCCTCTGAGAAGGAGGATGGTCGAGCTGCCTGCTTCTCTTTCTGCCTCCTCACCTCCGCACCTCAGGATGCTGCTTTTTCAGGCTAGCCCAGCAGTGCCGGCTATTGAGTTACCCCCCTAAGCTGTCGCTGAAACACCTCGGTGTGACTGGTCCTTGAGGTGACACAGCCTCCTGCATCTTTACCAGCCTCCGGCACAGTCCTGCTCGGTGAGAGGTTTGGGAGAGGATTGCTGCTGTGGGGGCCCCAGGCACCTGTGGACATCCCTGTGGTCGTCAGGAAGGGCCTGTTGTCCCTGTGCCTGAGCAGATGGGAAAGTCTCCTAACTGGCTGAACTGCCATCACCACTGAAACCCCACACACATCCCTTCCCCTCTCTGGTGCTCCTCTGCTGGCATTCGACATGGAAATGATCCTGATTTATTCTGGAATAATAGGATGAAATGGTGCAAAGGAAAATTTTACACTGAGGATCGAGATAAATTGCCCAGAGCAAAGTCAGCCAAGAGAAGGGAGGGAGGGAGGGAACTCCATTGCTCTGGTCACTCTGAGGACCAAACATCGCACTGGAAAATAAAATGTTGAAAACGACGTGATGCTGGCAACAGAGCGTTGGCTGAATTAAAAGGGGTGGGTGCTGACCTTCTCACAGCCTCTGGGGTTTTCCTAGCGGTTAATGCAGGGCCTCCCAAAATCTCGCACCCCTACTTGCGTTCCGCTGCCAGCCAGGAGGGGGGAGGCAGGCGGCAGCTCCCGGGGGCCCCCTAACCCAGCTTAAGCCGGGGCCGGGCTCCCGGAGGGTTTCTGACAGTCTGGCACCATCTGCTGGGGTTTCCCGGGAAATAAAGCGGGTTTGGGGGAGGTGGCTGTGCCCCGGGACAGCGGTCAGAGGGCTGGGGACAGCGAGGCAGCGGTGGTTCCCGGGGCCTTGTCTCCACGCCGGCTCTGCCGGGGAGGCAGAGATCACACCCTCCTCCTCCTCATGGTCACTGCTTTGCCCTTGGTAGCGCAGTGGTAAAGGTGACTGATGGCCCATCTTTACAGCCAGCTTCCAGCTTGGGCTGACCCAGTCACCCATCACTGGTTAGCCCGGTTCAGCCAAGGGGCTGGGGTCCGGCCATGGGCAGCCCCTTTTCTTTGGAGAAGGGTGCCTGCCTTTTCTCGGGCCTGGCAAGGTCAACTTTCAGGCTACTGAGTTTCCCTTATATCGTTTCCCTTTCTCCTGTCTCTCCTTGCCCAAAGGTGATGGTCACTCCTGTCCCAGTACCGAGCTTGCTGCCCAAATGCTCTTTGATCCGTGCTCGGAGGCTGTGCTGGTGATGGGAAAGCATCCCAGGGCCACTGGGAGGAGGGTCCTGGCATAGATGGAGGTGCACCAGGACAAGTGCTTCCTCTTCCACATGACCCGCTGCCAGGGTGTGCTGGGGCTTTCTCCCTTGGAGAGGGCTGAGAAGGAGCAGCAGCGAGGCGAGACCCCTCACCGGGTGGCTGCTGGGAGCAGCCCCCTGCCCACCGCTTATAGGCAGGAGGAACCCATCCCTGCCTGCGCGATGTGGCAGTGTGAGGCTGGGTATGGCTGCGTTTGCAGAAGCCACCGTCATCTCTGTGGCCTTTACCCTGAGGTAGCTGGGCAGCAAGAGCAGCTCCCTGTTGCAGCTTTGCTGCCCCTTTCTGATTCTGTCCAGAGCTCCTGGATGAAGCCGTGCCCGGCGCCAGCCCCTGTCTCACCTAAGCAATAGGCAAGAGACGTCCCGGATTCACACGTGCTTGTCCTTATTAGGGGTTCCATCAGAGGAGGGGAGGGATGGAGGGAGACGGAGAAAGGCAGAAGTCTGCCTCCAGCAAGACGGTCTGCACAAATGGACTGGCTTATAAATGAATTTATAAGTTGAAATTGACCTATAATGAGAGAGTTACTGAGAAAAAAAGGACTGCGCACTGCAAACCACTTAGGAATCTGAGATCTTCGTGCATTACGCAAAACCAGGGGGGAAAGGCTGGGTCCTGTGAGCAAGGGCATCACAGATTATTCCGAGAGGTGACGGGCAAGGTAAGACCAGTTACGTTGCCTACCCCACAGTCCTTTACTGGCCCTGGGTGCCTTTCCCAAAAAGCATTCCCTCCTCTGATAAAATTGCAAGAGCACTGAGCTCTTGAAACTGCCGCTAAACGCACTCGTTAAAAATGGTTTTATTTCAAGGCAGCTTTTACTAGTAATGGTTCTAGAGTTAGTTCTCCGGAGAAATATGGTAGTTTTGAGGTTTTTCTTTCTAAAAATAAAGCAGTCTCCCAAGCCCACTGCTGTGGTTGGGCTTTGTGCTTACAGGCTTCTGTCGACAGCTTGCTTAATGAATGAAGATGTGAGGGAAGAAAAGCTTTTCAGTGAGGAGGCTGTGCGCTTCCCAGGGCTGGAACGGTAAACAAGATGTAAGCAGTGATTGAAAATATGACATCCTCCTCTCGGTACTCTCTAATACATGCAAAATTGATTTCCCCTTTTGAATTCTTTGAAACCAGAGAAGTTGGTGTGCCTTCATGCACGTAACCCATGGGTTATCTGTTTGGGAAGTGCGCAAAGATTCAGGCTTGTCTGACTTACGTACAGCCAGTAGGTTTGGAGGAAGTTCAGCTTATGATATTCCTTCTCCCAAAAGTAACCTGAGCCCCAAAGCTGTCCAGAAACCTGTTGCCTCTGATTTCATCCTCCCCCAGCAGCTAGCCTCCACCCTAGTGCTGCCTTTCTGAGATGCAGGGAATAAGCATTTCTCTCCTTTGAGTCTGAAATTATGTCAGGTACCATCCCTAGCTGTGAACAGGAGGTGTTCACACTGTCCTGTCGCTGGTTGTGCCTCACTCTGGTGCCTACAGTGGGGGGGGATGAGGGATGGAGACCCAGCAAGCTCACCAGGAGGGTCTGTGGTTCCCCTATGTCTCCCCACTGCCTCTTTCCACAGTAAATCCACTCTTTGCATGAGGGAAAGCCACGCTTCTCTTGAAAAGCTCGGCAAGCCTGGCCCCTTCCTAGCCCAGCGTGCCACCGGCACGGCTGGTGACCTGCTCTCCTCACTGTGCTGCTTCTCCTTGCAGGACTGCTGCCTCTAGGAAGCTGCTGCCTTTCCCACAGTCTGACCTGGTGTTTCTCTTCCTGTGTTGAGAGTGTATTGGCATATTTTCTCTCCTTATTGTCACATGCAGCTATAAAAAATGTTCTCAAACAATTGGCCTGGGAGCTTCCAGAAACCACTAATAGAAAGAGAAAACCAGCATCTATGTAAAGAAAATCAGCCTCAATATTCAGCCGGTATTGCTCAAAGCTGAAAGGCTTGCAAACCTCCTCTGCAACAGGGAAGAAAAGACTCAGGCAATGAGAAGAAATGCCGAGCGAGGAGTAAGACCCAGGAGGCGCTGCTATAGCGTCTGTGCCAGTGGTAGCCCATGAAGACCCAGCGCAGCTCCTACGTGTAAGGGGCACCGAGTGCTCCCACTGTCCCAGCTCTCACCAGCACCACTCCTGTACCTCCACAGCGCCAGGCTCGGGAGGCAGCAGCAATCCTCCTAGGATGTCTGTTGGGGCCCATTTCCCTGGAGGGTGCAGACAGAGATCAGCTTTCTGCAGTCATTTTTAAATGAGTTGTCCCATCAGAAATGCTTCTCCAGCTCATCCAGGATAAAAGGGGACCTGGAGGACGTTGGTGTGCATTGACCCAAAAATGCACATCAAAGCGGGTGCATTTTCTATCAGCCAGAAACCCAATAGAAATATCTTTGTGGACACAGACCTCCTGTGGATAGACCTGAACAACTGAATTTCTCTGGCTATTACCTCTCCTGGAATATCTGAGATAACACTGAGGCATGATTTTTTTCTATTTCCTGGAAGTGCAGCACATCTGTGTTTTCTGCTGAGGTCAATTAGAGCTATGGAGATCAGAGGCTGATGAAAAATGAGTGTCTTGCTATTGTCTTGCCTCCTGAAGTAGCGACTCTTTGATTTCTGGGTTATAGTAAAGCACTTATTTCGGAGTCATATGAAGAGCTCTTGTCTGCTCCTGTGTCTTTCCCAGGGCAAGGAGGCAACCAGCTGGCTAGATGCCCTCCTGAAGGAAGACAAAAGGATGGCAGCTGGTTTGGTTGCCCACCTTTCCTCCACCCTATGCTGCAGCGCGTCCTAGAGGGCACGATCCTGTCAGTTGCCGGGACTTTCTTGCCCCATGGGTGCTTACCCCTTGTCTCCTGGTTTCTTAGCATCTACAGATGCAACTGGAGGCCCACGGTCTTGCAGGACGCATTGCTGCAGGAAGGACTGGTATTTCAACTGTTTTTTTGTACAGGAGCTAATGCCCAGGCTCATTTCAGCAGCTCACTTTCTCGTTAAATGGCTTGGCCCCCGGGAGCGCTGCCCGCATCTCTCCTGGCTCTTCTCACGAGGACTGCCTGCTTCTCTGCGAGGCTTCCCAGTGCCATGGCAGGGGAGGAGGGAGGGAGGCAGGGATGGAGTTGCCTCACTGCTGATGCGACTCTGCTCTCCAGGATGCAGCTGGTCGCGGCTCTGATCCACCTCCCGCTCTGGGGTGCAGCAGGACCTGGAAGAACACGGTCCTCCTCCTCCCAAACACCAGGGACCAAGCAATGGCTTACGCTGCATCCTCCTGCTCCCTGTGCCGAGGCTGCTGTGTTTTTGTCACTGGGGCAGAGCCAGCCAGCTGTTTGCTGTACGACAGTGCCTGGCTGACATCCCAAAGTGTTTTGCTGCTTTGTCTCCCCTCCCAACACATGGATGAGTGGAATTTTTTTAGGCTGAGGGAGGTTTTTCCCAGCACTGGCCTCTCTGGTGGCAGCTGTAGAAAGGGGTCATCTGTTTGGCAGTGAAAGAAAGGCTCCACCTTCCCTAGCGCTGATACATCCAACAGGGCAGTCCCTTGGCTGACATCAGTTTCTCGAATTCCACCAAAATCGGAGAGGCCCCTGGACTGATGCCAAGTCGGGAGCCGCCACCTTTCTGCTCAAGGACGCATGCGGTGTGTGCTGAGGGCCTGTCCTGGTAGTGCAGAGGGCTTGGTGCTCTGCCTCTTCCAGATGGACAGGAGGTCTCCTGCGGGCAGCTGGGAACCCCTGGCAGCCAGGGGCAGGTGGGATCCTGAACTTCTGGGGCACCAGAGAGAGACAGGTCCCCTGCTGCCGTGCGTTGGCTCTGCCTGGCGTGGGAAAGCAAGTCGCTGGGGTGGTCACTCAAACCTCGGCAGAAAAGGGGTCCCTGACACGCTGTAGTCAATCATGGGGGAACTACACACTCGCAAAGCTTTTCTGAGAAGTCCCTCTGCTTGGTGCCATGCAAGAAAAAAGCCTGGAGGACACACAAGAGGTCTGAGAGCCATGTAAGGAAAGCTGGAGCTGTGGCTGCTACAGTTAAACCCAAGAGACAGGAGAGAATGTCTGTGGGATTTGGGGGCGGGTCAGGCAGATTTGTCCTATTCTGTCTGCAAGTTTAGTGACTGTGGTATCTGCGGGCATGGAAGGAGAGCAAAGCCCTTTTACCGCACGTACAGCGCTGGTGGGGGCCGTGCTCCTCCTCTCCTGGGAGAAAGGGGCCCCTGCAAGTCGAGCAAGAGCCGACTGCATCTGTGAGCTGTTGGTGGAGCACGGCGGGGGGCTCGGCTGGACCCCCCTGCTGCTGTGCGGGATGCCGGTGGGAAACTTCACTCCTGATTGTGCCCGTGAGCTGGTTTGTGTCGCCTCAGCATCATGGCATGGGAGGGCTGCCAGGGCTCCCGGGCTTGGCACCTCCCTCCCGCTTTCGTTTGCCATGGCTGGAGGACCATACCAGCCTGTGACAAGCTGATCCAAATGGCCACAGATGGGACAGGTTTCAACACATGTTTTCAATGCCTCGCAAATCCTGCCCTTCGCCGTGCTCTAGCCACAGCCACCTGACAGGCTTCCCTTCTGCAGATCCACGGAGACCTGGCAGACTCGTGGAGGGCAAGGAGCCCAAGGAGCCCAAAGCATGTGACGAGAAGAAGCAGCAGACCAGGTGTGTTTTTGGTTTTTTTTCTTTCTCTCAAATGCAAATGAAAAGCAGCAGCACTATTAGTAGCAGGTGGCCTCTCTGCAGCTTAGCTCCCCCTCGCCACCCTCCAGCTGATGCCTGAGACGAGCACCTGGTGAGGGATGCTGGAGGTGAGACACCTGCATGGCCCTGCTGCAGCCAGCTCCTCTTCAGCCTTCCCCCTGCACCCCGGCTCCACAGCTGGCACCCAGAAATGGCCATAAAAATGGATAAAGATGTGTGTTGTTTCTGTGCTCAGGGCAAGAGGCAGGGCCATTTCCTGGGAGCACGTGACATGGTCTGTCACACGTTGCTGTCTCCCCATGCTGTGCCTGCCACGCGTCAGCCCGGTTTCCCCCTGAATGACACTGTTCAGACAGCAGAAACCCAGAGAAGAATTTTGCCTGCTGACAGGGTCTTTTTGTACAGGGTTTAGGGGCTGTACCTGCTCCTGGCTGGCCAGGGAGCCCACTAATCCCTGGAGATATGTCCCCTTTTGCTGTCTCCTGGTGGCATGGTGACAGCAAGGCCAGGCTGTGCAGCCCTGTGATGTGGGGTAAGGGCAGTACTTTGTGTTGGCCTCTGGGGTAAAAGCAGCAGAGGAGGGAAAAGCCCAGCTCCTGCAAAATACTGATGGCTCCAGGGTGGGTAGGTAGGTAGGTAGGTAGGT
This sequence comes from Anarhynchus alexandrinus, assembly GCA_008711295.1. NCBI lineage: Eukaryota > Metazoa > Chordata > Aves > Charadriiformes > Charadriidae > Anarhynchus > Anarhynchus alexandrinus. Next base: position 640,320 of record VUYV01000184.1, on the reverse strand, counting down.
AGGTAGGTAGTAGGTAGATAGGGTAAACAAATCCCCACCACACCTGTGGATGCACCACTGCTGGCTGTGGCGGTACCCCAAGCCCACTTTTAAAACACCCTGGTCTCTCCAGCAGCCTCTAATCAATCTAAAGGGTATTTAAGCTCGTAGCTTGATTAGAGGCAAAACATGTGCTTGCTAATGTGTTTGCATGAAAAGCAAGAGTAAGCAGTGGCTCAGCCCTTTTCCCAGCAGAAGGTCCACCTCTCCACCAGCAGCTTGGCAGGGCTGTCCGTGTGCCTGACGATTACGCTAGCACCACCACGGTGGTGCAAGGGTGTGCTTGTTGGCCATCATCATGGGACAATGCCTGAGCTGGAGCGGAAGTGGGACTGTGACATTTAAACTGTGTGGACAATGCTCTCTTTAGAGGCTGTTTGCGTCCAGATGCTGGAGAAAGTAGAGTTGGGGAGGAGACTTGGAGATGGGACTAGGCAACCCTGACCCCAACTAGCTCCCAACTCAGGGACTGCCTTGTCTGCCAAACCACAGCAGGGAGCATCCCCTGGGAAATAGGGCCAGGTGGGAAAGGGATATTTTCTAACTGGAGGTTACACTGTGGTGTAACAAACGGTTGTGAAATGTTTGGGGAAAGGATGGATGAAGTTAAAGGACAGCAGGGCTACTGGCATTGCTTTTGGCTCACTGGTGCTGGGGCTCATCCTCTCTCTGTTTTGTTGATAGGCACTGTGGTTGCCAAACGGTTGCTGTGGGTGCCTGGAAAGGTGCTTTGTCCACTCCAGCAGGTCAGGAGTGGGGAGGAAGATGCTCAAGGGAGAGAGAAAGAAAGCTTTAGCTGGTCACGTGGGTCTGCCCTAAAAAAAAAAGAACAGGTACACTTTGTGTGCCACACAACAGTTATCAACAGGGTGAGGATGGGAAAAGGTGTTTTCTTACACTTGTCACTCACTGTATTATAAGTGTTTCTTGCTGCCCTGCTGCTCAGGCAAATCACGGGATGCTCTGAGCAGGGCAGTCAGTGTACGGGGGAATTTCGTCCTTGTGCTGGATGGGTTGCTTGTTAGCCCCAGCTACTTCTCATCCTTCTTGTGTTGCTGTTTCTCCCCCACCTCTTTTCTTTTGGAAGAGACCAGAATTAAAGGTAGGGCTTATTGCAGCCTCCCTTTGGGAACAGTAAATTTGTAGGGAGAAGATTCCTTATGCTGTAAAAGGTAATCACATCTAAACACCAAAAGAAGAAGCTTTAGTTCTTCCCAGCTGTCACTGGGGTGAGGTCCAGGAGAGCTGAAGCCTGGGGTGAGAGAGGTGTGGAGAGGAAGAGATGGATTTGGGAGGGAGGAATGGCCTCCTGTCTTATTTTTGCATGGCTCTTGCGCTAGTGTAGAGGAGCAGCCCTCAGGCCTTGGAGCCCCAAATCCTGAACTTGTTATTAAACCCTGATGTACACAGCACTTCACAAAATAACTGATGCCCATGCGGTGTTGTCAGGGATGAGGTTTGGAGACTCCCTTAGCGCTGCTCCTGGGGGAGGAGGGTGTCTGTGCTTCTCTTCGCCCTTGTCCTCTGCTGAGCCCCAGCAAAAAGCCCTCCAGCAGTAGGGGAAGGCTTCCTTTCAACAATCCTTATCCATGGGGACCAAGATTAAGCTTCAGTGCTCCGCGACTCATTTACCACACTCCACCAAACAGCATTTTGTTGGTAATAATTTTCGCTCGCTGCAGTTTTGTGTTTGGAGAATTAATTGCTTTAATAAGGAGCTTAATTAAAAGTGAAAAAGTAGGATAAACAACAGTGATATTGGATAAGCGGCAAAGACTGCTTCCGTAAAAAGACATGCTGCCCTGCTGCCCTCCTGGTAGGAAGGGGTATTGGGGCAGGAGGATCACATCACCATATCCTACAGCTGAGTTTCACACCTCGCTGCTGCTTCTCCTAACGAAAGCCACCCAGCCCCATGCAATGGTGTGGTACAGGGGCCTGTGCAGAGGGGAGCTCTGATGAGACATTCTGTTTGCAAATAATATGCTTTTGCATCCCTCGTGGCAAAAATGGCATTTCCAGGGAGCTCTGGTTCCCAGGGGCTTTCCCCAGCAGGTCTCCATGTGCAGTCCCAAATCTTGTAATGTCCTGGAAGAGGTGTCAAGGCACCACAGCAGGAGCAGGGGCTGTAGCCCTCCCCGTGCCAGAGCATAGCACAAGGAGCAGCACTGGGGCGATGCACCTTTGTCATCCTTTGCCCCCAGGCTGATTTCGCAGCCTGGTCATTCCCACAGCAAAGATAAACATTTCTGACTCCAGCTGAGTTAAAGAGCTTCAAGAACAAATGAACTCCAAGGCAGAAATGGGCTATTTTGTTTCCACCCCTGAAGCAGCTATCAGCCAGAAAAAAAAAAACAAACCAACCCTCAATTTTCAGGGCAACTGAATCCCTTTGCAAATGCATGTCAAGTTCGAAAAATAGTTTGAGATTAAATAATAGAGGGTGGCTTTTTTTCAATCTAAATGTTTTATTTCCACAGTTTCTAAACAAAACATTTCACTTCTTCATTTTGAAATAATGTTCCATTATGAAATATGATTTTTTAAAAAAAGCATAAAGCAAAACACAAGCCCTGAAAATGAAGTAAATGGCACTGAATTTTTGTGTCAAAAGCAAGGATTTAGCCAACCCACGGTGTTTATTTTTTCCATGGTACATGTCAGCAAGAAAACTGGAAAATCTGCATTTCTGGACAACCTGAAATTATTCTCTTTTTCCACCCCTAACAGCAAGCTCAGAAATCAATTTCACAGGTCCATTTTCTAAGCAATCTCATTGCCGCTGTCAAAATGATCTCTCTCCTCTTATTTGTACCCAAAACAGACAGATAAAGAAGATTCCTGAAGCAGAGGTGCAATTCCTCTTCCCGTGTCAGTCAAGCCCATTGGCATCACTCTGATCTAAATAAGAGATCTTTTTCTCCCCATGTCCCCCAGGGCAGCTCACGTTGCAGGTGGTGGTGGTGGTGGTCATCACAGGATCAGTGCCATCACCTTGCTCTCCCATAGCACCTGAACTTCCCAGGGCCCTTATTAATTAATTAAGCTTTGCAACAATGCCATGAGGTACTTGTAGCACACACAGTGATTGCTTTCCCTTCTCCCAAAATCCTCATCTGTCAATGCACAGGTTTTTTTCTCCATTCTTTTACTCTCTTGATCTTGTTCAGCACTTGGGCTTTTCCACCCATTGCTGCCTGGATCCTTTCTGCCTCTGTGGGCAAACCAGCGGATGGCATACCTATCCCATGCAGTCAGGCAAGTCATGCTGGTGCAAATTATTTGGTCCCTTAAAGCATTGCTTGATTAACTTGGTTGGCTGGCACTATGGGGTTGTGTACCTGGTGTCTCGCCAGCAGACAGAGGGAGCCGATGACCCAAGTTACTTCAACTTGTTGTACCCCTTGCAAGCCTGGGGCAGCTCCTGCAGAGCACTGCCCGGGAGAATCCCCTGGTGAAACCCAGCCATCAGCGAGCTGCCATGCAGCTCTTTACCCAGTGGCCGGCACGTACCAGACTGAGCGGTAGCAGGGCTTTGCTTGGGCAGCCTGGGGTTTTAATCGTAGCATGCAGACCATTCCAGCAAGGTGTCAGCCGGTACTGTGGTCCTTTAGCTCTGCTTTACAGGGGAAGCTACTCATAAACCCTTCCCTGATTTCAGAATGAACAAAAAGTCCTCCCCCTTTCTTGATGTATCCCTCAGAGGCTCCCTAGCCAGCTGTGAGGGTCTAATCCTTCTCCATTGACCGTGCACCACGCAGCTCCTTCACCCGGTACTGGTGGTTGTCTAACACCCGGCGCGCTGTACGAGTGTGAATGTCCTGTCCCACACACAAAGCAGGGGAAAACGCAGGTCTGTGTCCTCTTCTCCTTGTTATAACTCTTAGCCATCAGCTGTCAGAAAAGGCCCCCGCACCTTCCCACCCTCTGGGCTGGCTGCTTTCCTGTGCGTTTCTCTGCTTCTCTCTGGTCCTCGCTGCCGGTCCTGGCAAGCATCCCTGCCCGTCTCCTACGGGTACGAGCCGCTGGTTCCTACCAAGACGGAGCAGCTGAAAACTGTGGAAATGCAAATGCAGCTGCCAAGAGAGGGCGTCGAGGCACTGTCAGTGGCGAGGCTGGCTGGGGACGAGCCTGAGGGGCTCCGTGGGCAGCCCCGGCCCGGTGGCCCTGCCAGCATGGGGGCTACCGGCCGCTGCGCTCCGAGCTGCTATGGGCTGCTGGTTTTGCCCGTAATTTCTCCTCCGTAGACATAGAGAAAGAGCTGGTGCTGTTGTGAAGGGCTCAGCAGTGATTCACAGCTGAGATGGTTGCACAGCCTGGGCTGCTGTGACATCCCACCCACGCAGGCTATGAGAGGACCCACCTGGGCACCTGCCTACCTGTGCCTGAAATGGGGACACATGTGCTCTGTTTCTCCATACACCTCAAACATACGTGGGTGCTCCTCGCCTGTGCGTCTGGGGCAGGCTGCTGGTGGAGGGGCAGCAAGGGTGGTTATCCTCCCGTGCTCCCTGTTCCTAACCCTTGCTGGGAGAGTGCAGGAGCAGGTCCAGGGACAGTAGACCCAGTAGGTAGGGCAATAATGATAGGGGAGGGATTCTCCTTGCCTTTCTGTCCTCCAGCCTCAGAGACAGGGGACGTCCGTGTCCTAAACTGCCCTCTGGCTGTGAGCCATGGGAGTGAATGCCCAAGCCAGCTGCCTTTCTGTGGAGATGAGCCTTGTAGCAGGTCCACCTCCACCTTCAAGGGGGAGGGCAGGGGCTGTCACCAGTCAAAGTGCCCATCCAACCTCCTAGGCTCGTGTCAGCCACGCTGGTGCTGCTCCTTAGTGGAGCAAAACCAGCCAACTGCTCTTTAAGCAGCTGTCTGCACTGCTGAGATGAACAGCAACATTTATGGAAATGTATATATTGCTTAAGGTGAAGCCAGGGTCAGTGTGTAGCTCAAAGGAGAATCTCAGCCAGAGCACGAAAAGCATGCCGTGTTGGTTTTCTGAAATCTTTAACTGTCTCTTCCTTAAGAGAGATGCTGTATTTGAAAGTGAACATTCAAAAGTAGCGAATGAGGCTTTGCATTTGGGGAAAGTAAGAGCCAGGGCTTGCAAAACCAACTTGTTCTGCGTCCCCCAGAAAGCCACTCTGGGGCTCTGGGGCTTTGCTCTCTTCTTTGGTAAGGGGTGACATTAAATCTGACCTAGACGCTGGGGAAGAACAGTAGAGGAGGCAAATCTCTGGACTCTGTCAGTAGACCACAACAGGCAATCTTATGGCAGCATCACTTCAAACACCAGAGCAAGGAATTTATGTTGGAAAAACTGTTCTGAGCTCATTCTTTGGATATAAGCACTTACTGGCTTGTAAATGGGTTTTGACCAGTGGCATGTACCCACAGTGGTGTGATGTCCCCCGTGTTTGAGTGACAGCATCTGGATATATGTTTGCCTGGTGAAAATGTACCTCTTTGATTTTTGGCCTGGGCATCACATTTGGGAGGCTCTGGGACAGAGGGAGAGAACTGGGAGCTAGATCAATGCAATGAGGAAGGAGTCAGAAGCCAAGGCAGCTGTATTTGTTGCAGGGAAAATGGATGGAGGCTGCAGAAAGCAATCACTGTTAGGAGCAAGAGAGTGATGGTATCCAATCAGGAGACAAGGAAACAGTACATTTCGGAGCAGTAACTGGTGTTAGCTTCCCGTTAACCGTAATAATAACTATATCCTGGAGTGATCGCCGAGTTCATTTAGACCCAGATACAATTATTGCATTGTGTGCAACAAGCACCCTCAATTTGCTGCGCAATATTGAGTTGGAGTCGGCTCCTTACAGGCTCCGGTTTCCAGAGGCTGGGCTGCTAACAAAGCGCTGTCTTGCTCTCACGCGCCATCACTCACCGCACGTTCACCCACATCTATATTCTCTGATAAAAATCAGAGTCTTTGCAGCTAAATGCCAGGCAGTATTTCTTTCAGAAAATTCTCTGTCTTCCTGGCAGCAGCGTGAGAGTCCTTCTTTGTGGACTCGGAGCACTCTGTGCTTGGGAAAAAAAGCAGCCTTGTCCAGTCTTTGTCCAGTCCCCAGCTCTTCAGTCCCCGATTTGGGACTGGGGCAGCTGGGTTCTGTTGCAGGTCCGTTTTGGCCGGGGAGCCTTGGAAAGTGTGATGCAGGGCGCTCATCAGCCATTGGAAATGCTTTCCTTAACTTCAGCAGCCTTGGTGTGGCCTCTGCCAGACACAACAGAAGCCCTTGGGAGTAATAAGGCTGACACACCCCAAGCTTAAGTTTGGACAAGCTTTTTTAATACCCAGCTGAAGAGATTACAGGAATGACCTGCTTGTTCATTTGTGGTGGATCTGCGAAATGTGCAGAAGGCTTTGCTCATTAGGAGGAGAGGTCTGCAGGGTGGAGTCGCCCCACCAGCACCAGAGCTGCAGCCGTGGATGCAGATTAGATGGTGCCTCCAAGGAGCTGGGCTCTTGCCTGTGTTTGGAAGTTCTCCATGCTGCCTCTCATCCTTACAGACAAAATTTCTTGTGCTGTGAGACAGGGGTGGCTCTAAGGACCTTAGAGGTTTGCAAACCATTCAGGCTCACATCTGCAAAGCCGGTGCTACCTTGCGCGGTGGACCTGGGACATACAAGCAGGGCAATGGCATGCTGTGCCCTGCGACCCACTCTGCAGTCTGGGATCCACCAGTCCCGCATCCTGATCTTCCATATTGGCATTAATTAAAAGTGTTTTGGACACATGCAACTTCTCTTCTCTACTATAACTTCTGTGCGCCCTGACTCACAGCCCCAAGATCCTCGAGTCTGGATGAGTGAATTCCTGCCCATCACAAGGCTACTCAGGAGATGGGAAAATGTAACCTGGTGCAAAAGGGGCTGCTTTAAGAGAAGAATTTGTCCCATCTTCCGCTGGCTGAAAGTACAAAGGCCTCAGGGGCATTACTATTATTACCCAGGGATTTACCCTGATCTGGATTTTGGGGATTTCCTAAAATGGGATCCAATGAAGGAGCTGGAAGGTGTCTTAAACTTGAATATTATAACTTTGGGGTTTTTTTTTTTTGTGGTGATCAGCATTTCCCATCCCATGACATGCCAGGCTGGAAGGTGCAGGAAAAGGGCATTTGTGGCTCAGGCGATGGGAGCGGGTTGCCCAGCTTTGTGGTGGAAGACACTCTGTTGTTTATTTCCTCAGCTCATTCTCTGAACGCCTTAAATACCAGAGGTTCTTCGATGAGTGGAGTCAGAGGAGTGGTTTCCCTCTATGTTCACCATTTACTGGGATGCTCCAATGCACGCCGTGCATGGCTATTGCAACAGCTCTCAAACCTCTTGTGGCCTTACAGCTTTAAGGAGGATGGAGACATGCAGCTGGGACCCATCTGGAGAGATAAGCATTCGGCTTGCTGAGTCTCTCAGCAAGGAAAGAAGGTCAATGTGAATCCTTCATGCTGTTAGTCACCCAAAGCATGCAACCATCTGCACAACTATACTGACTGACTTGGCCTTAGTGTGACCCAAGATATAATTCCTGTGGTGTCTCCGTTTGGCACAGCTTGACTCCAGATTCCTTTGTGCCTGCTGGGGAGGGACCCTGGGCTGTCCAGTTGCTCTGATACCTCTGTGTGGGGAGATGGGACAGGCCTGCTGGGGCGTAGGTGGCACCTACAAGGGTTCCTCCACCCTTGCTGATCCTCCTGTGTCCCATCTGAGTGAAGAGGCAGACGCTGCGAGCAAACAACAAACTGGGTCCCAGGGTCACAGCAGTGCAGGTGCAGCCGCTGAGTCCTTGGGCTAGTGACAAGGAGAAAAAGTGTGTTGTTATAAATCTACAACTCGGTCTTAATAGCTTTGCACTACAGGCGCGTAGATTAGATTTCAGCCCTATATTTCACGGAAGTCACACGGTGGCATGTCAAGGCGTGATAACTGAGCAGCCCTCTGATGGCGTGTTGGACATCTGGCAGGTGGACTAACCAGAGCCATGAAATAAAGCATAACAACATGTAGGCTGAAGAGCAGGAGAATTTCTTCAGATTAGAGCTGTAAAACAGCATCTTGGGGAACTGATGGAAGCTTCTTCACGATTGGGTTATTTAAAAAAAAAAGATTGGACAAATGCTAGATGGTGTATATTAGCCTAGTGGTGAAAATCGTGGCAATTTTGTCAGAAAAAGGATGACAGAGGGGCACGCTGTTCCATTTTCAGCAATTTTGCTCTGAATGCTGCTTGCTTTCCTTTGGAGAGTTAGGAGGAAGTTTGTTTTGTTATTTGTTTGGGAAGGGGAGGTTTCTTTAGCTGTTAAGTCTATAGAAAGAGAAATATTTTCATTCTGAAGTTTTAGCTTGTTCACTTTCTCGTGGACACAAGAGGGACTGGAGGAAGGTCACCTCCACCCCATAAGGATAACCTCCCACAACACAGGTGTAGACACACTCTGCGCTAGTTGTACGGAAGGATGCGTCTCCATGGTTGTCAGATGCGGGGAAGGGGAGAGGGAGAAGGGCACAGATCAGATACCCATCAGCTGACGCACAGCGCAAGAGTGGATACCACCTCGCTGGATGCTGCTCTGCAGCGGCTGCCTCTTGGCCTGCCCAGTTTCCTCCGTGCATGGCTGTACTGGAAAGCCTCAGCACAGCAGCTGGGCTGTTTTCTGTAGCCGAGTACAGCGGACAAGAGGAGCAAAACCCCAGTGTTTGGGCTTTCCCAGCCTTGTTCCCCTGCGAAGCCATCCCTGATCACATCAGCATTACCCTTCCTACCTGCCCCCATTTCTCAGATAGTCCCGGCACGGCTTTTTCCAGTCTGTGCATGGTGTTGCCAGCTGGTATCAGCCCAGCCAGGAGGAGAGGCCAACAGCAAGCGCTTGGCCAGCGAACAAAGGCAGCATGTACCCTAGCGCTGGAAATGAAGGGTCTTTCTCTCCAATGATAGCCTCCCTCGGGCCACAGCCTGTTCCTGACTCTCCTTTGCTACATGATGGCAGGAAGCCCCTATATTTCTGGACACAGCTGACCCTACCAAGCCCAACAGCGGTGCTGTGGCCTCTGCAGGCTGCAGGGACCAGCCCCTGGCCCGACGTGCCTGCTTGCACCTTATGTCAGTGGTGGCACGTGAGACCTCTGAAGTGGCAGCTGGTCAAGACCAGGCAGGGATGGGACCAGCCTCGCAGAGCCTGCTGGGACACACGCAGTAAGTGCAGTTTTGGCCATCTCTTTTGGAGAAACACCTTTTCCTCCCTGTGAATCCAGAGGTAGCATCCCTGACCCCCAGCGGTCCCCAGGGACTGCCTGTGGGGCCATGGCAGAGCGGAGGCAGGCGCCCCTCACCCCAAGGAGCCTGTCTGGGTGTGCGTGTTGGGGGGAGCTCAGTCCTTGGTATGAAATGATGAGCTGGTAATAAATATTCAACTTATTTAGAATTGCAAATACCAGGGGAAGGAAACCAGTAAACAAAAGAGGCCGCAATCAGCATCCTGGCCAAAAATCAGGAATGCCGAATGGCGGCGATGGATACAGGAGGAACAGAAGGCGGTGAGTGGCCAGCCAGTCCTGTGAGCTAGCAATTAAACCAAATTCAAGTCTGAGAAAGCAAAAACTCAAAAGGAAGCTGCTTAAGTTAGGCTCTTCTTAATGAGAGACAAATACACTAGAAAATATTGCCTGCTAACAGTATTCATAAGCTGCTCCCAAGATGTTTTGATTAAACCGCTGTTGTCTTTCTAGTGTACTAATGGTTTTTAATCTCTCTTGATGCCTTGGGGCGAAGGGGTCTACTGATTCACAGCAGCTTGGTGAGCTGAAACTTGTCCCTGGTGAATGCATCTCTCATGCCAGAATCACGGCTTTTAATTTTTAAAAATGTGAGTTTTTAGCAAAGGGAGAACCCTTAGCATGTGAGCGGGGTGTAACTGCTGCGATGCCACGTGCCTGAACATAAAGGGAGCTCCTCTGGGAGAGAGACACGTACTTCTCCCTCTTCTCCTTGGGGTACACTAAATTACAATGCTGGCACTATTTCATTGCTGGACAAAATCTAACTGCACTATCCTGCCTGGCTGACACGGTGAGGAGGAGCAGGGTGCCGTGTCTCCTGCTGCTCCCGTGCCAATCTGCCAGAATCGGGCACAGACCTGCAGGGGTTGCACAGGGCAGTGGGCAAAGGAAGGTCAAGCCTTGTCTCGGGGCGGGGGTTTCACACCTTTCTGACAGCCGTAGGGAGTCGTGCTGGGGTGGTGAGCGACACTGGGGGGGACCGGTGCTACCTCTTCCCTCGCACAAGGCCCCTCAGAAGTGGAGGAGGTCCACTGCGCTCATCAGAGCATTGGGGGCAGAGGCACTGCGTGGGGAAGAGTGGGAATGGGGTCGCAGTCGTGCCACGGCTGGGTTCGCTGTGGGAGTGAACTGCCGATGTGTGGCACAGGGGCTTCGTGCCGATGCTTCGCTTCTCGCCAGCAGTTATGGGATGGACTCAAGCCTTAACTGGGCTTCTCGTGTGTAGGAAGTTTGGCTTCATCTTCCTTGTGAGCATCATCTGGTTGTGCCACCCAGATGGTTCATGGGCAGTGTTCTGGCTATTGCAGTATTTTAGTTAGGAGATGGGACATGAGAGGGCTGATTGCTGGTGTTTGGTGGGCCTCATGTCATACAAGACTGTTGGGAGGTGAAGGCAGGGAGTTGGATTCAATTCCTGAGGAATCACTCTCCTCAAACTGAGAAAGCAGCCCCTTTCGTGCCCTAAAGCCGTGCTCTGAGCTTATACCAAATTCGAAGCACACGAATCTGTCTTCTAGCGGGCAGTGTGTTTTCGGTGCTCAGCCTCCCTACAGGGGTGTCCATACCTCCTTCCCTTTACAGTCCCCTTTTTCCCCCCTGTTTTACATTCAGCATGCCTGGCTCCCCTCCCTGCCACATCGCTCCATCAACAGTGTGCAGCCAGGGTTTGCCACCAGCCATGACCCCTTCCTTCCCGATTCATCACAAAGCCCACAGCCAGCTCACCGTTCCCCCTCCATCTCCTCAGTTTCCTCCCCCAGCCTCACGTTAGTGGCTTTTACAGAAAAATAGCTGGGAAGGGAGGGAGGGCTTTTCTGTCGGCAGGTATGAGGGGAAAGCTCTGCCTGGCGGGGGCTTGCGGAGCGCACGGCGTGGGCTCGCCTCCCGCCTGCTGTCTGGGCTGGGCACCAGGGAGCATCCCTGATGAGAGCAGACAGTTCCTCCGTCCTCTGGGTACAGTAGCTGCTTGTTGCTCGCGGAGAATGAAAACATATTAAAGTACGAAACTGCTGCACTCGTAATTTTCCAATTCCCCACTCGGAGAACTGGCTTCCCTGGAAAATAGGTCACTTACATAAAAAGCACCTTATTATCACACCACAGCGGTGAAGGAAAAAGATGGCTCGAGAGACACTTTCATTTCGAGCCCCCGTTCCTGGGTACTTAGATATTTCTGGAAAATTGACCCTTTGGGCTGCAATTTCTCATGCTCATTTCCAGCCTGTAAGGTGAATTTCAGGACCTCGTTCCCTCCACTGAGCTAGATGAAGCTAGGGAAGAAAATGTGTTACTTCTTAACCCATGGGAGGGCAGTGCATCCGAACTCACTACTTTCCATGGGGATTGGGGTGACCCTTATCTCTGATATTTTTATCAAGAGTGGGGAAGACTCCCAGAGACAAGTAGTCTTGTGTCCTCCCACAATAACTCCATGCCTCCCAGCCTCTTCAGATATTCGTTTGCTTTTCTCCGCTTACTCGTAGTTGTGCTTAGCCCTCCCTGACTTGGGAAATAGTCATTGAAGGGCAACTGGAGGAGGAGGAATGGGGAGAAGAGTTCACGCTGAGCTCAGAGGGCTTGAGGAGTGGAAAGGGGCAAAGGGACCACTGGGACATGTCACCTTGTGAGGAAGGGAGAAGGTATCCAGTTTTCACAAAAGGCACCAGACCTGAGAGAAGGGAAATGGGTGGGTGGAGAGAAAGGAGGAAGGACTCACTGAGGGCATGCTTGGTTGGCGTTGGAGTTGGGTCTTCTCAAGGGGGAGAAGGGGAGGTCTCTGGTGAACAGCTTTGGCTTGGCTCCCTTCAAAGCAGTGACATTATCAAAACACTCAGCTCTCCTCCAAAAGAAAGAAGCTCTGGCTTTGGGGAACAGGCTGATGGAGAGACTACAAAAGGCAATGCCCACCTCCTTGGTCCTGGGCTGGGTGCTGTGTTCTGCCTCCTTTTCAACTGGGAGATTCAAGTGCTGTAAACCTGACAAGAGAAAGCACTGAGGGTTTCCTCAGCCTCTCTGTTTCAGCGTTGCTGACTCCAGCCTTGGCCAGCATCCGTTTCCCCCCACTACGCTGCTCAGGCTGTGGAAGAAGGCACCTTCCTGGCAGTCTTGTACTCAGCCAGGTGGGTGGAAAGGGGCCAGGGTGTGACGGAGCCTCCAGAAGATGCGAGGATGAGTAGAGGGTAGTGGAAGGTGGAGTGGGATGGAGGAGGACAGGAAGGAGAGGATGCAATAACATGGGCAGACGGGATGGGAGGACTGAGGGCAGCAGCACAGTGAGAAGCCTGCAGGGAGACTTGGAAGCTGGGAAGGGCAGATGGAGAAGGGGCCAACCAAAGAGCAGGTTGTCGGCCCCCCACCCTTACCGGCGCATCTGCGCCATCCTGAGAAGGAGCTCGCTGCCCTGGCACGCCGTGGCCAGCATGGCTCCCACACAGCGGGGGACATTCCCTGCCACCGACACCACTGTGAGAGCAGGGCAGAAGGCCTGGTGTCTTGGCACAGACGAGACGCTTCCAAAAAATATTAGCAATTACCTCCACAGCAGCGGCAGCCAGTGAGCAGGAGTAATTTACATAGTAAGAGCTGGGAGATAGATGGCTCTTTAAACCAGATCTGTCATTCCCAGCTCCCTCTCCCCGTCTCTGATGCTTTGATGTTCCTCTTTGAAGAGCTCTCCTCGCTTGCTATTCCACACTCCCTTGGTGCCGCTCCAGCTCTCCAAATGCCTTTCTCTGTCTTTCTGCCTGTGTGCCTTTGCTGCTGCGCTGGTACGCCTGCGTCTCGGCAGGAAGGACGCGGAGCGAGTGACAGCTGGCACCCTGGAAGCCAGCGCTGGCAGGGGGCTGTGTGGAGGGAAAGCGGGCTCCAAGCAGGCACCGAGGCTTTTGTTCAGCATGAGATCTAATGCGCCATCAAGGAGAGCAATGTGAAACAATAACAGCAATAACACTGAGCAGCTTTCAATCGCTGCGTTGGCGTCTGGTGGGGGACACAAGCGTTCAACCCAAAGGTACAAAAAGATGGAGGTGGGTGCCTGGGAGTTCCTGGTTCTTCAGCACTTCAAGGGCACTGTGGGCTGCCCAGTATTTCAGTGCGTATGGCACCTCTCACTCCACCTCCGTCCCTGGTAGGTTCAAGTCTGAGGAGAGGAGAGGAAAAGTAGACTCTTGTGAGAAAAGTGGTTTTGGGTGGTTGAAGTTTTAGGAGGGCTGGACACCCTGTGAAACAGGCCAGAGGCTCTTTCAAGCAGCAGCAGACATCAAGAAGTCTGCCACAGCAACAAGGACCAGATCAGAGGACCCTATCTGTGAAGGCATAGGGGAACAGAGAGGGGCAGATGGGTTCAAAGAGGTAAGTCCAGGGACAGTCTTATTAATGTCAAACTAGAGGCTAAGTGTATGGCATGGGAGACCACGCAACTGGAGAGGATAAGCCTGTGCTGAAACTACGGCCTTGTCTGTACGCAGTAGTTTTACCAGATACTAAGGTGTAGCTATTCAGGTGGGGTTTTACTTCGCTGCAACCCACCTCCCGCCCTGAGCTCTTACATCCCAGGGTGCCAGTGACTGGGGGTTTGGGTTTCTTTAGTTTAGCAAAAGTCCCTTCACAAGCTGCATAAGCTAAGCCAAAAAAAGGCACTCTAATACCAGAATTAGTGTCTGTTCAGGTTCTTATTAAGGGATAAAAGCTGAAAGAGGTAACAGCGGTGCGTTGGTTTCACCGCTTACATTGCTGAAGGGGTAAAGGGACCTCAGTCTAACTCTTTTCACATAAAGGAGGTCCTGTGTGTGTGAGCTTTGTAGCCCAATGGTGTGTTACACCTCAGGATCACCTAATGGGTAAAACTGGAGAGAAAACCACTGTGACCGAAGTATGGACACATACAAACGTCCTGCTGCTGGATATCTCACTGGTAAGTTATTTTGAAAGGTTCATGTTTTTGAAATAAAAATTATTGCAGTGTATGCCCTGTACATGCAGAAATCCTAGTTCTGTCTACTACTTTTAGAGGTACTTAGGTCTATGTTGCCTTTGAGACCTGCACTTGACTTTGGGCTCAAGGTCCCAGGGCCAAAAGGTGTGAAGCAGATGTTTTGACTGCAGGGACTAAACAAGAGTTTCTATTTCTAGTGCCGATCAGACAGTGCCAATCCAGCCTAAATATCCACCTGCCTGGGAGACCGCATGTCTCCTTGCATCCCTGTCAAAAGCCTCAGTCTTTTTTGGCATCACAGCCCACATTTCCCAAAGCGGGCTCTGTCTTTGTAAAGCCACTTTAAAGTGTGCTAAAGATCTGAGGTTTTTTTAGTTCCTGAGACAGGACAGAGAGCTGCCTGGTAGTTCTCTGACAATAAATACATCACTTGCAGATGAATTGCCCTGAACCAGAGACTGCCTTTGGAAACACTAGGCAGCGTCAGGAAATGTTGTTGTGAGCAGCCTGTAGTATGTAAGCAAGGATCTCAGCCCTACGCAGGGGACTTGGGAACACAGATCCCTCGTGGTGAACAAAGGCAGGTGGAGAAGTCCATGTCTCATCTCCCTCCCTGGCCGTGCTCACAAGTAGGATTTTTGTTCCTGCTCTCTGATGTAAGCAGCTTGACTGGTTTTGGTACACCCCTGGGCTCACCAGCTCGGAGGGATAAAGCCCCAGCTGCCCTCTGGATGCTCTGGCTGCATTCCCTGCTGCTAGCCGTGCTGCAGGGTGCCATCGCTATTTCTCAGACCCAGGTTTGTGGAGTTTGCTGGCTAAGCGGTACTGCAAATGCAGCAGAAGGGCTGTTTCCCCTTCCAAAACTTTCTTCTGGCACAAAAAAGTGCTGCTTGACCACACGTGTCTAGGCACAGCACAGCCAGTCACCGTGGAAGTCAGACACCGTGGTGGTTTGTGGAGGTGGGTGAGGAGCACAGGCGCTAACAATCAGCAGGCTTTGAGCTCTTCGGGTTTCCTTTTTATTTCCTAAATAAGGACTGTTGCAAGAAGAGGGGGTGGCAGTTGTTCAAGTGTGTGCCTGTCATCATTAGCACAAAAACCTGCCATGCTCAGAGACTGCTTTAATCAAAAAACATGTCAGGTTTCACCTAGGGGTTAGGGACCCTCCGTCTGTTGCCGGCACTGCAAATTAACTCCAGCCTGGTACCCGGGGTAACGTGTTCTCCAGCAGTATAGGTATCCGCATGGCAGAGCAGCCAGCAGCAGGGGAAGCCACCGTTGGTTTATCTCGCCCAAGCTGGTAGCCTCAGGAGCTTGATTTTCTCTGCTGCGGTGTTGGTTCATGACGAGGGCAGAACCTGGCCTCGTGGTTTCACCCTGGAGAATGAAGGCAAGCTGCAGCATCGCTAAGGCAGTGTCTTGTATTCCTACCTTGATGCCTCGGGGCCAAATGACATCATCTCTATCTAGGTTTGTGTTAGGAGCAATGCTTCAGGGGAAGCTTACATGGACACCATTTCTCAGAAATGAGGGTCTCCTTGGTGAAGGGCTTGTGGCAGCATGTCCAATGAGCTTGGGTCGCTGGGAGGGAGATACAGCACCGCTTCCTCCTTGCTTTTCTTATGTTTTTGTTGTGGCTTCGTCTCTCTTTCCTTTGGGTTGTAGAAGACCAGGGAGTCATGCCCTTGGTGGGAAATGAACCCCCATGTCCTGGACCCTTGGTGCCACCTGTAAAGCAGAAGGGCAGTCCCTTTCTGACGTGTGCTTGATGCTTTGTGTGCCCACAGTCACTTGAGCTGAGGTTAAGGAAGGGACATGGCTTGCTATAAACAGGTTGGTGAAGGAAAAGGATTATCCTTCCTTGTGTATCAGTGAATAGATGGGCTGTGAGCACTGCCAAGTAAATCTACAATTTTTAGAAAAACGAGCACTCAGACATTGTCACCTCCCTTTAATCTCCTCTTGCCTTTAGTGATTATTTTCTCCTTGGCCATTGCAGACTAGCAATGACTAGCAATAAGTACAGCTTACTCCACTGTTCTGGCTCAACATTAACTGTTAATGATGTAAAGCTGTATTAAGCCTGAGCTACTCTGATCGTCTCATTCGGAACATCCCTTCAATGCTGGGGAACAAATTTCTCTGTTGGTCAGTGGATTCATGCCTGCTTTGACTTGCCATTTTTGTCTTGAAAAGAAATTTTTGAGCTGAAAACTGTAGCTGCATATGTCTTGCAGGAACAGAAAATGCCTGAGACACACACTGACCTTCCCTACACGAAGTGTTTTCACAAAGCTCACCTAGTCTTTAGAGGTCATCCTGCATTTTCAGTAAGGATGGAGGGCCAGGACCCCAGCTGGCATAAATCAGTGCAGCCTGCCTGAGAAGGGCTGAATTCTTCAGCTGAGAATTTGCTGAATAGTTTTTGATAGAGGTCTATAAAATCAGAAACAGCACAGAGAGGGCAAGCAGGGAACACCCGTTCCCTAGCTGTTGTCCTACAAGAATAAAGGGGTAACAGCTGAATGTTACAGCTGAAGAGGGGCAGCATGCTGGATGTTCAGAACAACGGGGAGCGATTCCTAATACAAGGTGCCGTTAATCTGGGGAACTCCCTGCCACAGTATGCTGTGGGTTTACGTTTACATGGTTCAAAAAGTATTTGGACAAACTCATGGAAAAAATCCTCCTAGGGCTATTAAACGCAAGAAAAACATGCCTTCTTGCTCAGTAAGCCACTGAGCCACAGGTTATGAGAAACCAGGGAGAAATACATTAAAAGGGGAATCTTGGGCTAGATAGAGCACAGAAAATCAGGCTAGCAAAACCAGTATGGGCCTTTTAGCGCCTTTTAGTGCGTGGCAGAAGGTCACACAGTAGGAGAATAACCTTTCTGCTCTTCTAAATTTTAGGATGATTTTAAGGAGGCAATGGCACCACACAGCTAAATCAGCCAGAAATTTCTCTCCAACTCCCTGAGATGGATTGCTCGGGCAAAACCCAGCTGTGTTATCAGGGGTTAGTCCATCACCATGGACTTGGTAGAGCATCCCTGGCCACAGTGAAGATTTCTTGCAGGCTTGCTGAGGAGGAGATGAGGTTCGGGCCATCCAGACTCCCTCACCTCCTTCTGGGAGAGGACATCAGGAGAGAATGTTGACACAACAGTGGAGGAGAGAGGAAGAGGAAGGCAATGAGTGCGATGGCAAGGCAAACTCCTCCTGGGCAGAGACTGCAAGAGGGAATGAGCCACTGGCCTACCTGTGATCTGCCTCTCCTCCTGAGCAGGGTGTTGAGAAATATTAGCACTCACTGGGCCAGAAAGCAGCAGCCTCATGTTAAGAGGTGAAGAGGAAGGGCTGTGCACAAAGACAGGCTCTACACTTACTGTCACCCTGTCATGAACTATCCAGAAATGAAGCTTCTCCTGGGGTGAAAAAAGGTGAGAAAACAGAGGTGTTCTCCCTTCCGGAGTAATTCTGACCACCATATGGTGGTGAGAATTGTTGTCACCATAATTAATTCCTTCTTGACATTGCTCTGACAGGTGTCCTCAGGTCTGCAGGAGCAGGGCTATCTTCTTAGCAGCTGCAAGGAAGTGGAGCAAGAAGTAAGTGGCAGGGGGGTTTCCTTCTGTTTTGCAGGCTAGCTGAGCTTGCATGAGAAAGCAGCATCTCTTGGAGGCAGAAGAAACTCTTCACTCTCTGGCCCTGCAGGCTTTCTGAGGGACTTTTCCCCTGGTGTGACTCCACCCCTAGATTACACCAAGATTGCTGAAGTTGACACTTTCATGTGAAGTAACTTGTTCATTGCAACAAGGAAAGTAAGCCAAAGCAGAGCACCTATCTCATGCAAACATGACCTTAGTGTCCAGCTGCCGTTTGACACTCTCCATTAAATAACTGTACCTGCAATTAAAATAATCTGAAACGAGTTTTTTAACTGATGGACCTTAGGTTTACAGCTCCAGAGGGACTAGTAAATGCATATATTTCTCCACTCTTGCCTTCTTTTTTGTCCCCCTATAAATGAGGGTTCTGCATGAGACTGGAGAAGGGAACAGAAGGTGCTTTTTGATAGTTTAACTCTCCTGTTTCTAGTGTAGCATAACTGTCAATGTCTGTCTCTGGATTTCTGTGTACTGCCATGGTCCTTGCTCCCTGTGTTGTGTAGTACAGGGGGGGCAGAGAGGTGCACGGGCCATGACTAAAGACATTTCTGCTGGGTTTTCCATGCCGTGGCTCTGGTATCTCCTGGGTGCACATTCTGTAATTGTGTGTTGATTTGGGGCTGGTTTTAGCTACAATCCTGAATTCTAATAAAGCTGCTATAGACCTGAAAATCCTGAGTGCCCATAGCAAACTCACCTCTTCAGGGCACGTGCAGGGGACCAACAGTAGTCTGGTGATGTGATCAGAGAACCTGACTTGGGATATGCTGGTCATCCCGCGGCAATGGCTTTTCCCTACATGGGGGCACAACTAGCTCTTGCTCTCTGTCTTTGTTGGAAGGTGCACCTATCTGAGAGGGCTCCAATGGCTTCTGGCACACAGGAGGTGTTAAGGGATGCTATGAGGCTCTCAGTCTATTCAAAGCGGTACTGCTCACATTCCTGTATGTTGCCAACAGCAAAGTCTTGCCTTGGCTGAGCTACCATTATACAGGATTTTTAAGAAATGGTAGATGAGATGGATTACTGATGCTTCCTAAAAATGGCCAGTTCTTCAAAAGGGTCCAGCTTTCTACTTTTTATACAGAGGATTTCACTTTTATGAATTGAATTAGGGATTTTATTTTCCCTTCCCTTCATGTAATTCCTGTTTATTATACAACCTCTCCTTATTGACGTAGTATCTTTAGCTCATGCATCATTTATTGTTATCTGAACAGTTACTGGAAAGTGTCCCTGGATGAGCTCTAGGGAGGAACGGTTGGCTCACTAATGGAGGAAAAGCCTAACTACTTCCTAAATCAATTAACCTGAAAGGCCAGAAGACACGTCCAGGCTGCTCTAAGCACAGGCACACACTCAGATTCGCGCACCGCAGTGGTCTCTGCTGTGGGTAGCGGTACGGTACCCACAGACACACTTGTTACTCCCCGCGTGTTCCCAGCCACGCTGACAGCCCGCTGAACAACATTTCCTACTCACAACCTCTACATTCACTCCATACATCCCTACTGCTGCATGTGCACTCGTAACTCACGGCTCAGCAGATGCTGGTTCCCCGCCTGCAGCCGACCCACAGGGGACACATGCCTGTTCTCTAGCAGGCAGTCCAGCTTTCAGGCTCGAGCCGTAAAAATTCATGCTGTTTGACTCTGGAGGTCCTCAAGGTAATGGTCACCTCATGCGTGCACATATCCATATAATGCCTCTTTGTTCCTGCTCGCTGCACGGAGGGAAAGGCTAACTGCCTGCTGACAGACATCACTGCCATCGAAAGTAAAAGGGAATTTGGCAGAAGTCATTATTGCAAATCATTGACATTCATCCCGGGGTGAGACAGAGGTGTTGGAGTGCACACCTGAGCGTAGCGCTGCCACGCAGCGAGCCACGAGAGCCTCCAGAACAGGGCACAGGCAGAGGCCAGCACAGTGCCACCGTGCTGCGGGAAGAAGTGGGGCAGGACACAGCGTGTTTGTCCCCTGAGACCCCTGTACGTCCTGTGGGAGGGGGAGAGAGAGCAGGGATGCTGCGGTGGAAGGGGTTGAAAAAAGCAAACAGACTGCGGCTGGAGAAGGTGCAAGAGAGAAAATGGTGTGATGAGCGGGGCGAAGTCAAAAGAAGGAGATGTGGGTTTTTAGAGCGTGGATTATGAACATATGTGAAATGGGCAGTAAGAAAGTACGGGCACTGAGTGGAAAGGCAAGAGAAAGGGCTGAGCAGAGAAGCAGGTGGGAAAGAAAGTGACAAAATGAAGCTAAGACAACACGCTCATCTAGAAAGGATGAAGACAAGCAGGAATTACTGGTAGGAGCTGGACTGCACACTCTCTTCCAGAAGAGTGTCAACACTGTGACTCCAAAGCTGGAACACCTGGAAGCTAGTAAATGAAAGCGAGCAAAGAGTCAGTGGCACAAGAAATTCTCCGTTCAGGAGGAGAAATGTTCGTTGGAAGGAAACAAAGAAAGAAAAGAGAAGAGCAAGACTGGGCTGGTGGCAGAGAGGGCATTTTGCAGATGTTTCTTCCATAGCATGTGCTGTGCTGGTGGGAGAGGGAAAGGGGTTAACTGGGGATTGAGGCAAGCTGGGGATAAGAGTGTGAGGTCTGTACAGCCAGGAGCAGAAGTGAGGAGAAGAAACATGGGGCTGCATGTCTGCTGGTGTGAAAGCCAAAAGGATGAGGATCAGGGCAGGGCAAAGAGTGAGAGGTGTCAGAGGGGGGACAAGAGGGAAATTTCCTTATGACTTTGCAGCTCTGCTGTTGTACTATGAAGAAGTAAATAATATGAAGGTTGTAACCTGTGTGTAACATACAGAGGTTATGTTTTCAGGAGGCAAATCTTTGAGCTACAAGTCAATCTCTGATGGGGTCCCGAGAGCTTTTCAGGAGACAGGTCTAGGCATCAGTTTTGGGTGAGTCCCAACCCTGACACAGCCAGTGCATGAGGTTTTGGGAAAGGGGGGGAGCACTGGGACTCCAGCTGGCACATTCCCTGGCACCTCCCAGGCCCTTCAGCTCAAATGCTCCCCAGCAAATCCACTTGCATATGCCCAGTGAGGAATAACACTCTCTGGACCTGGTGTGTTGTGTCCCACGACTGCGCAGTGGGCCATGGCCAACCCCAGGAGCTCCTGGGGAAGTTCCTCTCCTTGCCACCTGTGATAGGAAGAAGGTCTCCAGCCTCACAGGGTGAGCAAAGAGGTTGTTGCAGACCAGGCTGAGAAAACCAGCAAGCCCTATTTCCAGGCTTGCGCCACTGACTCTTAGCAGACATGAAAGGAGGCTGAATCACCATATTATAATTTCAAGCTCCATTAAAGAAACATGGGGATAGGGATAGCGGAGGGAAGGAGAGGGCAGGGAGGGATGAAGAGAAAATTGAACAGAGCAGAGTAGCACTTGAAGGGGAAAGAAATGTTGCTCATAGGCTCAGAAGGGGGAATTGCAAACAGAGATGAGATTAAAAGGCAACCCTTGAGACCGTCTCTTTAAATACAGCAAGATTCACTTACTTCATGCTGAGCCAGGCTTGTTGAATGCTGGAGGCACGGTCCCTGCTGAGGTTTGCCAGCTGATCGAGCAGTGGAGAGCCGTCTCTTCCCCATTACCAGCAAGTTGCCCTCTTCCACCTATGTTATCTAGGAAGTCCCATTGCTAATAAATTCACTGCTGGGTGAGCCTAGTGGGGGAGCTTTTTACTTGACTACCCTTCAGCATTGAACATTTAAAATGATCTTTTATGCAGGGGCATAGGGTCACATCAGACTTGGTACCATGTGTCTGGGAGTGAAGCGTGGGGTATCTGGGTGGAGCTTCTCTGGTGCAGGGAAGGCTGTGTTCACTTGCTGGTCCTAAAGGTAGGGAGGAGACCTGCAGGTGGAAGAGGAAAAAGCAAAGAGTCTGAGAGCACTGCCCGTGGCAGCTGATTGTGGCAGAAGCTACCCGCTCTCAGAGCCAGGGGACAGAGCACATGGGGCAGCTTTGGTGAAGAGGGAAGCAAGGTGTCCAATCCGGCTAGCTAGACCCTGACCACTTCACTCTGCCCGAGGGCAGCTGCAGGACGTTCACATTGCAAGTGCTGGTCTGACTATGAGCTGGAACCAGTCTGGAAAGTCTTTGCCAGGTTCAGCCCTTTCTCTCCCATAGGTATAACTTCAGTGGATTTTTTAATAGCTCACAAGGGTTGGCCAGACTCAGCGTTTGGGTGGGAGGCAGATGCTGAATTGCTTGTTGCTGCAGTTGTCCCACAGGGGCTACAGGCTTCTTTCTTCTTCTCTGTATCCAGCTGAGGTCCTGTCCACTGTGAGGAGGAATGGTGATGCTGCTGACTAAATGAAGGTTGTAATGGTGTATAGCTGGAGAAACGATGACCCAAATGAGACCTGGTCACTAGATGCTCTTGTCAATGTCTGAAGCACGGTGGTGTTCAGCCTGATGTCCTAGTCAGATTTAATGTGTGTAATGACATTCACGTTACAGCAGATCTCCTCACTCCCTCAACTGTGATTTCAGCTCTTATCCCCACATCCCACACCTTGAATTTTTATGGCCTGACAATTGAAAGAGACTGAATTCCTTGGGACAGTGACCGGTTTCCATTTGCTCTGACAAATGCTAATGGGGCTGAATAAATAGCAAAAAGTGGTCATAATGTAACAGGGAAATCATTACTGCATTTCTTAAGCTGTTGCCTGGCACTGCTATGTGCCATTAAGTATCTGCCACATTATGCCTTAGGAGCTCCTGGGTCTTTGGGGTGTTTGCTTTGTGGAAATGAGAACAACTGCTGAGCTCTTCTGGCTTCAGTTTTGTCTGCACAACCCACACGGAGGCCCAGGAGACGGGCAGGAGCCAAGGCAGATCACGCACTCTCCACCCTCTTCTCCTTCCCCGTGGCCATGCTGAGAACTGAGCAGTTTGGCAGGGCACCCATGGGCTGACCTGCAAGAGAAGAGCTGTTCCCCACCAGCCGTGCCCACCACCTTCTTGCTGCGATGCCGGGACAGAGAGGTGTTGCCAACCCAAACGCAAGCACAGGTCCTCTTTGGGTTTGGGGGTTCTGGCAGACTTTATGACGTGTCTTCTGGGTTTCTGGACTGCCCTTTAGTCCTGGGGGTGGTGAGGCAATGGCCAGGATCCTCCATTAATCAGAAACAAAAGCACTCCTACTTGGCCTCTAAGCCTTTCCTAAGGTTGGTGGTTCTCAGGAGGTGCCACGTTCAGAAGCAGGAATATTAAGGCAGTAGGAAAGACTAAACCCCACTGGGCTAGAGACTCTTTTGTATTCAAAGCAGCGCTTTTCCAAGGGAGTTTAAGCACACACCTTGTTCCCAGCTGTAAGTCTCCAGCTAAATATTCCCCGCACCCAGGACAACCGCATCCTAATCCTAACAGAGGCCCCAGGGCACTATTGTAATGCAAATAATGATAAATAACAGTAATAATAAAACTCCACCAGCACTTGCGCCAGCTCCCCAGCAATCCCAAACCAGCCATAGCAAGTTTCGCATCACCCGGGCTATGTAAAGGAGTGTGAGCATTAAGACTGGAGCTGTCAGGGAGGTGACCAATTAGCCGGTGTAGCTGTCTCCTGTGGGCAGCAAATCTGCCGGCGTGCCATCAGCCGCAGGGCTCACCGTGTGGGCTCCCAGGGCTGCTCTGCATGTACGGGGTGGTCGCTCAGCCCGGCGCTAGGGACCACGCACAGATGCCCCCGTGCCACCACGGTGGAGGGGAGTCTGGGCAGAGCGCAGGGGATAACGTGCCTCCCGGTACCTGCACGTAGGTGGGGGCACGTGGTGCAATTAAGCCACCTGCGATGAAGCGCCTGTTCAGAGATCAGGAGTGCACGCTGATGTCATTTAAATTGACTTCAGATTAAAATCTTCTGTTCCCCCTTTTTTTTGAGAGCCAGCTCTTTGTGAGGGATGCAAAGGGGGCTGCTGGTGTGCCACGGGGGCTGGGGGCGCGTGGGAGAGCAGAGGGGACTTCCCTGGTGCTAATGAGAAGGCCGGAGTCAGCAGGCAGCCTGACGTGGGTGCTATGGGTGCTGTGACCCATGCCGCCCACCCAGGCTGTCCCTGGGCTTTAGCCAAGCGCTGCTACCACACGGTGGGCTCTCTCGTTGGGCTGGTTGCACCTGCAGAAGGAAGGTTAGAGCAGCAGCTGGCTGAGGTTGGAGGCGATGCTAGAGCCAGGTGTGGAGAGCCACCTCCCAGGTGTTTTCCAGGAGTTCACGACTGTCAGTGGAAACACCCTGCAGTGCTGCCTTTTCTTCCCTGGAGCCCCAGGTCCTGATCCTGTGCTCTTCAGACCTAGTCCTTTATACTGAGCTGATGAGTATATGGAGGTAAGTGTTTTTATTTGGTAGCGTTTTTGTATTCTACTTATGTGTTGCTTTCAGCAGTTGCTCTGGCTTGGATCTTAAATATAAAGTAATAAGAAAGTATGCTCTGGAGTCTGAGTGCCTCCCATAGGAGTGTCTCTCCTTGAGAGAAAGGGGTAGATTAAGAGAAACTAGCATCCTAAAATTTTGCCCTTTGGCCACTGAAATCTATTGTTACAG
This sequence comes from Anarhynchus alexandrinus, assembly GCA_008711295.1. Lineage (NCBI taxonomy): Eukaryota > Metazoa > Chordata > Aves > Charadriiformes > Charadriidae > Anarhynchus > Anarhynchus alexandrinus. The sequence continues at coordinate 615,832 of VUYV01000184.1, read as the reverse complement.
CTTTAGGCAAGTTCAGCCTTCTTGCACCTATTCGGTGTAGAGCAGCAGAAGACCGCAGGAGGCAGCAGACAGGTGTAGGCAATTATTAATAATCAGGCTTCTCCTTGTTGCTTGCAGTTTGTTACAGCCCCACTTAAAAAGAACATGCAAATGGGCAGACTGGGATGCACTGAATTATTATCCTGTGCTAGCTGTGGTGCGTGGTCAGGGACAAGTAGGAAATGCTTAGGGAAGGAGTGTGTGGAGAGGGCAAAAGCAGACTGGTGTGTCCTCAGGTAAACCTTTGCCTCTTTGGGCAATAACCAGTTCAAAGGCTTCCTGAGCAAATGGACGTGCCTAAACCCTCTACTGGAATAGCTACACACAGGTCCAGCCTCCGTGCGTTTGCCTAGTGCCTTTGAGCCCATTCGTATTTCAGAACATGAAACTGGATTATTTCTGCAAGGTACTGTAAAATCAAAACCTGAGAAGATGTTTCCTGCTGCAGAATACCTACATAGTAAATGGGGGATGTAACAGAGGGCTCCAGGCACAGGAGGAAGAAGCGCAAGACGGCAAGGGGACTGTACTGGTCAGCATGATATGTGGTCGCCTCAACACAGCAGCACCCTGCGGCTTGTGGAGTATTTTGCAGTCCTCAGGTGCGCTATAGTAAGGATTTAGAGGAGAAGGAGGAAGCAATTTTTCAGATGTTTATGGGAAGCCTTCTCCAGTGTGAGGGACAACAAGGCAGAAAGCGCCAGTAAGTGTATCTGAAAATATGACATGTGAGCTGATGGAGGTAGGAGTTGGCATCTCTCTGGTGAAAGCGGTCAGATGTAGGAGCAGAGGAGGTGTAGATTCCCTCTTACCTCAGACACCCGGGGGAGAGGGTTTTGGAAACTGCGTGGATGTAAGCGTCTTCCCACTCCAGAAGAGTCAAGTGCTTTGGAGAGTGGGTAGAAGAGAACTACAAAATCAGACTGTATCTCCTTCCACCCCCACTCAAAAACATCACATCGAGGCCTCCCAGCAAGGGGAAGTGGGATTCTGCTGTATTTCACCGTGCTGCATTAAAGGGGACCCTTTCAGTCTGAAATCAGGGTGAGGTGTGACGCTCATTTAATTAACTGGCAAAGGAAGCATCACACACGTGGGCTTGAGCAACCACATGGCAGGGCCGAGGTGGTGGGGTGGCATGGTGGCAGGCTGTGGTGGGGTGGCTGGGGAGGCAGGGAGAGGTGTGAGCTGGGATGCCCCTGCAGAGGCTCAACTGACACCCGTTACCGGTGGGAAGACCAAGTGCTGGGGGGGCTGCCCTGACTCACCCTCAGCTGCTCAGCCGTGGCCTCTTTTGTGGTCCTCTCTTGCCGCCGGGCTGGGGATTTCAGTCCTGAGACCTGCCCATCCGTACCACCAGAAACCACAATGTGGTGCGACTGGGGAGATGTATCGCCTTGGCCATCTTCCCATTCAAATGGAGAAAAGGCATGAAGGCACAAACAAACTATATATAGAGATCTGCTGTTACCAAAATGTCTGCAAACAAGGGCACCCCTCGCACACACCCTTGCACCAAGTGTGGCAATGGAGACGGGGAGGGCTGGGTCTCTTAGAGGCAACAGCGTGAAGGCTTTTAAGTCTCCTCTTTGACTGTGTTTCCTCCTTTGGGGCAGCCCCAAAAACCGTGCTGGGCTCCACCACAGGCTGAGGCGTAGCTGTGCGCCTTTAGGATAAAGGTAAGAGAAGACTATCAGCCATCGGGACAGTCAGATGTGGTTGCCATAGACTGCCTGGGCACCCACCGAGTGCGTGCAGTGGAGACCTTGGGTCGCTTCTTTCCCTACAGTCCCCGTTTCCTAACAGTATTATTTAATTTTCCCCGGGGGACTAAAGTCCCTCCGCTTATAAATAGGTCAGCCTTGCGAGGAATGCAAGTACTCAAAATACACCTTTTATAACATCATTCCCAGAATTTTTGTTCTCTTATTTACCATAACCAAGCAGTTCAGGCCCCAGGTAGGTGTCCCTCCATTCCCAGATCTCTTCATCCCCCCCCAGTTTTTTTTTTTTCTCTCTGGTGGACAGCATTTTTGGGTCCCAATGACCCGGTGCCACTTACGGAGACCTCATGGGCTCAGGTACAGGTTTGCGCCTGGGAAGCCGTCAGCCTTGGTGAGGGTCCTGGGACTTGTGGGGGGCCCTGAGATGCCCACCTTGCCCGGGAGAGCTCCTGCGCTCCCTGCCGAATGCAGAGAAGAGGGGGCAGCCCTGCAGTTGCGGGGCTCCTGTCACATGCTGAAGCTAAAATGCCTGGAAGGACAACTTAGCTGTAGCTTTTCTTTATCCTTTTCTTTTCTTTTTTTTTTTTTCTCCCCTTTGCCACACTTCAAATAATTTGATGTTGAATATTTAAGACTGTTTTGTTTTCTTCGGTTCACCTCATCTGACCTCATGATTTTCAGGATAATAGCAGACGATGATGAGGATGATAATATTCTGCTGTTTGACAGTGCCACTTTCCGAGACTCCACGAGCCCTTTAGCAACGGTTACTTGTTAAGGCCTGCAAGCCATCTAAAGTAGGTTAATTTATTACTCCGGCTCTGTGTATGGTGAGAAGTTGTGACTTGTTCAAGTGAGCTGGAAGGAGAGGCAGGACTTGTGGACTTGAACTGTGGGGCAGGGAAGACCCTGCGCTCTCTCAGCAGGTCGTGTGGCTCATATCGCTACGCGTCCTGAGATAGGGCTCTGCCTGGAGTAATCGGCATGAGGGCATGCAGGAGGTTAGGCTAAATGGAGAGGAGAAAAGGTCCCCGAGGACCTGAACAAAAAAGCTACATGTGTAATAGTAGATAACAAGCTCCCAGACTTTATCAACCGGAGATTTGTATCGACTCCTGTGAAAAGGATGGTGATGGAGTAGTATATGGATTAGAGATGAGGATGGGGAGTAGGAGGCTGGGTGAGCTATGAGGGGTCCTGCATTGGGGGGCAAAATCCTCCATTCCTAAAATTAATGAAATCTTCCAGTCACTGGCCTGGCTGACCCTCCAGCTCAGCCGGCTCTTGTCGGCTCTGGGGCTTCAAACCCATGACCATGAGAGCCCCATCCCTGTGCTGGGCGAGAAGCAGGATCCTCATGGCCCGGCAGGAGATACCCCTGGCTGTCGGCAGCCCTTAGGGAACGGCGAGGCTGTGAGGACATGGCAGGTCACTCATAATTTCTCTGGGATGCCGGAGGCAAGAGGCACTACGGATGGGAAGAGAAGAGCAGCAAAACGGTTCCCGTGACTGAGCGTGGAGCGATCTGTTTCTGCCCCATCTGTATGGCAACGATGCCTGTGCTGCAGCGTCGGAGGTTGCTGCCTACCAGCCTGCTGGTGGGGATGGGGGGGAAGCCGACAGCCGGGTGGCTCTCCGGGGGGCTGTATACTTGTTTTTCTTCTCTGTGACATTACATAATGTGAGGTAGAAAATGTTTGTACAGTAGCTGTATCGGTCCTTGGGGCAAGGGGGGAAAGGAAGGAGGCGGCGGATAATTTGAGGCTCTTTATTAGACCAATAAATCATTTATAATGTACTGGCTTTCAGGCCGGTCCCTTATTGCTCATGTCAGCCACAGTATGCTACGTGGCGACTGAAGCGAGCAGGGCACGTGCCAGGTCCCCTAAATCGGAGGGGCAGAGCCAAGCTGCACAGGGGCGGGCAAGGCACCAGTGCTGGAGGCAGGACCGGGGCTCACCATGCTGGGCAAGGGGGGAGAGGACAGCTTGTCCTTCACAGGTCTCTGGGACAAATCCAGCGCAGCTGGTGACAGGCACTCAGCCTTGCCTGAAGCGTGTTGTAGAAGCCCTGGTACCCCAGGGGTGAAGGTGAAGCATCATGACCTAGTGATAACTGAGGAACTAAGCAGTGGCCATGGGCACCTGAGGGCAGGTGGCCTTTGGCACGTCACCTCGCCTCCCCACATCACCTGCAAGCAGAGGCAGCTGGCGTGATATAGGGGTAATATACCCTAATGCCCCTCAGCCTTGACTGGTGGGGAGCACAGGGCAAGGCGGGTTTTTCTGGCGGCACTCCATTACAGCAATAACAGGGGGTAATCCTATGCCTGTCATCTTTGTATTTTGGGGTTTTGGTGGAGCTTAGTCCCTGAGGCTTGTCAGGCAAAAATCTGTTGGGTTTCTAGTGTGTTCTGGGGCTGCTGAGGAGGAATGTCACCCAGTCAGGAAAGACTGTGCACTTGCCTAGTCACAAGTGGGCAGGTTTTTTGGTGGTTTTGGTGGGGTTTGTGTTTTTTGGTTTTTTTTTGTGGAAGTTCCTTGTTTGCCACATTTCACAGTTGTGTCTCGTTCAATTTGGAATCGTCAAGTTCTGCAAAACGAGGCAGAATAGCCTGCCTGCATTCCCAAGTGCTTCAGAAAGCATCAGTTGGCCTAATGTTTTGACAAACGATGCCCCATATCAATTTCCCTCCTCCTCCTCCTTTCCTCCTCTCTCTCCTCCCCCAGCAAAGAAACAACTTTTTGATAGCTTATCTCTGGAGCCGCGCAAACACAACAGAGGAGACAGATAAACTCTCCTTCCAGGTGAGTTGACACCAGGGTAGGCTCCCAGGGCATCTGAACAAACATGCTTCCCTGTTAAGCAGCCAAATGCTTTTGAAAGGGGACCACTGAACTGGTTGAGCACCTACTCCTGTCAGTGTGCTGGGATTTGAACCACCCTCCCCCTCCTCCCCNNACCCACCCCCCCCCCCCCCCCCCCCCCCCCCCCAAAAAAAAAAAAGCTGAGCAGCTTCAAGGGAAACTAATGGGGAGACATAAACGTAAAAATCCTGACAAATACCATTCCCTGTTATGAAATACACGTTTGGGGTGGGAGGGAATTGCACGGCACGCCTGTTTCTGTGGGACCTGATTTAGCTGTGAGCTCTTTAATATGTTCTTTGCATCCTGGCGGACTGTGTGATGGAAGCAGCAGCTAAAAGCAAATCACAGGGTGAGAGGGTGAGTCTTGCTGGCGAGAATTAGCAGTGTCAGGAGAGAAATATCGCACACCTAACCGACTGAATTATGCATTATGCTGCAAAATCCCTGATGTCGATACGCAAATGCTATTCCCGTTGTTTTGCCTGTGATGATTGGCAGCAAAAGAATTCAAATCACATCCACACAGCAATTGTCCTGCTGTAACTAAGTCTCTCCTATCCAGGCGGGTATGCTTGTGCCGGCAAAATCTATGCAGTATACAAAGTGCTTTAGGAAGAGGATAAAAAAGGATGCTGAAAATATTTTCATATGTTCAACAATACAAAATGTTGACAGGTTAGTCTGTACTCACTGTGGCACCTTCTCCTTTTTCTCGTGGGTGCTATAGGCTAGATGTTACCCCAGACTTTGGGAGGAGTAGGCAAAGAAGTTCATACACAGGCACTGAAAGTGATTTGAGGCACACACCTCTATGGAAGTGCTTTTCTCTGTCCAGACAAGATAGGGGAATGGGAAGCAAAGGCAAACCAAGTGTCATCCCCAATACAAAGGAGCAGTGGGGTCAGCAGTGTACCCTCTCCACATGGCAGGACTAAGAGGATTGTGAAATTATGTGTAATGAATGGTACGAAAATTATTGTTTTAATGAACACAAGATTGTTAAAATTCCCTGCCATTAGCTCTCGCAAGCGTGTTTGCAGAAGAGCAGATAACAAAGCTACCAAACGGAATCTGCTTTTATTTGCTGCTTAAGTTACCTTTGCCTTGCTACCAGAAGACATAAATCAGTTACTAATCGCATTCCCAGTTGGAGGTGCTGTGAGCGTTCGCATATTTAATCTGTCCTCAGTGCTTTTAGAAAGAACTGCACTAAGGTGAGGATGTGAGTTGCACAGAATTGTCTTACCCCTCTTAATGCCTTACCTTTCACAGAATAAAGCGGTGTGAAAATCTGATCTATTTTTTTTTCTGTTCGGTGACCAAATTAAAAATTTGGATTGAAGAAAAGTGGATATCTGAGGGTTAAAATAACATTTTGTTTGCATTCTTTGGATATCTCTCTTTCACAACAGAACTTCATCTTGAACCAGCACCACTTCAAGATGTTTGGGAAACAACTAAACAAATCAGAAAATGTTTTACCAGTGACCTGCGGAATTAGAATAGTTGCTGCAAAATGGCATTCCTCTCCCCCCTCACCCCCTCCAAGTGGAATATCCTATCTGCCTATGGAATGTAGCCCATCCCAGGTTATGAGCTCCTTAAAGGACTGTGTTACTGAAAACAAAACATGGATTTGATTAGATTGAGACTGAGACCTCAGACCCCTGTGCCACCACCACTGCCTGCCTCCCTGGCACCTGAGCCTGAGGGGACAGGGACGTTGGGGCTCAGCGGGGAGCTGCGAGAAAACGCAGTAGCCTTTCTCTTTGGGGATGGTGAGTCCGCCTGCCATCACCCCTGCAGGGCTGGTGGGACCCCTCTTCTGCTCCGGACCTGCCTCAGTGTCGGCCCTGCTCTGCACAGGGGGAATGGCTGCCGGGAGGGGGGACCAGCTGGGCCCTGGAGGGGGACTAGGGTGTAGACAAGGTGGGAGATCGGGAAAAGTGAGGGAAAGGAGGACCATAGGTCTGAAGATGAAACTAAATGAAAAGGACAGGAAGAGTGGAAAAGATGCCTTCTTGTACCCATCCTGAGGTGCTGGGGGACCCAAGCTCACAGAGGACAGGAGAGGGCGCGTGCCATCCAGGGGAGTTTGGGTGCCATTAGCACCGTCATGCAGACAACTTAAAATGAGCCTGCTGTTGGGAAGAAAGAGTTAAAACAATTTTGAGCCTTGCAAGGCTCCCACTCTCAAACCGTAGCTGTTGAAGACCAGCAGCTGAGGATTATAAAGATAAGAGCAAGGGGAACATGCAAGAAGGAGCTGGAGGAGGGTCAGACCACGCAGTAATAACGACAATTCCTCCCAGGGTGAAAAAGTAGGAGATAATCCCTGGACCAAGGAGCATGGAAGTCACCTGGTGCCTTTTATCAGGCAGAGAGCATCATCAGTCTCCTTTCCACCCTGGAGCTATGAGTGTTAACTGTTGGGATGACACTGGAGTGGGGAGAAGCCCCTTTGGAGCTGCCCTTGCAGGGCTGGGCGCGGGGGCGGCGGTGGAGTCACTGGCTTCCCTGGCGTCAGGCAGCAGCTCGCTGCCGGCACCCCACGGCGTGGTGGCTGCCCGCAGTGCCGGCAGCGGGGAGCTGGCAGCCTCTCCTGCCTGCACGTGCTCCTCGGCTACTCCAGGTCAGGGCTGTCTCCTCTCATTTCGGCCGCTTCAGTGCACATCAGGCGCGCTAAAGGGCCAGGAAACGCAGGGGTGATCCAGGCTCACCTACCGGCTTCTGGCCTCAAATGGTCTCACTGGTCTTCAGCTGTCATGGATCCTGCGAATGCTCTGCCAGTGTCCCTGCCACTTGGCTGCCCTGGAGGTACCCAAGGGGCTGTGCTGGCTAGCAGGTCCTCCAAGTGGGCAGTGAAGAGCCGAGGGCACACTCCAGGTCCGTGTTTGCAAGCAGGAGGTGATTAGAAAAAATGGAGCCCCAGACATGGTTGGTCCAGGGCAAAGCGACCTTCATGTTCATGCCGGCTTCTTCCAAAAGTCCCAGTGCTGCAGGTGTGTCACTGCAGCCTTTCCAGCCCATTTTCCAGTCCTTCAGCTGCACCCTATCTTCACCTTTCACAAGGCAGTTTTTTTGACTCTGTAGGCAAACTGATCTCACTGTCGGGATTTGTGTAAGGAGTCCTGTGGCTTAAACAGGGCTGCAAAATGACTGCGTTTATCCAGGCTACTTCAGGATCTGATTTCTGCTGTTAAAAGCGAAGAGCTTACACGGATGTTCACATGGCCCAGCGAGAGAAACCATCCAGGCTTCTCTCAGGATCTGGACTGACTTTCCTGCACCTTTCAGACACAGCGTTAAAGACTCCATTGTGGAAAGCTTGGAAGATGGATCTGAGCAGAGGCAAATCTGCAAGTCTAACTAACCTGGCCGTCACCCATGGCCGTGGTAAGGTGGGATTGCTTCCCATTTCCCCAGGATCTGACAGATTTGTGACTTTGATAGCACCGGGAAAGTAAAGGAAAGCCAGAGCCAGGCCTGTGCTCAGAGGCAAAGAAAGAAACAACCAGAGCTGAGTTTTAGGCAGTCCAAGGACGGAGAAGAAGGCATGAGTGGCATAAGCTGCCCTCTGCTGCAGGCTGGCATGCTCACACAAGCTATTCCCGCTCCAATCTTCAGGGTGCTTGGCCCCCCTCGTTCTCTCACCAGGAATGACAAGCCCAAAGGGAGCGAGGCTTGCTCGGATGCAAAGCGTGGGTTGTGCTGGTGGAGCTGTCCTGCTAACTGTGGAGACTTCTGAGATCTGCTGAGCGCGCAGGAAGAGGGCAGGCACCCCAGCAAGAGGGTGCTTCATCCGTGCCTCGTACACTGGGAACAGTGTGGGGTTTGTGCTCTAGCCCTGGAGCCTCCAAGGTCTGGAGCTTTCAACAAAGCTCAGGGTAGCAGGCATTTACCCCTCTGTTTATTACTAGGTACTAGATCAGATAGAATATGTCAAAATCATGGGGCAATCCCCTGGACTTCTGACTCCATCACTTCTTGTTAGGAGTGGGTTTTTTTTGCTCTAATGACAGTCACGCTACATCCATAACCGCAGGTAGTGTAGGTGAGTCAGGGGCATGGTAAATGCTGGAAGGGGCAATGTGGCTGTGTTTGGGAAGACCTGGAGAGGCCGGAATTGTGGACATAGCTGGGATGCTTTGATCCAGGTGCTTAATGGAACAGCCCTCAGGGGCCATCACACAAAACAGCACAGAGTACGGATGCATATCAAGAGCCTTTTCCAGCAGTCCCTTTGTGGAAAGGCTAAAACCGTAAAATACTTCACCGTGACTGTGATCTTGCAGCAGGGATTTGCGTTACACCACTTCCCTTCTGCAATGTGCTTTTTTTGTCTTCACAAAAGGCTTCTTTGGCAAAAGAGAGCTGCCAGCTGGCCAGACCTGGCCAAGGGGCTAACGGAAGTATTCAGCTCTACGCAGTTGCACCAACAAAATTGTCTATTCAAAGAAAAGTCATAGTTTTGACTCTGTTTTTTCATCAGGGCTTATTACTCTAAGACCACTGCCAACATAATTTTTTTTTTTTTAGCTAAAATGAAAAAAAAAATCCTATCACGTTCAAGTCATATGCTTTGAAACCACCCCTCGTCCTGGCTGGTATCACTGCTGATTCCCCTCCCTTCACTCTTTTTGGTCCAAGTGGTCACCATCTTCTCAGTGTCACTTTCCTCCTTTCATCCCAGGAGTGGAGAGAAACAGTGACCGACCCATTTCATTGAATTTTTATTTTTAAATGATGAAAGGATTTTAATTCCTGATGGCTTTAATACCATCCCTGCCTCCTTCCTCTTTCCTTTTTTAAACCACCTCTAAACCTTGGGGATGGAACTGGCTGACAGTATTCCTTTAATTATCCTCACTCCCAACGCTCATCTCTTCCACAGTGCCTTCAAGGGACACCACTATGAAAGGTGCTATACACACAAGCAGTACGTCCAAATTGAAGCAGAGAACAAAAACAAAATGTCAAAAAATCCACCCTTAAAGAAATTAATAACAAATACAACCAGGCGCATTTCATACGCCCCATTAGTCAGTAGTGCTCAGATACCATGGTGATGAGCCTCCTATAAATATTTCCACAGCAACAAAACTGTCTTAAAGGGACCACACGGCAGCTCACATCTACCTGGACAGAGTTCTTCTCCGGAGGCACCTCTTGTCCTGTCCAGACTGCATGGCTGGCACCTGAGCCATGCGCCTAAGGAGGCAGCCAGCACCATCTGCTTTTCTTTTGCCCATCACAAGCACCGGGAGCGGCACAGCCCTGGCTTTACGCCCATAATTCTGCAATTGGACCCCAACACATTGCTGGGGACAAGGGCGGTCTACGCTTTAATCGTTCAGCAGTCTCTCAAAGCCAAGGACCTGGGCAAATGCTGCATCCTTTAGCCACACATCCTCAGCATCACCCAACCTGAGCCTTCACACAGGACAACCACAGGCAGCAGCTTAAAGATATGGCTCATATGGAGCCAGACGTATGCTTGTTTATGTTCCCAGAGGCGAATGTTTGTGGAGCAGAATAGCACCTGATCAGGTTGTTAGGCATTTGGGAGCTCCTGTTCACAGATCCACCCGAACAAAAAGGAACCGAGCAAGAGGGATGGGGAGGGAGGGGAAAGAAACACACGCTCAGATGTTTAGGTTGCAGCAGCCAACTTCTGCCCACGCTGCAGGAGAGCTTTGAGTTTCTTGCCCTTGATGTAACCACCACCAGAAGTTTGTTTTCACAAACGCTTCTTGTCTTGAAAGCTACAACTCACACCTCAGTACCTCATCTGAGAAGAAATGCGTAACCCTGTTATTAAGCTGTGGGCAGCATCACCTGGAGGGTGATTCTTTACACACCTGCCACTGTTCAGAAATAGATGGGAAACTTCATATTGCAAAATAATTTTCAAAGGACAGCAGCTCCAGTGGAATATGGGGCATAAAAACAGAGAAGAATGATCTTGTGAAAAAAGCTGACCTAGCCTTGATCCTTGGGATCTGTATAAAGGAGCTAGAAACCACTTGGAGCTGCTACCTTACAAACATTCCCAGTAGAAATGCTAGGGGGTAGAAGAAAAAAATGCTATTTCTTGCCTATTCTTTAGTGCACCCATTGCAGCAAGAATTGGAAAGGGGTGGGAACATGAGTTGATTGGCCTTGTACCCTCTTTGGGTGCCCTCCCACGGCAGCTGGAGCTAGTCACAAGATAAGGCAGAGAAAGGCAATGCAAAGGGTGTGTATATAAGCCTTGGTGCCTATGGTGAGTTTGTTTCTGGTATAGTCCTGCAGGAACACTTGGGGTGGGGATCAAACTCTTTTGGTGAAAGTATGGCAGTAGCTGGTTGGACTGGCTATAGGATGGCTGAAGATGAAGAGACCTTCAGCTCTAACCAAGGAACTGCTGCTCACTCCCTCCATTGTTGCAGGCAAGTCTTCTCCCTCCCCTCCTGTCTCCCCCACCACATCCTGCACTCTCTCTGGCTCTCTAGCCTGGTGTTTGTATGGTAGTTCCTGAATGTGTCCCAGGTGTATTTTGTTTCCCTTAATTATGCTTTTTAAATGATATCTTGAGGTCCTCAATAAATAGTGGCTGTCTGGGTGCACAAGCAGTATAGAAACATAGGGCTAACCCCCAGGTGCTGAGGTATGTTGATAAGTTACTTGTCTGCCCTATTTACATGGAGGCTAATCAGCTCTCGGTGGAGTTTCTTTTTGATCCTTTGGCCTATCTCAAGGGAAGCACAGCACTAACTGACAAAATATGTATATTTTGGCTTTCAAAAACTATTACACTTTGCAACTGTCACCCAGACCTTGAGCTTTTTGGTTGCCAGGGAAACATCGCGGGAGATAACCTGATCGCAGCTGCGAACTGCATCCCTTCCTCTCCTGATGCTAAACCCGTGCTTCCAGAAATGCCCGCTCTTGGCTTGGGGTATTTCATCTTTAGAAAGCAGGGGCTTGAAAAATTGGGCTATTTACAGCCCAGAAGTTATTTCCTATTGAAATTAAACTATCTGGGAAATCTTGCTCTTTGGGCTCAAAGCACGTGTGAGGCAGCAGCTCAGCAGCAGAGGGTTTTGTTGTGCTCTAATAATGGAGCAACCATGACCCTGTCCAGATAACACGGGATGGAGTCAATGGGGGTTTTGTACAGTGTCAGCTCAGGGTTTGAAATACTCAGGCTGTCTGCAGCCATCAACTCAGAGCATCGCGAGCTCCAGTCAGTGCTGTACCCTCCAGGTAAGACAGATGGAGACTCCTCTCTAAGGCCCACCATAAAAATGGGTGGGCTGAGTTGTCCCAGAGGGCTGTCAGGGATCGCATGCCCCTTCTCACAGTGAGAGAACCTCGTGCTGTTATTCTCATCAGAAATATTTCTTATTCTCCCCTTGTATACTATGTGATGTCAGGCGGAGGTGGGATGTTGGAGAACCTCCCTGTGCCAGCCAGGGCCAAGCCAATAGGGAAGACAAAACCTCACGCTGCATTGTAAGTGATAACAGCACCAAGTATCGCTGCCTGCTTCTCCATCCCTTGAAGAGGTGCAGCACCCCCGGACGCAGCTGGTGGTGAGGTTTTGATTGGGGCTGGAGCGAGGAGAAACCAGACAGCCTGGAGCTGGGCAACCAAGGGGCTGGGGGGGACACAGGCCATGGGTCTGCCACGTGCGCTGGCAGCAGCTCTGGTGAGGGAGAAGGGGGGACGGGCACGTGGCCCCACGGAAGCTGAGTGTATGTCTTCCCCTTCTGGTGTGGCAGAACAGCACTTTAAAGACGTGAGATGCAGCTCTTTTTCCTGACACTCAAAGAACAGGTTGACAAGCTGCTGTCAGGGAAATGCTGTCTAACTCCCTTTCCCCCAATAATTTCCCTAGTAAAACTGCAGTGCGGTGGAATCAAATGGTGACAGAAACCGAGGGGGAATAGATNGTCTGTATTGGGAGCCATGTGCACACCGGTAAATCTCGCCAGTTCAAAGAAGTGTTTTTAACGTTCAAATTCAACCTTTAGTGCTCCCCCCTCTGCTTAAGAAACAACAAAGCCTTGAAGATGCTCCCAGCTTGCATGGTATTAAAAAGGCATCTTGGCTGAAGTGGAAAATAGCATCTCATGTTTTCCTGTGGGTTACATGTGCAGAAAGCCCCTTTGCTACTCTTTTAGGTGGTGCTGTGAGAAGTCCTCTCTGCTGAGGAAAGGTAAACTGTTGGTGGAGGGGGGGAAACAGGAGGGAGAAGAGGACTGGGATTATAAAGCCACCCCACAGGCAGACAGCTCGTGTCCTGAATCGTTCCAAAACAACTGGGAGCAAACCTGGGAGCGGAACCGGCAATGATGGAGAGCTGCTGTGCTCTTGAGCACGAGAGTGAAGTCTGGCCCTTGGTGGACACACTGCCATCGAAACCTCCTGGGAAGCTGCTCGCCCCAGTCATATTCCTTAGGTGGTTGACTGAGGTTCATTGACGATTCCTCTCCCCACCTCCGCAAACAGGAGGGGATCTCCTGGGTGTGCAGGGAGAGGGAAGAAACAAGAAGGCTGCAGCTTCCCATCAGCTCCGTGCTGTGTGGCCGGTGCCTCTCCTCATTACCTGATGCCGAACGGGACGTGCGGCTGCGCGGCTCTTCCCCTCGTGCAGTACTTGCACTCTTTCCTCTCTAAGGAAAGTTTTCATTACTTGATTTTTGTTTGAAACTTTTACTCTAAGAGTCCAAGTTTGCCATCCTAACTCCTGCCAGGCTTCACTGGGGGTCCCAATAAGAGTTTTTAGAAGGGATTTTCCCCACTTCTCTGTCTTCAGCCTAAGCCCAGCAGAGCAGAAGAGGTACTCGAGTGCCTCAGAGCTGTAGCCATGACAAGGGGCTGTTCGTATTCAAAGCAGAGCGTTTTACTGTTAGGATGGATGTAAACTGCTTTAAGGCAAATCCTTGGGGTTTCATTTTGCTTTCCAAAATGTAACAGCTGCTCAGGCTACATTTGCTCAAGAGCTGGAAGCCCTGCAAGGGTTTGTCCGTGAGTTCTGGCTTGGGTCATTAGGATTAATCTAAGAAATTGCCTCGCCCTTATACTTCAAAGGGCTTAGGTCCATTTCACTCAGAGATGAATTTGGCCCCAAAATGTATGTATCTACAGGTCTGATATTCTTTTCTACTTCCCATCCTCAAAAAAAAAAAAAAAAATAAATCAGATGTCCTTCGGTAGAAGGGCACCAGACTTTCTGCATACAGGAAATAAGGCAGAGGGACTTAAAATACATGAAACGTGGCTTTTTTTTTTTTTTTTTAATAGCTACAACAAATTCCTTATCACTCTGTCCTTAGGATCTGCCTTAGCACAGTGAAAGAACTGATTGCATAAATGCCAGCTGTAACTCTCTTATTTTTGGTAACAAGGCATTACTAAAGGCAGATTAATTCAGTGCCACGCTCCAGTGAGACCAGTGTCCTTTTGTCTGGGACTCGCTTAGGAACCCTCTGCTACCTAGTTTTTGTTTTCAGTCATGTATGTAGGGAGTCTCGTAGTGGTTCAAAAAACACACCTGTGTTGCAGCAAGAAGTCGTGAAGGGTGTGCACATATAGGTTAATTGTCAAGGGACACCGACTTCAAGTACCGTCAGGCTGTTTTCAAATGTAATCGTGACATCTAAGAGGATGATCTTTGAGAGATCAGAGAGAGGAAATTATTCTCTTGCTTTGCACATCTGAGTGCAGTTTGGCTACAGTCAAATTAGCTGTTTCAGCCTACACTGTCAGTTTGCTCTTATCTCTCTTTCCTCTTGTTGTATTATTAATAATAATAAAAAAAGTTAAAGATGGTGGTAAAGACCTCTCTGCGTGGGGCAGGGCTGGAGCCACCGACTGCCTGTAAGTAATTGTGGACGGTGACCAGTGTCGGAGTGTCCCTCAAAGGGACGTGCCGGCCCCGGGGATGGCGGGAAGCTCTTTGCCACTCTGCCTGGGGGTGTTTGAAAGGCACGACCGCTGGATTTGAGCTAACTCATTTGCTTCATCTTCCCTGCCTGCCTTCCCTCCCTCTCTCCCCTTGCACAGCTGCATTTAGTAATGAAGCTGGCAGCGTTAGAAAATCACTAGAAGTAACCCAGCTGCCTCCGTCGGTTCATGGGGAGAATGACTTTGTAGCTGCTCTCAGTCAGTCCATTAATTGCACATAATAAGGCATTTAGTGACAGAAGGATGGTTGATGAGCCTTAGCTGAAATAACAAGGGCCTGCCAAGAGCTGCGTTTCCTTTGTCAGGGAGGAGCGTGGAGGGTCCTTGCGCTCAAGTGTGGAGTTTGAGTGGTGCGGGGGGTAAGAGCAGTGGGAACCTGCTGCTCCCTGACCTGGAGGGCACACAGGTGGCCCAGCGCTGAGCAGGGAAACGCATCCGCATATGCCAAAGCACTAGTGTGGCTGATCTTCTCCGGGGACAGCAGGTCACTGCGTTTTCAGCTTGCGTAGCAGTACTCGCCTGGTGAAAGCCATGGGGAGCTGCCCCCACCCTGGTGGGGGGGGCAACTGGTGGCTGCTGGCTGGCTGCCCACACAGGTCTCGCTCAGGCAAAGTGTTGCCTGCATTCCCACACCACCAAGAACCTGATGGGAGACGAGACGTTCAAAAAGATCTGGACATGAAACCTCCACCCCTGCATGAAGGAGCAGGGCTGGGTGGGTAGAAACCTGGGGTGGACTGGGAAACTCGGGCTCTCTAGTAGCCATGCTGGTCCTGTTGAGTCTGATGGAAAAATGAGTAATGGGTTGGGGAGTGTGTGTGGTGTGTGTGTGTGCTGGCCCCAGCTGTCAGACGGATGGTAGCCTAGAGAGGAGGAGGAGGAGGCGGCAGTGGCAGGAGGATGCACTTTGCAGCTGTCCCTGCAGGGAGGAGCACGAGGGACATCCTTGCGATGCAGGCGGGCTTGAGCAGGGCAGCTCAGCTCCCTCATTAATAAAGCAGCTGTTCCCACAGCAGCAAGCCACCTCACCAACTTCAGCCCCCTGTGTTATGGGGCTCCCTACACCTCATTGCCAGCTCAGCTCTGTGGGGGAGCAGGTCAAAGAGCTGTCATGCCAGAGCCACGCGGCTCCTGTAGGTCTCAGTAGGGAAACGGATAGCGACAGCATCCATGGTGGGAGAAACCAGCCCGTGGAGGCAACCAGGAGCCCAGGGTGACCCCCCACAGCCGGGGAGCGGGCAGTGCGTGTCTGAGCACACAGGCTGCTGCTGCAGCGCCTGCCTTGCCTGCAGTGGGGGTCACCCTGCAGGGGAAGGTGTGTGTCTCCCGAAAATAGCCAGCCAGGCTTTGCTGTGGGCATGTGCAAGCAGTGCCTCGAGGCCCACAGCTGGAGCATCTGCCTTGGTTTGGGTCTGCGCAGCCACCCGACTGGTTGGCACGTCCCTCACCTGCGAAAAGGTCTGTGCTCACAGTTGGCAGGAGGTGTTTCTTTGTCTGAATGAACACTTGGGAATGTCAACATTTCTCCAGGCTAGTTTACTGTTCTCCTTACCTATTTCTTTTGTTTCAACGCCTCAGTCCTGAGCAGCACTACTTCTTCTACAGGGTCTGGATGTTTCACGAAGAGTTGTAAACATTACCCCTGCGTGGTGAAACAGGTACAGCACAAATGGGTGGCTCGAGCACAGGTTTTCCAGCCCCAAGCTTTTGCTCCATCACGTGAGGTCCAGGAGTGGGAGGCAGGTCTGGCACAGTAACCCGCCTGCCTCCAGGAGGGAGGGCAGCCCGCAGCCACACAGCAGTGAGAGAAGAGAAGGGAACAACAGTTTTCTGGGTCAGGCTACAGAGGTGGATTTTAGCTTGCACGAAAGGTCCTGGGAAATGTGGAAGACTGTCAGCTCTGCTGGCCGTGAGACCCGCATGGGTGTTTCACACACCCCTTTGCAGTGGTTGAAGACGGGGTCATTACCTGTCCCTCTGTTCAGATGGGTACATCCTGGGTGGGTTGGGGTAGCTGCACCGCAAGGTGAGCCATGCCATCTGCTCTGAGGAGTGGATGTTACTGCTGACAACTTTATCACTATTTTTAATTGTCACCCTCTCATGTCTTTGCAACCGTGCAACCTGTCCTATGCCTCAGGTCATCTGGCTGAGGCATATCCCTTCTTCCACAGGGCGTCCCTGACAGCGAGCCCAGGGCTCAGAGGCAGATAGCTCCTCCATGCCGCACTATCGAAGCACACTACTAAAAAGCTGCTCCTGCCCATGGTTGGCTCTGATGCTGGCCTTGTCCCTTCCTGTGTCCCTGCAAGGAAAGGCACAAGGACCTGGGCAAAGCTGGCAAGTCCAGCTGCTGGCAGTAAGTCTTCTGCTGATGCTTTGGTGGGGAGGAATGGGGCAGCCCTGCTTTGCTGGTGTGCCCTGCTTGTTGTAAAGCTGAAGTGAAGGGAGAGGACATGGGCTGGTGTCAGGTCCTGACCACTTACCCACAGCTTTTATTTTTTGCTCTTCTTGCCTCCATCTGGGAGGAGAGCTGGAAAGCTCTCCCTCCCCCCCGTCTCTCTCCCTCCCTAAAGGCTCCAGCCTCTCTTTTCTACTCATCTAGTCTAGACAGCCTTGCTCTTATAGGATTTTTGAGGTTTTGCCTTAAGCTTGTCAAAACCTGGAGACCTGAGGCATATGCTGCTTGTAAGAGTGAGAAGCTCTGTGGCTGGATCCCGTGAGTTTTGTTTCCTTTTCCATAGGGAAACATGTCTGCACATCACCTCACAGCAGAAGTCCTGGGTAGACCTTAGCAGATCTTTGGTGGGATGCAGGGAAGAGGAATGTATGTATTTGCAGGAAAATGCAAATTTAACTGATTAAATTATTTTGGTTCCTTCCAAAACAAAGTGTTGCTGTTGGTTTGGGGTTGTTTGTTGTCTTGGGGGGCTTTTTTTGAAAGTTTGGGTGAAAGAGGGAGATTTGTCAGACTTCTGCAGGCTAGATTTAGAGGGAAAGGACTTGGCCCTACTTCCAATATGGGGGGAAAAGAAGCATCAGGGCTGGCTGCTCTTGTTCTCACACTTGACCCCCATGATGTCCTGTTCTGTCTGGATGCAGTTACATTGCAGCCATGCGGCTGGAAGCTTTGGCTCAGGAGGTAGGAATCCAACTGTTTTTTTGGGCAGGTACTGCCATCCTGGCTTTCCCACCTCTGCTGGGTAGAGGAAGAGATCCCCCAAACACAGCAGC
>VUYV01000184.1:550417-594982 GCA_008711295.1 Anarhynchus alexandrinus | reverse complement strand
GTCACCCTCTCATGTCTTTGCAACCGTGCAACCTGTCCTATGCCTCAGGTCATCTGGCTGAGGCATATCCCTTCTTCCACAGGGCGTCCCTGACAGCGAGCCCAGGGCTCAGAGGCAGATAGCTCCTCCATGCCGCACTATCGAAGCACACTACTAAAAAGCTTCTCCTGCCCATGGTCGGCTCTGATGCTGGCCTTGTCCCCTCCCGTGTCCCTGCAAGGAAAGGCACACGGACCTGGGCAAAGCTGGCAAGTCCAGCTGCTGGCAGTAAGTCTTCTGCTGATGCTTTGGTGGGGAGGAATGGGGCAGCCCTGCTTTGCTGGTGTGCCCTGCTTGTTGTAAAGCTGAAGTGAAGGGAGAGGACATGGGCTGGTGTCAGGTCCTGACCACTTACCCACAGCTTTTATTTTTTGCTCTTCTTGCCTCCATCTGGGAGGAGAGCTGGAAAGCTCTCCCTCCCCCCCGTCTCTCTCCCTCCCTAAAGGCTCCAGCCTCTCTTTTCTACTCATCTAGTCTAGACAGCCTTGCTCTTATAGGATTTTTGAGGTTTTGCCTTAAGCTTGTCAAAACCTGGAGACCTGAGGCATATGCTGCTTGTAAGAGTGAGAAGCTCTGTGGCTGGATCCCGTGAGTTTTGTTTCCTTTTCCATAGGGAAACATGTCTGCACATCACCTCACAGCAGAAGTCCTGGGTAGACCTTAGCAGATCTTTGGTGGGATGCAGGGAAGAGGAATGTATGTATTTGCAGGAAAATGCAAATTTAACTGATTAAATTATTTTGGTTCCTTCCAAAACAAAGTGTTGCTGTTGGTTTGGGGTTGTTTGTTGTCTTGGGGGGCTTTTTTTGAAAGTTTGGGTGAAAGAGGGAGATTTGTCAGACTTCTGCAGGCTAGATTTAGAGGGAAAGGACTTGGCCCTACTTCCAATATGGGGGAAAAAGAAGCATCAGGGCTGGCTGCTCTTGTTCTCACACTTGACCCCCATGATGTCCTGTTCTGTCTGGATGCAGTTACATTGCAGCCATGCGGCTGGAAGCTTTGGCTCAGGAGGTAGGAATCCAACTGTTTTTTTGGGCAGGTACTGCCATCCTGGCTTTCCCACCTCTGCTGGGTAGAGGAAGAGATCCCCCAAACACAGCAGCAGCTGAGTGAAGCTCCTGATCTTTGAGCTGTGACCACGCTGCTCCCAAAAGGGACACCAGACATGTCTCTGAATCACAGCCACATGAATATCATTTTAAAAAATGAAAATAAAAAAAAAAGAAGCAGCATCCCACCTTGGAAACCACTCCAAAAGGGCTCTGCCATGACTGCCCCCAGCAACATAGACAGCTGAGCAAATGGCTGCCCCGGGACATGCACAAGTAACCTCCTGGCTCTCCCCCACTGCTCCACCTCCTGCCTGCCCAGGAGGCAGGAGATGAGAGCACTGCACCCCAGGCTGCCGCAGCTGCACGCAGCATCCTTGCCCCCAGCATCCGTGCTCCAGTGTGCTGGGGAAACGTGGTCTCCCGCCCTGCTTTGTGCTGCTGCAAAGTCTGAGTTAAAAAGAGTGAAGACTGGCCAGAACAATGCTAAACACTCTGGAAATTCAGATCCTAATGCCTGTGTCTGGATCCCAGAGGTTCCTGGTGGGAGGCCCCTCACCATAGGACAGGCCCATTATGGAGAGGTATCTCTCGGACAGGGATTGCCGGAGCAAACTCCTCCAGGAAACAGCCTTAATCCAATAAGTAGCTCTTACCTCCCGATCAATGCTGGACCTTTGCCCCCTCGCAGTTGCGTTGCTGGAAATGCCATTATTCGAGCAGAAGGCAACACCGGCGCTCTGACAGCTCCGGTCTTAGCCAAGGGGCACGAAAGGGCGAGTGAGCCTCCGGCCTTGTGGCAGCCACACAGCCCCCAGTGGCACTGAGCCAGTCCTCTGGGCAGGTCTGGGGGTGCCCCCATCAATGCCAGAGATGGACACTGCTGACCGAGGCCTTCCTCTCAGGCGCTCTTCGTATTGCCAGACCCCACGTGTTGCAGCTGAGTATTTCCATGCCAAACGTCTGCCCCAGGCTGTTATTTGTTTTTTTTTCCTTTAAACAGAAGCTTCAGCAAAATTGGTTCTGTTGTTTCTCAGAGCGAGACCAGGGAAAAATATGTTCATAAAAAGTCTTGCTATGCTTGAGAAATGCAAGCGCCTCCAGCCCCAGCGGAGACCTGCGGTCAGCCCTGCACACACTTCCCACGTGGAGTTGTGAAGCGATGCCCACCCGGCCACCTCTCCTGTGTGCGCTGCATGCTCCTCATGTTTTGGATACTGTGACATGCTGGGGTCTCCTTTGGAGAAGTACAGAGCATATCAAGTGTTAGGTAACAAAACTCATTACCCCTTGGCATTTTGTTACTACCAAAACTAGTAGATATCTCTGTGTCTTAGTCTCACCCCTCTCTCCTTCTGCTCTCTTTTACAGGGCTGCAGCGAAAATCAGCTCATTAATATATGATGTAAACCCAGCTGCTGTAAGCACGATCTCAAGAGACCAGCCCACGAAGAGATTATTGAGTCTTTGGGGAGGCTGCTGGGCAGCGTGCGGAAGGCAAGGGATGCCGCCTCCCTCTGTGAATAGCAAGGTTAAACCAATGTTATACCTGTGCTTCTCAGGGAGTCCCACCCAGCCCAGCACTAAGTCAGGTAGGAAACTGGTGAGGAAAAAGCATCCTAATGAACCCAAGTCTCTTTTTTTTCCTCCAGTTTCATTTGCTATTGTTCTAGAGAGTGAGAGGTATTCAAGCTATTTGTTCCTGGCTGCCAGACCTTAGCTTCTGGGCTGTTGTCTCTTATTTGTTTTTAGTTGCCAGGCTCCTCACAGTGATCTATTCCTTCCTGCCTATTTCAGTATTCCACCCTATGGGCAATGCTCTCCCCCTTGTCACCAAAATATTGCATTAGCATACCCCTGACTTTTCTGTGCTAAGGTTGTTTAAAAAACAGGAAACGAGAAAACCAGCAGACTGAAAGGCGTTTCATCCTGTCCTCCTTTCAGCACTGCCCGCTACCAGCTCCTTTCTATCCTTTCTAGTTGGGTTGCTACTCATCTTCCAGTGCTTGCACTAATCCTCAGCTTTGCTGGCTTAACTGTTAATTTTCCACTAGCAGACGTTTTCTGTGAAGTTCAGATAGATGAGATCTACTGCCGTGCCTTTGTCTAGGAAAGTATTTCACCAAAGCAGCATCATCTGTGCAGAAGATGACTTACCTGTTGTAAAACCCATCTTGCCTCTGATTTTTATTTACCTTTGTCTTCCATCTCAGCCTTCCCTTCACATGAGATGTGCAAGGCTTTAGTGCTTACGTGCTGCCTGTGTGCACGTGTCTGTACATCCATCAGATGCTGTTCTTCAGTCTTCTAGTACCACAGTTCTCCCTCTTCCCCTACTTGCTGGATCCTTTAGAAACCTCTGCTACCAGCTCCTTGTTTTATCCTGACAGCTTGGTCTGAATTTTGGTCTGGAGCTTCTCTGGCTGTCCCCTTCACCCAGCTGAGCACAACAGCCTGTCACTGGAAACGTCCACTCCCAGGTTCTCACCCCTTTCAACCTTTGCACCTTTCCTGTCTTGTTCCCCATCCTCCTCCTCACTGGAAACTCAACCTGGCATTTCCTTCCCTTCAACTCTCAATTTTGTTTTTGATATACAAAATAAATCAAGCGCTTTACGTGTCTGCTGGAAAGGTTTGGATTTTTTTTCCCCCCTGGAGCACTGAGATCATTTGGCTCCTTCTATACCCAGTTCTTCCAGCAATCTTTTCAGAGTGTTGTCACTGCAGTAGAGGCAGTGAGCTGGGATTCGTCTTGCTAACGCACATCAAGGGTGTATATGACTCGCTTACTCATTATTCCCAGAGCGTATGTCCATTATCACCCTCTTGCCACAGCTTTATGCTGTTAGTTCATATTCTATCGTCATCGCCAAAATCCTTCGCAGAGCCTCTGCTTTCCAGACATGGCACCCTAGGAGTCTGCCTGGCACTCCTTATTCTGGGAACAACTTTCTGCAGTAAAATGCCACTTGTTTAAGTGGGCTTTGCTCACTGAGCTGTAGAGATTGCTTTGTATGGTTGCCCTGTGCTCCTCATTATTCATCAATTTGAATCTCTTTGTCATTTATGCACTGTAACAGCACTGAGATTTGCATTTTCTTCCCAGTGATGAAAATGCTGGAAAGTGTCAGGCCTCAAGCAGCTCCCCGAAGAACCCTGCTAGAAACACTCCCATCTGAAGATGATTCACCACTGACAATTAGTTGTTGAGATCTGTCAGCCAGCGCTTAATCCAGTTAACGTGTGGTTTATTGATATTATATACTGCTAATTTTTTAATCAGAATGTTGTACAGTCGAATGTCAAATGCCTTACAACAGTCCTCCCTAAAGTTGACTTGGAGTCAGCCTTGGAGTCAAGTGGTAGGTGTGATATGTGTCAAGTAAATGTGTCATCTCATCAGAGAAGGCCCACAAAACTAGCAGAGATGGTTGTTAAATATATTCCTATCCTCTGATTTGCCATTGTTTGAGACCCACTGTGAAACTCTCAGGAACTTCATTCCGGTCTCGCTGGGCTTGTTGCTGCTTCAGCATGTGCCCCCACATCCTTCAGTGCAGAAAGAGCTTTGCTGCCCTCTGAATGAAGCTTTCCCTTTCTGCAGCTTTCCTCCACGCAGTGTTAGCATGTGGTCGTCTTCAGTCAGGGACTGTACCTGATATTCAAGCCGGGCAGTCCCTGGGGAAAGTTGGACATACTGCCTATGGTCCTCAATATCCTCTGTTTCCAAAGGCAGTTGAATGTGTAGTCATTCATCTAGTCCCCCTGCTTCTTCTGGTGTGTGCAAGGGGGAAACCTGGGCTCTGGGCAGCAGAGAGGACACTGAAGACCACTCAGGTCCTACAGGAGATGTTCACTCATCCCCAGACTAAACCTCAGACTGATGCACCAAACTGAACATTTCCCCCCTGAACAGACCAGTGATGCCATGTGCTTCTCTGGCCCATGGTGGAGCCTGGAGAGAGCCTGTGCTGGGGAACTCTGGGGGCGCAGAGGTGGACAGGGGACAGGTGATGCTCTGGGGGCCTGTCCCCTCCTCTCTGCATTGCCACCGGCCTCGTCATAACTACAATGCACTTGGCTTAAGTCAGCTGGTAATAGCGTATGGTGATAAATAGTAAGAGACAGGAGTTCGTCACAAACAAATGAGCCTCAACTAACCTCATTTCCTTTTTTGACAGGATAACAAGCTTAGAGGATAAATTCTCCCCTGCCAGAATTTGTTTCTCTGCTGCCAGCCACCTCAGCAATTAGCAAAACTCCATCCTTCCTCTTTGCTAACTTCCAGGCTGCTTAAAGCAAAGGTGGGTTCAGACCACCCTCCTCAAGTTTTGGATTCAGTCNGTGAAGTTGCTCCCACCCTCTCCCCTGGAGATGCTCGAGCCTCCCCACCACCCACAGCTGCTGGCAGCACCGGGATCCCACATCATCAGGTATGTCGGGCTCTCTTGTGCTCATTGCTGGGCTGGGCAAACTCCAGGGTGGTTTTTGCCAGGCCAGGAGCAGGCAGTTGTATGGTACGGGGCTCCAGGGTCACGTTTCCACTCCTGGCAGCAGCTTGCATGGAGAGCAAGCGCACCTGGGTGATGCACAGGTGAAATACTGAATAGTTTTGAGGGAAATAGTGTCCTGGAAATCTCACTGAAGGTCCAAGATATTTACAGAAGACAAGCCCTGTAAAGTACATTGCTTCTGATGGAGGGGAAAGCATTGCTCGCATCTTAGATTGACAAATTACATGAAGTCCCTCGCTGCCAGCTGAAACTGAGAAACACTGCCTTAGTGGGCAAAGCCATTTGGGTTTCAATGAGGAGCTCGGGAGGGCTCTGCGGCAGTGCCGACACAGGAGACCGTGGAGCCCATGTTTACCTGAGGCTGGCAGAACCACTGCCTGCTGCGGTGGGGAAAGCCATCTGGGTGCATCAGCAACAGGGAGGCTTTATGTTATGGACCCTTGCAAGGTGTCTGGAGAGACTGATCCTGGGGAGCTCAGCAGCACTGTTAAGTAAATCAGCAAAAGAATGATGTTGCTTGGGATCTTCATGCATCCCTCAGACGTTGCTTGGTTTTGAGCCAGCTCGTCAGTGTTTGGACACCAGAGGTGTCTCCTACCCCTCTGGAAGCCACGAAGGCTCTCAGTTGCATGCTGTGCCTCTAGCTAAAGGAGTTGTCTCTCAACAGAACTTAGGAGGCTCCCCAGAGTCCAGAAATGCCCAGAAATATTGTGCACTTAGCAAGAGAGGCCAGGTTTGCAGAAATCTGGGAAGACCCCTCAATGGCTAAGGGCTTTGGGATACTCTGCCTGTGACTCAGAGAGGTTTTGAAGTGCTCTGGATATCCGGCACCTCTAAAAAAAATCTGGCTGCGAGCAGCAGGTACGCCAGTGTAATGCGTCAGTAACGTACTGTTTAGCAGGAGCCCAAAAGGACTTTCCCCTCCAGGCTCCAAGGGCTGGGCATGGTGCTCATCTTCTCTGGTGGCCCTTTTCACAGTACCTGTGTGCAAGTAAGAGCCTTGACCCTTACCTCCTCTTAGGTG
This sequence comes from Anarhynchus alexandrinus, assembly GCA_008711295.1. Classification (NCBI taxonomy): domain Eukaryota; kingdom Metazoa; phylum Chordata; class Aves; order Charadriiformes; family Charadriidae; genus Anarhynchus; species Anarhynchus alexandrinus. Next base: position 588,356 of record VUYV01000184.1, on the reverse strand, counting down.
AAGGCACAATGTCAGAAGATACGTTTAAATAATTAAAAAGCGCTTTTCTGCATTCATTGTCGTTGCTTCATGTCCTCGCTGAGCACATTTATGTGTGCAGGGCTAAACGGAGCCCTTTGCTAATTTCTCCCAATTGGTCAAGGGCTTGAAGGGTGAAATCAGCAGCATTCAAAACGAAACAAAACTCTGCTGGCATTAGGTTTTGTTACAAAGTGAAATTTGCCCATGGTTTATTTTGAGGATTTGTTAAGGTGCGCACCTGGGGCCCAGATCCAAGCGGTGCTGGCAGGACTGAAATCCTCCCGGTGCCACGGAGGCGTACGTTTCTGGGGCACCATTTGCAATGTGGTGGTCCCTCTGCCTAAGCAAAATAGCTGGCCGTTTCCATGTAGGCTGACCTACTGCCTGCTTAGAGACTTACAGGGCCTGCCTGTCTTGCTCCAGAAGTGCTGAGCACGTATGATTCCCTCCCGATTCCTTTGCGGGCAAGCTGTGAGTTTGACAAGTTAGATCCATAGTTTGGGGGGTTTTTTATCAAGTTTAGTGACATCTGAAAAATGGCAGATTAAAATGCAGTTCAATCTTAACCCTGTCTGCAGATTAGCATTTTAACCAAGTTCCCACCGCGCTGGACGAACGGCGTCAGAGCGCCTTTCCTTATAAGAAACTACCGCTTGAGCGCAACTCTGATGCAAGAGCAGATCAATCTGCCCCTTTAGATTGCGGTTGCTCTGAAGTTTTGGACTTGTCCTGAATACAGAATTCAAAACAAAGCCTGAGAGCCTGAAAACCTGTGCAGACTGAGAATAAGGTTTGTGTAAGCCCCTGCCAAGCGATAAGGCAGCTCCCTCTGGCTCCGAGAACTGAACTTTCCTCCTCAGCGATGCTCAGGTGTGAGGGGAAGATGGTGCTTCTGTGAAAACACTCTATCCTGCAGCTCTGGGTGAAGTGGAGGCTCTCACAAAATGCTGGGCTGAGTGTCTTTCACCTGCAGCTTTCCAGTGTGAGGGGAGACAAATCAACAGTTTGCTCAAGAAAATATCTTTACAATTCAGCACATCAGTTATCAAATGTGTAACGAAAAGATGCCGGGTCTGTTGCCCGGCGGGTATCTGGGCTTTGCATATCTTGGATTGGATTCTGGCTCTACAGGCACAATCTGGTTTTCCCAAAGTTTCTTCCTGCTGTGTGTTTGCCTCGGGCTTAGATGGGTCACTAGGGCTTCAGATTGCAAAAATCAGATCGGATGCTCCTATCTTTGTTTTCAACAACAGGGACAAACTTTGCCCTTTGCAGTGCCTGCAGGGCAGCGAGTAATGAATGTTTATGGGAATATCGGTTAGCTCTGATAATAACCTGCCTGACCTTGCTGGGGAGAATCCCTTCTGCCCTTGCAAGACAGAAGTGAGTCTCCATCTCTGTAGCTGCGAGTCACTTGCCTTCAAGGTCCTTCACAGCAGACAGCATGGGGAGATGGTGCAGGCGGGGGAGGCTCTTCCCCGCCTGCCTGCTCCGAGGGTATGGAGATGCAAGCTCTGGCGGACGTGCTTGCTGCTCACAAACTGCTATGGGTATAGGCGTGGAAGTCCACAGCCTGTTAGCCGGACAAAAGTTTACCTTAAACCAGGTAAATTTCCCCGTGCAGCTGGGAAAAAGTTGTGCTCTATCCTGCTGTACTGCTACCTGCTTTCAAACATGCTCCTAGCTGGTGCCCGTGTTGTTGCTCTTTCTGCTCCCCTGCTCAGCAGAATGCTGCCCCTCTCCTGGCTTTGGCGATGCTGTCCCTTCTGCAGGGAACAGCCTCTTGTCATTCCTGCAAACGGTGAACTTGAAGCCCTCAGCCTCTGGGCACAGGGTCTCCACTGTGGGTCTGAGGGACTGGGGACAGCCCAGCTCCTGCCTCCATATTCACTGGTATGCCAAGGAGCGGAAAAAGCCATAGGTGACTGGCAAGGGTGCTCCGGCCTCGACAGAGTTGGAAGGAGCAGAGCACTTGCTGGAAGAAGAAAAGAAATCCAGTGTGTGCTTCCTATTCATCTCTCAAGGCAGGGTGGCCATCCCGTCACCTCTGATACCTCTGCCTCTTCCATCTTCTGTGCTGAACAATGCCTTTATGCTCACAGGATGGGTCCTTCAGTGTATCTCCACATCTTCAGAGGCTCTCAGGAGGTTCCCATGGAAGCAGAGGGGTTTGTACTTAGAGCCCGGTTTCTCATTCTGAGCTGCTCAAGGTCTCCCCACTGGCAGGGAAGGTAGGAACTGGTTTCACAGACCGCATGTGTTCATTTCCCAGTAGCCCCCGGGATTTAATTTCAGGATTCCCTGCAGGTGCCTTGCTTTCCCTGCCCATCTCCATGGGACAATGTCACACTGCACCAGTAGCTAAGGCAAGACCTGTGACAACAGGGAACGGAGCTGATGACCTCTCTCTTGGAGTCCTAGCCACTGGGCCATCACAAAGAAGTTAATCAGATAATCAGAGCTGGCACATGAACAAAATATTACCCTCCAAAAATCCTTCCCCTGTCATCTTCCTGCACGTCTCGGTGCTCTTTGCGGTTTTCTGCCACTGAGCACTGCTTGTGCGTAGCGCCTGTGTAGCCGAGTACACTTCTTCTGGCATGGATTGTCCTCCTCAATTCTTCTTGCTTAGCCCTCCTGTATTGAATCTGATTGACTCTGAGGCCATTGATTATAAATAAGGTCTTGAGGGAAGGTCTGACGGGTTTTGCTCTGTTTTTATGCAGGAGGCTCTGAGTTCTGGTTGGCAGCCATCGAGCATTGCTGCTATATTAAATGATGGTCAGTGATAGGAATACAGTCACCGCTTAATACCCCAAATTGCTGCTTTTAAGTGGGCAGGGTTTGGCTTCTGGCCAGATCTCTGTGCTCCTGGCAGAATGATTCATTACCTTGTTCTGGCAAATGTATTTTCATCTGCTAGTTTAAATCTGATTTCTAGTACTCTGTGTGGTTCTCACAGCTGAGGAATTTCCTGCCCTTTATCCGCCTGTTTTCTTCCAATCTAGGCTAAAATCAATACACTTAAATAAATAAAGCCATTGGGCTTGCAAGTACCTCCTGCTGTGTCAGCGGCAGAAGTTAAGCTGAGTGACCAAAGATTAGTTAAGCCATTTTCTTCTTCTTTAAGTAAATTTACTGTTGTTGAGGCACACCAGACATGCCCGGGAGACGGCATTTCTCTGCTTGACCACAGCAGGGAGAGTTTACGGGCTGGCAGCTCTGAGACTGTGTCTTGGCTTCCCAGCGGTGGCAGCTGCCTCTGTGGGGAAGGGTATCTGTCCCCGTCTGTTGCCACCCCTACCCTTTAGGGTTTGGTTTTGACAGGGTTTTCTGGCATATGGATGCTTTGCGATGGGGATGTTCTGCCACTGAGTTCAAGCGGATGGAGGCCACAGGGGGCAGCTCCATCCTTAAAGCACTTCCCAGGTGTTGCTTGAACTTCTGCTCTTCCCTGGCAGAGGTGCTTCTCAGGTCTGCCTTTTCTGAGAGGATGTGCATGCACAGTGCATGGCAGAGGCTCCTTCCCACAGCTCACATCTGTCCTGCAGAGGGGGATGCTGGTAGGGGCATTGTCCACCAGGATTCATGCATCCCTTTCTTCTGGGGCCAGGGGAAAAGGTGAGGGTGGCATGAAATGAGGTCTTCTCTTTTCTCCCTAATCCCAGGAGTTACACCCCCCAAGAATTTAGTTCAAGAAGCAAGCAACAGATTTGGGATTTCTAGACCAAGACTTAGGGGTTCTGCAGCCCTGCTCTTGTGCGTGGGGTGTGGAGAAATGGGGGTCTTGTTGGTGAGCAATGGGGTATGTTCCCTGCCCTGGACTCAGTGCACTGCCATGCCCTGGGCAGGGAAGGCCTCAGTGCAGAGGAAGACGGATCCTCTCCTGCCTTCCTGGCCAGAGCCCCCAGTTCTTCACAGAGCCCAGTAACTCAGCTTTGTATTTGTACGAAGAAGAGCAGTGGTGCTCTTGGGCCTCTGTCTGGTACCAGCTTCCAAATGACAGTGTAAGCCCTGGTCCAAAGGTCACCCCTTGAGTTGGCCAAATTGTTCAGAGATGTCTCTATGCAGTGTGATAACACATTTAGGGAGGGAAGGAAACTTCCTCTCTACCACTTTTTGTTCATACTGGGTTTTGGGGGGTGGTTGTTTTTTTGAAAGGAAAATTATTTTGGACTGAAAATGTTGGTGACAAACATCAAACTTTTTTATTCCTCCCCCCACCATTTGCTGCTTCGTTTTGTGAGGAAAAACTGTTTCATAAAAACACATCCCACCTTTTCTTCCCTTACCGTCTACTCAGCTCTGGTTGCAACTCGCTCTGTGGGAGCAAGTAGGATATGTTACAACCCGGTGGTTCAGCACAGGCAGGGGAACGAAAGCGCGATGCCTTCCCTCCCTCCTTGCCAATAACTGCAGGGCCTGGAGAGGAGAGGGATGCGGTGTGCAGCTTGCCTCTTGGCACAGAGGCAAGCGGGATGCCACACGGCAGCTGTGACCTCGCAATTCCCTGCCGCGACGGTGGGTGTGATTTCCAGAGCCTGCCGCCCCTCGGTCTCTCTGGGCTGGGCTGCGATGCCCTCAGATGCCCGGAGCAGTGAGGGCACGGCGCAGAGGGAGTCAGTGCTGTGTTTGGCAGGGCTGCCTGGGGAGTTCCTCTGAAGGTGAGTACGGGTATCGCAAGCTGTGCCCCGAGCTGGGGAGACGCAACCGAGTGGAAAGGAGACGGGCTCTGTTTACACGCAGATACCTGTGCAGCCAGCAGCGTTAGTGAGAGAAAACAGAAAAGGACATGACAGTTACACTGGGTTTTCATTAAATATTAAATGGAGTGAAGTTTTTCCAGAGTGTGTCTGGGCTGTTTTCAATTGTCTGTCTGACAGCAAGAGAGAGAAGCCAAGTGGGCTAACCCTGGGTCTGGAGGTGCAGGGCTTCCCACTTGGGAGCTGTGGCAACAGGCAGCGTTGTATGCCGGGCTGCCCGCGCTCCTCCTCTTATTCCACCCAGCACAGCCAGGATCTCCACACGCTGTCCCACCACTGGTACAACCCAAAGAGAAGAGTTAATTCTTGTAGGCATCTCCAGTGAGAGACCAGGGGAGAGAGACAACTGAGGTCCTAGGGCCAGAGCATCACTGGCCCAGGCTGGAGCGGCAATTGCAAGCAGCAGACACCTCCCTGGTTGCTGGCCAGGGAATTAACCACTCCTATACCCCTTTATGCCAGGTTTAAGGCGGAGGAAATTTCCCATGCATAGGAACCACTAAACAAGTGCTGTAGACAGTTCTGTGTGCTTCCTTTCCTCTGCTTTCCCCCTGCTGCAGGAGCTGTGCAGCTGGGACCCAGCCTGGGCACGGTTCTCCCTTCCCTCCCCATCCTCATCGCTCCCCCACCACGTAGCCTCGTGCTTCCTTGCGCAGGAGCTTATTGGGGCAGCAAGAGGAATTCTCCTTAACTTGGATTGGGTTAATAAGTTAAAATGCAGAGCCTTAATCCCTGCCGCTAAATCGGAATGTAATTCAGCTTATAACTACAGCCCAATCCATGTGAATTACAATCACTTTAAATACAGCCAGGGCTAGCCGGGATTTAACATCCTCCCGAGAGATCCTGAAAATGGAAACTGGGACAGAGTGCTGCTCTGGATGGACCTGCCGTCAGACGGAGCCGAGGCAGCGGGGCAGAGGGATTTTCGTTACCTCCTGGGCTCCCAGGAGCGGGGCACCCTTGGGTGCAACCCTCGGTCAGGGCACACAGCAGGAAGATGGGCGTGGAACTTGGGCAAGAGCTTATCCCCAGGGAGGGGGACAGAGGCTGCCGGCAAACCCACAGCGCTTTTATCTTTAATTTAGCATGTTTATCTCAAGAGATTCTTCGAGCTTTAACACAAATGTAAGGAGATCTTTGTTTGCCTGGCAGCATCTGGCCTCTGAAAGCAAGCATGTACAGTCCCGGCGGTGGGGCTGTTAGCTAGGGCTCCTTCTCTGCCTCCTTCCTCCCAACTCTAACCTCTGTCTGGATAAGCCTTGCTCTTCCTCTGCCTGCTCCAAGAAACCGGTAGAGAAAATGGGTCTTCCCGCAGCTTGAAGCAACAGTGGGCACCTGAGAAGTGGTCCTATGGGTTGCTTACTACAACTAGCTTTCACAGTTACGTTATTCAGTCTCGGCTCTCTCAGCTTTGTTATTCAGTCCTGATGGGGAAGGAACAATTGTTCATTGTCTCCCTGTGCTGCCCCGGCCTGGGAAAGCAGAGGTTTGGGAGCCTGCATGGCAGCAGCTGAGTCCTTCTGCCGCCACTGACCCACAAGCCTTCCCAGGGAGCCTCGGGCAGCGTCTGGGAGCGTGCACATTCAAAGGCTCCTCAGAAATTGAGGGTCTTGATGGATGCTCTTCCAAGCATTGAACTGGAAAGTCCCTGTGGGAACAAGGCGTTACTCTTGTGGGCTGCCAGGCACGGATACAGAGTTCAAGGAGTCCAAGTTACTACATTGGTGGAGAGAGGTTGGAAAATAAGATCTTCTTCCCAGACTGATGCCTATATTTGGACCTTTTTAGGAAGATTCTGATGGGGTTTTTTTCACATCACTCTTTTTTTGTGGTTTCCTTATATTTCCTTTTTTTTTTTCCCAACGGTGAAAAGCTAGCGCTATTGTGCTAACACCTAACCAAAATGAGAATTCACAGTAATTTCTCAAAGCCTGGCATGTAAAGTGCCTGGTGTACCGGGCTGGACAGCTCGTGAGTTTTCTGTGGGTGTGATGAGGGAATGGAAACGATCTGAGTTCTTGGGTGCTTTCCCAAACCCAAGCTAGCCAGTTTTCTATGTTTAGATATGGTTTACTTAGCAGCACGGGTAGAGCAGAGAGGAGGGCAGAGAGTTTGCAGGCACTGGCAGAGCGTAGCCCAGAGCGGGCTGGGATAGATCAGCAGGGGTAAAGCGAGGACCTCAGGGCCTCCTCCCTGAGCACCCAAAGGGGCTTGCTGGGAGGTGAAAACAGTGACGGAAAGGGCTTTGTGTGGACAACAGGGGGTGCAGTCCTTCCTAAAGGGAAGCAGCATTCCCCGAGGATACTGGGAGTCCCCCAGGCCTTTCTTTAAAAGCTCCCAGTGGAAAGCTCCTGAAGCCTTTCTTCCATGCCACAAAGGAGGGCAGCCTGCTGGGGTGACCTGAGCATGACAGGAGAAGTCGCAGAAACACTGAGATGTAAGGACAGGCGTATGGACACCAGAAAGAGGAGTCATGGGGATCCAGATGATGGAGCAGAGATGCACCTTCATTTGCCTAACCTGCCCAAACAAGCAGTGGTGGGACAGGGACCATAGCATGGGGGTGGCTGGAGCAAAGTGCAGAGCAGGGCAGGTGTGAAGGGCTGCAGTGTCCACGCTCTGGAAAGCATCGTCTCCCAGTGGGAGTTGTCTGCAACCACCTGTTGTCTGACTATACCTTAGCACAGACCCACCCCATGCAGGGAAACATGGATCTAAGGTAAGCTTCCTCCCAGGCACTGAGATTTTGGGGTCTTAGGCCACCAATGCCAGAGCAGCCTGACACTGCTCCCACCCTGGCCAGGGCTGCAGCAGCCCCAGGGCCCTGGGCTTGAAGAACATGAGCTTCCCAACTCCTCAGGCAAGCCACGCGTGCGGCTCCCATCTGCACTGCTCTTGGCTCCTTACAGAAATATACAATCAGCTGATGAATCTCTTGCCAGGCAGCTGGGCTGGCTTGGCCCCACAGCTGTTCTTCTGATGTCCTCCCTACATCCACCGAGATGTCCACGTGCATCACAGCCGTTGCCCCTCTCAGCAGCAGGATGAGCATTAACCAGACTTGGAGGTAAGGACTTTTATTTAGCTAATATTTTGAATTTTTGCAGGGCTTTACAAACACATTGTTAGTTTCCCCAAAGCTTTCAGAGAGTGTTGTGAGCAACACTCCCCCTTCTTTTGCTGGTCTAACTGCAAAAGGAAGAGAGATGCTCACCTGAGCAAGGCCAGGATGGCGCTGCCTTCATTTCCAAGGCAGGGGATCGCACTATTTGCCACTGGGGCTGCCCATCCACGTGCACTGCATGTCTGTAAGGAAGGTCTCATCTCTCTAAGGGTGAACCACCAAATGTGCTTTGAAAGGTGAGTGTCCCTAGGACCTTGTGCTGCATGAAGACATCAAGCTGACCCTACAACCAGATATGTTCCTGGGCTTTGGCCTATGGTGTTCCCTTTTTTACACTGGTCCCATCAGCTGGGATCTGTCTGTGGCAGACAGGGCAGGACGTATGACAAAGTCCCAGATGGCAGGCTGATCCCTGCAGCCATCTGCCATCATCGGTCCATGTGATGCCTCAGGGCAGAGGGATGCAATCTCTGTGCTGGTACCAGAGCAAGCACTGGGTAGCTTGAACCGACCACGCATGCCTCCTGCATGTGAGCCGTCTGCTGGGCTGGGTGCCCACAGTAACTGGGGCAGAGCATCTCCCCACCTCGGACAAGAGAGGTGTCCTCTCCTGGGCCCACCCCAGCATGTGATGTCTCCAGCCAACCCAGGAAGCGTAGCTGTTTTCCACCTTCGAGGCCAGGATGAGAGAGGGCATGCTCAGTCCTCCCAGGGGGTGGTGGTATCTCACCTCAATCAAAACATTTGCTTTTAATGGGCACGCTGCCCTGGCTGGAGGTTCACGCTTCCTGGGGAACTCCACCATACAAGCCCTGGCAATTATTTCTTTATGAGATTTCTGCTTCTATGCATGCCCAAAGATGCCTGGCTGGAGAACAGCCTACGGCAGCCAAAGGGCAGCTTTGTTTTTTTGTTTGTTTGGGTTTTTTTTGTTTTTGTTTTTGTTTTTTAATAGGCTGCTTTGCTAGGTTGATCACTTTAAAGTCTCCTTTTATTAGGTTTTCTCTCTGGGCAAGTGTTAAAGGGCACCTTTTCCATCCTGAGGCTGCCCAGCCCCACCAGCAGCAGAACTCTCAGGCTGGCAGTGGGCAGCCTAGCCTTAGAGAGGGCATGGTACAGCATCCCTATCATACAGTGTGAAATTATCCCTTATCCCACGTGCTGCCATACACAAGTGTGTAATGACAAAAGAAGGCTTCCAAGTGATTCTAACAGGGAATTCTAACATCTACTCCATCCTTCACACAGGCTGCAATCCTGGGAGGACTAAGCAATTTCATGTGAGAGTCTGGCCCCAACTGCAGTTTCTCCTGTGCTGGCAGCGCCATAAAGGCTACCACAAAGGCTCCAGGGAGATCATCCTAAAAGAGGAGGAGGTTGGAGACAGCAGGACCACTTTTTGCTCATCCCCTCTCCCTACAGTGGAGTGACTGAAGCAGAGCGTAGTGCCAGGACAGACTGAACTCCTGCTCTTGCCTGCCCCAAAGACGACCTCAGGACCAGAGTTCTCTTGTCAGCAATCACGCTGGTACCTTGCTGATGCCGAGACGTGGGTAGGCCCAAGACTGGCACAGGGCTGGCTTTGCTCTCCTCTGCTCTGGATGTACCTCTCAGTTCTGTCACCGCTGAGCACTGAGATGCCGTTTGAGAATAACAAATAACCAAAATGCTTTGTCAGCCTGGAAGCCCATCACGCCAGCAGAGGCTGTGTTTGAAATACAGAAGCAGCGCAGTTTTTGCTGAGGAACTCCCCCAGAGACAAGCAGCTCCTGCATTATTAACAATGGTGCTGATGAATCCCTGTTAATGAGACACGCTCGCTCAGCCAGCCAGCCAAGTGGCCGTGGCCCTGCTGCTCTCGGCCCCGCACTGCAGCGCGTGCTTTTGAGAGCAAGAGATGACTGCTCTGGGGAGCAATTGGCAATGCTGTGCTGTAAGATTTGGCTACTTTCCCTAAAATTTGCTCATGTCCTGCCAGACTTGAGCTAGGTAGACGTGGAAATCCAGCGCTGGTTCTCTGATGGCTGTAAAAAGCAAAAGAAAAAGCTGCCTTCCCAATGATACGGGCTCGTGACTAAAGAAAAAGATCTGTTCCTTGGCGTGTACTCTCTGCACTGCTCCAGAGAGTGAGGTGGGCTGTGTCCTCTAGTCTACTCTTAAACAGCTCAACCAGGGCAGCTCCTTCTTTTATGGCTTAACAGATTTTGCTGTTAGGAAAATATTTATCCTTTTTTTTTTTTTTAACTCAAATTCATCTTGTTCAACTTATCAATTCTCCTTTTGGTTTCTGGATGCAATTACTTTTCCACTGTGGTCAGAGTGGGACATAGGATACTGTGGTCAGAGCACCTCCTAGGATACTTGTAGAACGGGATCTTATGCACCCTTAGCTGATGTGTGGCCAGGAAAGACATCTCAAACTCTTTCAGTTTTTGCTAAGTCAAACCTCCTCTGAGCTTTCCTAGAGCAGTATAATACTTTTCTGACAGTAAAGCACATTGGATGATATTTAGCAGCCTATGTGGATACAGAAAGACCGGTCATCCTCCAGTGCATCATATAATGCCTTCACAGTCTGGCACGTCATCGCTCGTTGTGCTAACGGATTGCAACCAGCGCAGTTCCCCCAGCAGCGCTGCCAAGCTACTTTGCTCTGCACTGCAGGCACCCTGATGCTTTCCAGATGTCACAGATGATGTCAAACTTCTGATATCATTGCCTTATGCAGAATGAATCTGATAACCTAACATGTTCGTGCTACAACTTTCCATCTGTTGGTGGGTTTCCCTCACGTGGACAGTGCCAACTTCCAATGTTTGTCCCTGCAAGCAGAGGGCAAAGCAAACCCTGCAGGAGCTAAAAGGGCTGGTTAAGATTGCATAGGAGTAATTGGAGTAGCTCCTTTTTTTTTTTTTTTTTTTTTTTAAAGCTGAACTTCTTACAAATCTACTGAGCAGTCTGTAGAATAAAAACATAGGGCAACAAAATGAGAGAGGCAATGCTGGGAGGGCACAAAAGCTCCTGGCAAGGAATTTGGTGCCCCAAAATGATTGGCAAAATGCAAAGATTGATGTTACCACTCCTATACTTTCATTTTTTAGGGATGTGATGAGAAGGGATGCTAAGGTACCCTTTAGGCCCTGATTTTGGCAGCAGAGTTTTGCAAATGTCCCACTGAGATCACATAAAAGACCAAGAAACCCTGACAAGACATTGGAGCAGATCTAGAAGATGCCTGCAGCACTGGCAATCAAACCCAGAGGTGCTTAGGACTGAAACAGTGGGAGGTGAGAGGGTTTGGTTTGGCATCAAGGAAGGCAGAGCTGAACTTTTGGAAGGGATCACACAAGAAGAGCTACACCGACCAGGCTATCTGCCACCTTAGAGGCAAAGTCTTATCTGCATGCGAAGCGGTGCAGCCTCGGGTAAAACGTTACTAGCGTAGGAGTTGAATAGATCAGAAGTGTAATAACTTAATGCAGAAATGGCACTGCCTCTGCTCAGACTGCAAGAACAGCGCTGCACAGACCCTCCTGTGCTCGCCCCCACCGTACCGCACATCTCCCAGGCAGCGGTGGGTGCATCCTCAGAGCAGCCCTAGGCCAGGCAGGGACAGTCTCCTCGCAGCACGGGGGGAACGGAGCATGAAAAAGAGCTGGGAAGTCCCTGAATGTGGGATGGGGAGATGGGGGGGGAAGCAGTCTCCAAGAGCAGGAGAGCAGGTTTCCTCATTGCTTGCAGACTTACCTGTAATGACAGTCCATGCTACAGGTTGAGTCCTCTGCAGAACGGAAATATCTTGCTAATTGGTGGCAGCAGGTTACGCTATCTAAATTTTGCAAGCCTACTGATTACACATGAATCAACCTAAAAAAGGAATGGGCTAAAGTAAGATGAGATCCGCCGCTGATCCCTCTAGCACCCCACCAGGCACCTCCTCCAGTACCCTGTCTCTCTAATTACCATCCTGCTCGTGCTGTGGTCATCCTGCCAGCTTTTTGTCAGTGTAGTAAAGTGCCTTGAAAAGCCCCGCTAAATTCCTCTTAAAAGCACTGTTTCACCAGAGGGAGCGTGAGCACGGGGCCGTGCTCAGGAGAGCTGGGCTCTGTTCCCCGCTCGGCTGCTGACCACCTGCGTAACCCTGGGCACGGCCCTCACCTCTGTAATTTAGAGATCGCTGCCCACAGCCTTGTGCATCTTGTGCAGTGGGGCTACTGCCTGCCACGGGCCACCATCCCTCCATCGTCCTCCCCTTCTCGTGGCCCTATTCATGAGGCTTTGTGCTGTGATGGTCCTCCCCGTTGGGCCAGGTCATGTTGCGGGCAAGCAACCCTGGTCCCCAGCACATCATCCGCGAGGGATTCTGTGAGGCCAACCCCGGCTGCTAGGAGGTTTTGGGGCCCGTGAGCCCTGCTGGTGCCGTTGCAGCTCACCGGCAAGAGAGCTCCGGTTGCGCCCTGCCAGCGAGGACCGCGAGCCTGCTGAAGTGAACCTTGAAGTGACAGTGTGGAGCCCCTGTTTTCAATTAGCGTTGCTATTTAGGAAGGGAATATCTGCGGCGCAGAGGTAACCCATGGCAACCATCTGCCGAACCTCCGTTCCCGCTGCCGGGGCTGGTTGGGGAGGGGGAGTGTGGGTGAGATGGGGGCCGGGGGCTCTGCCGGGGGGGGGAAACCTCACAAGTATTGGGAAGGCAACATGTCCTCCCTTTGGGTCCCTCTCCTGCTCCCGCCAGCGCAGGAGTGGCAGGCGATGTCCGTGAGCCCCTCCGCATCCCACGCCGCTGGATAATTTATGGGTGGCAGCAGCTCACCGTGGCTTTGTTTGCAATTTGCCTCTAAATATAGCTGCGCTTTAAAGGAGGAAGGCGAGCTCCCGCCCGCCCGTCTGCCCGCGTCTCCCACGCTCTAATGAGGGGTCTCTCCTCACCGAGGACAGAAGGGGCCGCGCAGACTGCGTCGGCATGGCGGTGCCCACGTGGCACCTCCTCTGTCCCACGTCCCTCATGTGCCCTGCTTCGCTGGAGAAGGGCGGTGACGACACCCAAAGCCTCTTGGGCTGGTGGTTAAACCCCAGTCCAGCCTGGTGAGAGAGTCCTGCCCAGGCCAGGCTGGCGGCTTGCCTGGGTGCGCTGAGCATAACCCCTTCCCAGAGAATCAGCTTTTGTGGGAGGATTATTTTCTCCCCTCTTATATATATATATTTTTTTTTTTTTTAGCAAAAAGTGCACTAATTGTATTAGTCCTAGCAGAAGTGTAAGACCGAGACTGGTGTAAAAGACTAGCTGTATTCATCACTTCAGCTAGTTAACGTGCTAAAAAAACATATGCTCTCGCTTATACCCCCACTGCAGATGCCAGCCTCGGCAGGGAGTGATGGAGCACGGCCCCGGCCACCCGCCACGGGCAGGGGCACAGGCTGCAGAGCACCCCGGTGAGGACGGCTGGGTGGACACCTCCCAGCTTTGGGACGGGGCGCCCTGCAGCAGCCATGGGGCCAGGTGAGAAAGCGCAGCCAGGCACCCTTCACCTGCACTCGTGCAGGTAAATGTAAGGCTCACCTTTCCGGGTTACGAGTTACCCCGACCCGTGCGTTACAGGTGCCAGTGTTGCGAGCTGCAATTTCGACGAGGGCTAACACATCAAGGGTTGAACCCAACTCTGAAGCTGACGGGAAAGGAGAGGCAGCGAAGTGCTGACGAGGCATTATAATAAGTAGCGAGCAGAAATAAGAACCTACTTATGTTTTAAACATAACATTAATTAATAAAGAAAAGGGTACGCTGTAGATACTAAAAGCCCTCAGATACTGAGGAGAAAAAACCTCTTTCTCTTATAATTTAGAAACTGCCAGAACAGTTTCTCTGTCCGTAGACCGGGATAACAGCAGCTGCATGTCACATCTGGAGAGAACACCCCTCTGCAGTGGCACGCCGACCAGCTCTGCCCCACAGAAGAAGAGCTTACAGAAAATAGTGTGAGGGTAAAAGGAAAAGGTCATTTTCAGACCGCACCACTCCATCACATCAACATTAATTCATGCTGGTCCGTTACTTTGGATGTAACCGAATGCAATGAAAAATGACTCCGGCCCAATCTGGCAGTACACTTCAGCAAACCTATCTAATAGGTTTATTATAGTTTATTGAGCAAGTGTTAGCCCAGAGTAGATCAGAACAACCGCCGAAATGCTAAATGGCTTCAGGAATGATGGCATTTTGGGAAGAATTATTGTGGCAGGATGGGTAACTCAGTGTCTAGGGCCCCGTGCTACCGCCAATCCCTGTCAGGAGAAATAATGGCCAAATTTCCTTCTGAGCCTCATGGCCCATTGGACTAATATATAGGGGCCAGCCTGTCCAACACATACAGTACCTTCAGCTGCCCCAGCCTGGAGGATCCTTTACAGTCGCTTTTTATGAGCAGGTTATTCTCAGCATCAGAAGCCACACTCCTGCCTCTCCTGCTACACGCTGAAGGAAATTCCCTTCTCCGGGTGTAGCAATAAATGTTACTGGGCCCTCACCCTTGCGGGAAGATGTAAAGCTTGTGTCCCATCTCTTGGGAATGCCACAATTAGCTCTGGCTGGGAAAGACTTGGAAAACACTACTCTTCCTGAAAAAAGATCTCTAAGCCTTGTAAAAAAAAGGGAGGGGGGGGACTTGCAAATCTGCTTTATACAGAGACCAGACAGTTAATAGCAAGGTTAGTTTACTATACCAAAATAACAGTTAAACATCTGATTACTATCTCTGGAAACAAGGTTAGGGAGAGAGAAAACAGCAGAAGGCTCCACCAACATCTGCCTGCAACCTTAACTCCATCCTGCCCACTAGATCCCAATTTCTTTCATTCAATGCCCAAACTGAGGGTTTATTCTAGCAACGGTCCCCCTGGCAGAGGGAAGTTTCAAGAAGCCACCCCTCCTTTCCTCACAGTCCATTATATACCTTCCTATCTTTTCAGGAGAACTGTAGAGTGAAAATTGAGTGCTGGAGGGTATTGCTGGGGATTTTACAAGGACTCATGATGTTTCAGTGCAGGTCTCCAGAATCCCCTTATTTTATGCTAATTTAGGGTGACTCTTTACAGAGTGGTATTGCTTCAGCCATCCCGCATTTGTGAGACTACTAACGGAGTACTTGCAAGCTTGTTTGAAAATAGACGGTGCTGCTGGCAAGAGGGACTCTGCACTCCTGATTCTTCTCTTCCTCTGCTTCCACCTCTTATCAAAGTCATTCAGTTGAAGGGTATTCATAAACTTCCATTGCACCATTCTCCAAATTACTCAGTATATGGGTTCTTCAGCATCCTACAGCAGTTTCTCTTTTCGATCCTCTGTTCCTCAGCAGAATGACTTGTAATATGCTCTCATAATTTCGTAATAACCTGCAGAAAAATCCCATACTTTTTTTTCTGATTTCAACCCCTTCTGCCCCAGAATTAATGCACTATTTCTGACACCCACAACCAGAGTTATCCTATGGCACTCGCACAGAGACTACACCAGAGTTATTAATAATGCCTCTGACTGATTCAGTCCCTGGCATAGGACCATCTCCCCCTGTTGTCATGTTATAAGTAACAGAGGTTTCCCTCACATTGCGTTGATGGACCAGCTGTCAGCATCAGCCTGGACTGAGCTTTAACCTCACAGTCCCCTTCTGTGGCTGCCTTCCTTTCATGAAAGCTCTCTCTAGCATCGTCCTACCTTTCCCTCTCCCCTCAGGTCCCATCTTTCTCCCAGCCTTTTCATAACTCGCAGCCATGCCCCAAGTCCGCTCTGGCAGATCCCAGTGTTCAGTCTTCTGAAACCCAGCTGTCGTACCCTTCTCCGTGCCCCCACCCCAGCAGGAACGCAGCCCCTTTCTACAGCATGTGTTGCAAACACCGCTGCTCTGCACCACAGCTCCCACACACCCTGCGTTGCATCCCGTGGGCAGATACAAAGGTGGCCACTAACAACGTGCGATGCCACCATTGTCAAACAGGACCACGTAATGTTCACCCTTCAATGGGAGGCCAATGTGTGTTGGTCCAGAGGATGGAGACAATGTTGGCACAACACCGATCTGGATCTTTCACCAACTGAACACCCGTGCATTTGGGAAATTTCTCCCTGACTCTCCCACTAGCAGGGACATGGTGTGCACATGCTATCCAAGAGGATATCTCTCTGCTTTGAGAAGTTTCCACTTGAAATACATCAAGATCACATAGACGTACATTAGAAGAAACACAGAGAATGTTAGCAGCGTATACACAGCCTTATAAAAATCCCAGGTAATGAACTGGAAGGACAAATTCAAATGAGATTTGTGCTTAATGATGTTTTAAAGGAGCGGTCCCTCTGGTGTTTGCAGTACTAGGTGTGCCAATGGGGGGTAGAAGTCTCTGCTTGGTGTGCCAGACTTGGTGAGTTATTCCAGGGAAGCAAGGGAGAGCAAAGAAGGCCAGAAGTCGTCAAACGTGACCATACCTTTTCCATACGTAAACATAATAATTAATGCTACTTGAGTGATCTGTTGATAGCCCTGGGCCTGATGACTTCTGGTCCAACTTTGTGTTAACAATTAAATTAAAGACCTTCCAGCCTTGTTTCGTCACCCCTCATGTTAGCAGCTGAGGGTCTCCTTCCCCTCATCCCCATTATTTTTTTTGCTCCGGGTAAGCACAGGAATTGCCTTTTCACCCTGTTTTAATTACAGGAGCCGTGTGACCCTTCCTGGAGCAGCTGTCAGAGACCACACAACTGGAATATCAGCAGGCTCACAGAAAATATGTAAGTAGGTTACATGAGGGCAGGCGATACCATTAAACACAGCAGGACCCACTTAACAGAGCACCTGTTAGAGGAAGAGAAAGCGGTAAGAGGATGAGTTGGGTGGAGAGAGCAATAACTACGCGGCTTTACTCTTTCTAACAAGCCCTGGCCAGGCTCAGAGAGGAGCGTGCGAAGCTGGGCGGCGAGGGAGACAGGGAGAGAAGGAGCTGAGGGTGTTTTGATGCTCACTGAGGCCAGTGCTGCTAACGACTACTCACCAAATAAATAAATCAGAGAGCTCAAATGTGCTCCTACAGTCATTGCTTTGGGCTGGCTGGCTGGTTGGAGGGCTCACACAGCTAATACCTCTTCTGCGGTTGGTGGAAAGCCTTTGCTTTGCTCCAGGAGAGCATGTCCCTTCTGCATGCAGAGGGGTGCTGTGCCTAGCTGGCTCCCACAGCCCCCAAAATGTTGGGGTGGAGGAACCCTGCCTGAACGTCCTGCTTCTGCAGATACAGGATGGTGGTGGGTGTTGGGCCACGTGGCCCATCCATTCCTCCCCCCCAGCTGGACCTGGTCTTCACAGCCCCCACCATGCTCTGGGCTCTGCGTTGCCCCAGTGTTTCCATTGCTGTGACCAAACCAACCCACTTCTTCAAACAGCCCCACCTGTGCGCCATGCCCAGGGCAACCACCTGCTCTGTCCCTCAATGCAGCCACAGCAGGGGCCAGGGCTATGTGTCCACCAGCTCTCCTCCTCCAAAGCCCACCAAGAGCACCTCTCCAGACAGAGGCTCGCTTGGTGGCTAAAGCAGCCTAATGATGCTGCTGAAACCCACCTGGCATTCATCTGACCCGCTCAGGGCTTTAATCTAGCAGATAAAGATGCCTCAAAAAGCAAGCGGACATTTTCCTGAGGGTTTCTCGTAGCAAAACAGAATCAAGGGCAGGTCAAGGAAGGAGCCAAAGAGGTGCCTCTGCCAGGCAGGCTTGGGGGACCCGGACTGGCAACGTGCAAGGGGGCCTGGGCTGTTGCCTGTGCATATGCCAGGAACTACAGCTGCTGCTGGTGGCACACGGGTGAGAACAGATTTGGGTTTTATCCATGTCATTGTGCCCACTTGGAGGAGAGCGTCCCCAGGGCAGGGGATGCTGACAGCAGGGGAGGAACTGGTTTTAGATCTAGTCTCCTTTATGAAGGCTTTTGGGGAGTTCAGGCAGATTTAATCTTTCCTCACAAAATATATTTAAATTCTAAGTTCTTAAGGGTGGTGTTTTGACATTGCCCTAAATAGATTAATGACTGCCTTATCGTTTGGAGAAGGGTCCCTCTGGCTACCTGGAGAATATCTCCAGCATTTTACTAGAGGGGTAATGTTTTCCTTTTTTTGACCAGGGGTAAAACTACACTTGGTTATATTTTAGTATGAGGATTTTTTCATCAAACCTTGTTTTATATAATCTGTCTGCTGTCAGATATACCCAAATCAAACATCTAAATAGGATTAATGCAGGCAGCTTATTACTGGCTCTTGAGGAGAACCAGGAATTATGGTTATCAACCATAACAGTGAAGTTGGGGAGTCTGACCCTTGTAACTTATCCTTGAAAAATACTATACAAATAGCTTCTGAACTAGTGAAATGTCATTTCATATTCACTGAATAATAGAGAAAAACGCAAACTAAAATAGCCAGATCTGGATATCAGAATGTATTTTGGGTTTTTTCTTGATGACAGGAGGATGAACATAATCATAAGCAAAATAAGTGCCGAGCCATATTTAACCCTCTCAGCACTCCAGCAAGACCAAACGTAACTGTTTCAAGCATTCCAAACATAAAAAATTGCTTACCACAGAAAAGGATATACTCTGTTCACTTTGGGGTCTACCTCCCCTATTGCAAGAGAAATATTCAGTGATGTCTCCTGCCCTTGGAGGGGATTTAGCTGCAAAGCACAGTGAAACCTGTGCAAAAGCTGCCTAGATGGCTCCTGGTTTCCAAAGAGGCAGGTGGGGTGATGTGCCCAGGGCTCTCCAGATCAGGCTTGTGGCTGGATGTGATGGTCCTGTACAATTTTGTTCCGGGGAACGTAGTGCACAAGGGCATGGTAACGGATATACATTTTTCCACTCCAGATGGCTAATTCAAATTAATCCTATGGAGACAGTGACTGAAAGTGCAGTTCTTACCTCCTGGTGGTTACCAGCAGCCTGTTTGTACAGTGTTGATGAGTCCCAGTGGTGTTCTTGACGGGCAGCGTCTCCATCTTTTAAAATCATCTCTACAGACAGGTGATTAGTTCCCTTATTGGCACTTTCACCTACGGAAATGAGAACTGAATGGCCTGGATGATCATTTTGCATAGTAATTTATGCATGTAGTCCAATATAGCTCATATTGAGGATCTATTCCTCTCTTATAATTGGGGCAAATTCCATCTCTAGAAGCTCTTCTTCCAAGAGAGGATGAATTATCTAAGCTGTCACCTGTCTAACACCATTCAGCTGCTATTTATTTCTGACATGCTCATGTCAGTAGAAGGCTTTCCAACCTTGCAGAGATATTGGGAGATTTCATTTATACAATACTGTGAGATTGTCTGATCAAAGGCATACAAGTGGAAATCATTACTGTTATTTTCAGACATGTCTTTAATCATAGACTCTCCCTATTCATCGCAATCATTGCAATTGTAAATCAGAAGTGGGTTCCCTCACCACCTGGCCACTTGGTGCTCTTCTAATCTCTGCCTGTTGCCTGTACAGTGACATTTCTCCTGCATCCCTCCTCCACCTCTCCGTGACGCAAACATGTTCACTAAAATTTGCCGTGATAGCTTCACTTTATGTGGATTTGTTTCTGCAAACAGAGATGATACTGAACTTTCTGAATCTCTCCCACTAGGAAACAAGGTTAATACTTGGAGCTGTCAATGCAGGGACCATTCATGGTGCCTGACAACCTTGCTGAAATGACTGAATTATATTCCTATCAGCAGAAAGTATGAAATGAGTTACAGTTATTTAAACAAGGGAATAGAGGAATTTGCACTTCTAACTACAGGAAGGATTAAGCTTGTTAATGCCCTGTCTTCTTGACGATGTACATCTTTTTTGTCTGATCATGCACTGGGTCCCAGTGCTGTAGTAGCTGCAGGCCAGAAGAACTGAGGTGTCTGCTTTCTGTTGTTCCTATGGGATTTGGGCACCTGATACTGTGATAGAGCTGGTCTATAGTCTCTCCCAAAACCAATGCACATGCACTTCTTATTTCTCCTATCTCATTTTCATCTGTAAAGATTTTGGGAAGTGTGGTGGGTGAGGATGGAGCATCTGCAGAAAGGCCTATGTGAAGGAGGCCCGCTAGACTAATCTGAGATCTCTGCTGGGGATTTCTGCTGGGGATCCTAGATCCACTAGGATCAAGGAAGCCCATCCACTGCACTCCTGGGTTCTGTCTCAGAGGCTGGATCTTTTATTCCCAAAAGGTTAAAAGCACAGGTCAATCCAGCTTGAAAATGGCAGTGGAAATCTGGTTTGGTTTTGAGCATAGTTATTTGGGGTGCTGGAAACCATGAAAGCGCCGAGAAGATGTTGATGTTGCCAACTGCCTCAAGTGACAGCAAGTCTCATGCACCCCAACCAAGGAAATGCCTTAATTCCAGCAGCTGCAGGTATTGACTCTGTTTCCACGTTTGTCCCGTTTGGCTGAAGTCCCTTGTGCAGTAGCTGTTGCTGCTTTTATAAAGGTTAAGGTGTTTCCCATTTCCCATAGCAGGGGATCAACAGCTCAGGAGGACAGGAATTGGAGGTGGAGCCTTCCCATCTGAAATCACAAATTCTAGTCTGAGCCCAGGTCATCTGAAAGTTGTCATCACCTAGAATTTCAATCTTCTTATATTTGCCCTGCATGATTAAATATTCATGCCAGGATATTCTGCCATGCACGATGAGAATATTCAATGTAACCTCACTGGAAAGACTATGTTGCAGATGTAGTCAGTGTCCTGCTGCTTTCTGAAATGAATTTTGCATTTGTCAGTTGTCCAGCTTTCCTCTGATGGATGTCAGACTAGTCCCAGATGTCCACATGATCATCCCATTCCCAGAGAATGATATTTTTACACACACACACACACACAAAGCCCTCCTTATCTTTCCTGATAAGGCAAAGGGCATAACATGTTAAATAGCCTTCTCACTTCCAGAGGTGGGTGATCCGTCTGAGAACCAAGAGACTGCTGGGGAGCAAACCCTTTGCTAAGGATCACATCAGAGCAGCTTCTAGTGCAACTAGCTGATGGCTAATTTGCTTGGGGCTGGCAGCCTGGTGCTTTCAAGAGCCTGAACTTCACTTAAAAAAAAATTATAGTGATTAAGTAAACACAGCTATAATGGAAATCTTTACTCTGCATATTACAAACCAAAATGGCCATGAAGGGAGCAATTATGAAATCTCAGGACTGTGGTGAGGGGAGGAATCATTTGAGCTGTGCTGTTGTTTGTTTTTGTTCATCATTTATTTCCCTGGGGAAGCTTGGCTCTGAAGCAGTCTCTGCTGCATTGAGAGATTCTTTACATTTTGTTAACCCAGTATTCCATCCAGTCTTGAGCGAGATGGGAGGAAATATATGGATTTTACATAAAGTCGCAAGACATGATGGAATACCTTGGGGAAGGATTCCTAGATCCAGTTTCCGATTCCCATTATAAGCCCACAACACAAGTTGCACATCGATTACTGTCTCTCTGGTAGTCTTCAGTGACATGACTGATTTTGCAAAGACTTGAGAGAGCGGTGAAGATAAAGCAGGAGTGGCAATGTTAAAGCCGTACTCATGGGAACTGCAATGATGGTTCAGAGATGGTGGTCTTCCTCCCTTTCTGGGGATATACGATTGGTGCTAGTGGGTCTTTGGGACTTGCCTGATTCAGGAAAATTATAGTGTAAAGCTTCAGCTGATTTTTGCTGATCTTTGTTCGAGACCAGAGGGAAATTAGCTGTTGGACTAGTCGGTGTGAGTAGAAAATTGACTGAGAAATGGAGAACACAGCAAAGAAACAGTTGGTGAATGATGGGATGAGTGGTAATTCCTAGGTAGCAAGAAGATTGACGCAATCCAAGAAGCCAATATACTTCCCAAATGTATATAATAATGCAAGCTCAGGAGCTACTTCAAGGGCAGAAAACAACTTGGAGACCTTTTCCTTGACTGAACAGGTTTAACCAAAGAAAGAGGGTCTGGCATTTCCTTTCGAGCCCTGCTAAAGCTGCAGATCTATCAGCACAGGCGCTCAGTGCTAGAGCTGAGTGATGTACAGACACGATAGCTAAGCAAAGCAACTGGCTACCAAATTATGATTGTACAAGATCTCCGTATGAGGACAAACATTTCTGTTAATGGCTAGCGTGTTCCAGGAATGGGAAGCAACCCACATATAGAATTGGAAGAAGGGAAGATAAATGTTTGGCAATTCCTATCACATGGCTGTATATTAGCTAAGGAAGAAAAGTGCCCTGGTAACTGTCCAGGCTTTCCCCCGGTGCCATGGTGAGCACACCCCAGAGAGATGCTATGTGAAAGAGAGGACAAACTCTCTCCTTCCCAGGCAAAACGCACTCAATTCAGGTACAAGGCCTCGGAGCTGAGCTAGCTAGCTGCCAAGGCAGTCTGAAACAGCAGCAAAGTGGGTGGTGGCTAGGGAAGAAGGGACCAAGTTGGGAAGAAGAGGGACTGAGGGATGAAAGAAAGGACTGAACTTGGAGGGATAGGAATAAGTACAGCAGGGTTTTGACAAGCAGGCTACAGCTATTGCCTCGGCAAGCCAACCGAAGCAAGGAAACCTCAGCACATACACACAAAAGGAATTATTACTATTTACTCCTATTCCAGGGTGATAATCAAACACATACCTGCAGGTTGGTCTGAAACCACCTTCCCTGTTCATCCTCACTTCTTCCAGAAGCCAATTAAGTCCTTCCCAAAGAGATGCTACATGAAAAAGAGGCTTTTCTGAGATTGGTAATGGCTGTCACACCGCAATAATCATAATGAATCACACTCGGGCTCCTGTTGAGCTCATATTTTCAAAGAGATGTTGGTTCTCAATCCATTCATTAATATTAATTAGCATGGAGTCACGTTTCATTTCCCACTTGTGTGTCCAACCTGCAGCATCCTTGTGTGTCCTGTGCTAACGAACCAGATGCCATTTATGCCTGGCACAAAATAATTAGCTAATAGTTGAGGAATATGTATCTCAAGTTAGTTAAATATTTATGCCAGATTTTTTCCTTTTTGGCTCCCAGCCCTCATCTGGGGGTTGCAGTGCAATTTAGGGAGGATATGAGAAAGTTTTCACAGTTGTATGCAGCAAGCTTTAATTATACATTCTCCATATGGATGCAAATGTTTGATGTTATACAGATGTTGGCAACGAATTGACCATCAGGTACCAGAGTAGAAATAGCAAACTTCAGCAAGCAGATCAAAATTTAATTCCCTTGTTGTGACTGGATGCTGCATAATGCAACAGTCACTCTTTTGCTTCTGATTCAGCCTCTTTTGCTCAGTCAGAGACCCCTGCTGCAAAATACTTCCAGGCAAATGAATTTAAAAATGTCCAGGGCTGGAGAGAAGGCACAAGTGGCTTGGAAGTAACTGGAAGTCACATCCTGCATCTTCCCTGGAGCTGATTTCTGGCAGTGGGAGAGGTGTCTGCCTTTCTGAAGCTTCAGGTCTTGTTTATAACATCCCCAGATCCCCAGGGGTCCCCAGATCTTTTGCTTTGTCTCCCGGGAGCCCTCTCATACAGCTCTATGCTGCAACATGCAAAAGCCAGGACTATGAGCCAGGACCATGAAAAGCAGGATAGCCGTGCTGGGGATGAGACGATAACTCCGAGCTGTTGCGTGGTGTGTTTCTGCCAAGCTGCTCCCGTGCAGTAGATGTTTGGTACTGTGCTGCATGAAGCTGATGGGCAGAGAAGCACACTGCACTGAAAATTAGCTCCAACAGGGACATTCACCACCCCGCTCCGTCTGGCCGCTGAAGGAGGTTGGGTCCACAGAGGTGTTATTAGGAAGAGCGAGGACATCCAGTGCTCCTCTGAGTTGTAGGGGAGCTGGGATTCCTGGTGTTGTGCAAAATTGGGGAGCACTTCTGACTCCCAGTGTCGTGCAGAGATGTGTTTGTGTGTGTAATTCCCGGTGTGTTTCCCAGAGAAGGAGCAGAGAATGAAGGCAGCAGGCAGGGACGGCGCAGCGTTGTTAGCTCAATTTCTCCTTGAGGATATGCACCGAACATCTACTCTATTTACTACGGTATACATGAATGACATTGATATATGAGTTCCTGCTGAAGGCTGATTTTTGCTTAACTAACCTACCTCTCCCGTGTCCTGACCTTCCACTCTTAACAGTGTAGAGAGGGTTTGCTTTTGCCTGTTCAG
This sequence comes from Anarhynchus alexandrinus, assembly GCA_008711295.1. Taxonomy (NCBI): domain Eukaryota; kingdom Metazoa; phylum Chordata; class Aves; order Charadriiformes; family Charadriidae; genus Anarhynchus; species Anarhynchus alexandrinus. The sequence continues at coordinate 564,225 of VUYV01000184.1, read as the reverse complement.
AAGCTCAGAACCCCCAAATTATCTGTAATGTCTTGAGCGTGTAATTATATTGAGCTAATCGCTGTGATACCTAGGCACTTTCACCTTACTGTGCTCTCAGTCAGGTGCAGTCCCTGAACCAGCTTCAGCGGGGATAGAGTTCTGCTGAAGCTTTCATTTTCTGGAGCAGGTTTGGGCAGGGAAATGGTGGGGGGGAAGCAGCAGTGTTGGCTAATGCCTATGTTAGAAATCACACCAGGAGAAAAAGTGCTTGTGATCAGTTCTCACATGAGTATCACGCCCTCTAAATCAGGTAAGATGAGATGGCTGCCTTGTGAGCTGCATGTGGGTCATGCGAAGGAGCAGCGACCCACACCTCTTTTATTTCCCCTGCAACCCTGGTGCTCCTGCCTTTGAGCTTGCCCAGTTTCACGAGTAAGCAGAAAAGGGCTTACTCACTAGGTAGATGAAAAGACTTCTAAGAAATATGTGGGTGCTATAGTAGATAGTGGTGTACTTCACTAAACAGAGCCCTTCCCTTTGAGTCAGCCCGTGCTTTGGCGATCCAGTCCTTACAGGCAGTTTTTTTTTTTCTTTGGGCTAAATTATGAAAACCGTGAAGGATTTCTCAAGGTTCCAGTTAAATTGCAGTTTTTGCCATTCCAATCTGCTGTTCCATCTCTGTAGGCAAAAACAACTGCATTTTCCCTGCCACTCCTTCTGTGCTGTGAAATAGCTGTCATGCTCTACCCAGAGTTAGCTGCATTGTTGCGGGGGAAGAAATGTTTTTTCTGTCCATGCACGAAAGTGAATAGATAAATCTCCTGAGATGAAGAGGCAGTTATTTTGTCCTAAAGAGTGGGAAGTGGATGGAGGAAACGGAGAGGAGTCTGCAGTGAGCCACAGCTTAAGAATCAGTGCAAGATATTTATTCCTTGCAGAGGCAAAAGAGAGCAGCCCCACGATTTTTCTTCTCCTAGGTCAGGAACACAGGAGTGACACCACAGTAACTCACTTCTTCCCTCTTGAGAGATGGCTGTAAAGGCAGCGGTTTTAACTTATTGTATTTAATAAGGAGGTGAGAGACAATAAAGCAACAAAATGAAACTTCTGCCCACAACATAGCAGGAAGGGGAAAGAGGTTAGACAAAAGTCCAAATGCCAAGTCTGAAAAGTGGAAAGCAGGAGCGTACTGGTTACAAAGCACTTACTCCACAGAGCTGGCCCTGAACATGATGGATGCGTTCTCTCTTTGGTTACCTCCAGCTAACATCTCCCCCATTAAAGTGTTCTGCCATGGCAAGAGAGCTCTGCTTTTTGCATTGCAGTGCAGAACTGCTGGCACTGGGAAGGAGGAAATCAAAGTACTCTTGGCTCAGGGGTGACATAGCCCTGCAGGGTTTAGTTCTTCAGGACCTGGTTTGTACACTTTAATACGTGCATCAGTGATTTGCAGGGCCTTGCTCGAAAGGGTGCTTGTGCTGGAGCGCTCACCAGGGCAGGGGAGCGATGCACAGGAAGGGCTTCTTGAGCCTCGAGAGCTATTCTCTGGATAAGGAGGTAGTTAAAAAGCAGGGAGTGGAAAAACCTGGGAATGCTGATAAGGCAACTACTTGCTTTTCCATTGCTCTATAAACTTCTGTAAAGGTGCAATATAGGTGTTAGCCACAATGCCCACGGCATAAGGGGCCGGGTTCTCGTTTGCACTGAGGCTGACGGAGGCCTGTGCACGTTTCTGCTATTCGTGCTCTGCTCTCGAGGGCAGAATAGATGATCTGCGGCCCCAGAGCACTAATGAAGAGCTAGGAGGAGGGTTTCAGTGGGGTATGTGCTTTCCCTTCTCTTCTGGAGAGTGTCTCTTCTGTTCTTTGTTAAGTGGAAAAGAAGAAAGCAGAGAGGGCCAAAAAAAGGAGGTGAGCAAGCAGCTCTGTAGCGAAGTTCCTAAGTAAAGGAAAAATCCTCTCTCGCAGTCTGGTGAGAATAACACACGGTGCTCTAGTTACTGGGGGCACGGGTGAAGGGAGCTAGTAAGGATGCCAGAAAAAGAGTGCAGCAGGCGTCATTGCATGGTGGTGATCTACTTTTAAGTGATACCAGAAAAACCTATTAAATATATAACCTCAGCGCCCAGAAAAATGTGTTAAGAGGTTTATTCGTGTAGGAAAAGCTTCATCTTATAAATATAGATAAGGGCTTCTTTTTTTCCTTCCTCTTCTTTTGGATTTCCTATACAGAAAATGTTATTTGGACTGTAATTTCCCTTCTGGGAAGCTCTACCCAGTTATGCTGCTTTCTGTCTGGCAGGGCTGCAAGGTCCGTGCTGCAAATGGGATAGCTCAGCGTGATGAGTCCTTCCTAACACGTATCCCACTACATCCTGTTCCAAGCCCCATCCTGCAAAACTTTATGCATGTGCTGCCCTGCAAGAGGGCTGGTGGTTTCACTGAGCAGATGTAGGACCACTGTGTGCTGAAGGTGAAGGATAGTTGTTGTTCTTTTTAGGATGTACCTGCTGTGGAACTGCTGCTGCTGACTGACCTGTGAGGGAGGGAAAGATACACAAAATATGGAGCCGTGGATCCCACTCTCTTAGTTTTTCCTTCTCTCTCTCAACATAGGTACTTTCATTTCAGGCCCTGAAAAGCACTTCAGATGGAAATGCTGCTGTGGAGTTTAAGTAAACCCGCTGTCCTTCAGCTTGCCACCGTCCTTCCTCAATGACTCTCTTGCCTCTTTGAGAGGGTAGAATAGGACCTGTCTCAGCTCCCCAGCCTCATCTACCAACAAAAGTCCAACCACTACCTTTATGCTGAACACTGAACACAAGTCAACCTGTGTCTCATCTTTACATGCATCTTCTTTAGTCCAAATTAAAATTTAATTCTGTTTTCTTTGTTGTTTCTTTATGGATGGCTGTGAAAAGCTCAAGCTCAGCAATGCTAACACCAGCTTGTTCTTGCTCACAGTCCTCCCCGCTGATGCCTTTCACGGTCTCTCCACACCACACCACATGGCCTGCACTCAGGGCCACCATGCACCTTGTCCTTCCACCCTGGCTGCCTTGCTGTCTTCCCATCCACACAACCTTGTCTTGTGTTACGTTGATGATATGCAGTCTTCCCTAGCCATCTGGATGCTGAACTCCATCCAGACTCTCAACAGTTCTTCACACAAACATTGTTGGGTTGTACCTGTATGACCATTCTTGCCAGGGAGGAGCCCTCCGTGGACATCCACAATACTCTGTTGTCATCCCTTTTCGCATCTCCTCTAAGTTCCTGTCGTGTGTGTCTGCAAACATGTAAACTAAATAACTGCAAGTGTAGACACTCTTGTGGCTTAATCACGATGACTAACGTTGCCTCATGGCTTCTTTATGCTCATCTATCCACATCCATCTGCTGTTGCTTTGCTTACCAATCGATAACTGTGAATCGGGGCATTTCCTCTTCCCTTCTCCACCCCACCAGCACTGGGGCTGCGGTCCATGCCTGTTGCTCCTGGGGGCTATGACAGCTTCCAAAATCACCCTGTTCCCCAGAAACAGGGTGACTCATGTCCTGCTGGTACAAGGAAGCTTACTCTTATGAATGTTAAGGACCATCCCACCCATGTGAATTGTGAAATAACATGATGACACTGGGCTTGTGTTATAACACTGTTGTATTTGACTGCTGAGGTGAAAGTGAAACTAGCTTCTAACCAGGTTGCAAAACTTCTGCCTTGCTCCTTCTCAGGCGCTGTCACCGGTCTGCGACACAGTTGCAAAAATCCCATCCTGTTGTATTTCTACCAGAGTGCTTTGGGTATTTTTTCTCATTGTTTTTTGTCTTGGGAGTACGATGACATCAAATCTGGTCTTTCTTGGCTTTGTCAAGACCTCTCAGGTGAGGTCTGTCGCTGCGTCCATGCCGCCCGGTCCAAGTGCTAGCACAGGTACTGGCAGCTCTTCCTCTTGTGGCAGGGGTGCTTGCCAGAAAATTCGTGAAACGCTGCAGCGAGCGCTACTTTTTCCTACTGGGGTGGAAACCAAGGCAAAGAGGGGTGCAGTAGCTACCTGATTATGCTAAAGCAAGCCAGGAGGAAAGCCGAGGTTAGAGCGCAGGGGTCGGGCTGCCCTATTGCCTGCTGCTGGGGCTGGCTGCTGCCATTTCTGTTGTCCCCCCACTGGGGTGGGGGCTGGCGCCGGCGGACAGGCAGCAGATGACACTCCTTCATCAGCTCCGGCTGCCCATTGCAGCGTTAGCTCTGGCTTGAAACGCCACCGTGTCTGCAGAGGAATTCAAACAGTACTTGAAAGAAAACAAAGCAGAGCAAACGGCTCTTCTTGAAAAGCAGCTGGTGAACTCCACTGGCTGAAGCCAGAAGCCTTTTTAGGGCAAGTGACGGTTCCCCTTTTCCACCAGGGAAGGCGGCTCTGCTATAGCTTAACTGTCAAGGGAGGTTAGCGAGGGAATCTGGCATATGTTTTACCGGAGCAACGTTTCAGTTTTTCGGTTTGCAGCCCTGCTCTAAATCACATTTCCACATGGGCGGGATGATCTGGATGGCTTCAGCACTGCAGACGAAAACCTGTCCATGCTGGCTGGCCAGGGTGATTTGGCCGATAACAAGTCTAAGCCAGTATCCCTCGGGTGTTAGTGAGGGGACCATTACTCGGTCCTACCGCGGGGGACCCCATGACCTCAGTTCTCTCCTGCTCTGTCCCTCGAGCTGTCTTTTCCATTGGGGTAAAGTGGGAGTAAGATAATATCCCTGGGATTTGGTAACCGTCTGTATCGGGGCCAGCTTTAGTCACAGCAGTTGCTTTCAGGCAGCAAATTGCTGAGGACAGCAAATCAGCCTGGCAATGAGCATCCTGCAGACCTGTTGCCTCTTCTCCCAGCTTCGCCCTGCGCCCGCCTCGTCTCCAGCGATGCAGCTGCTGCCGGGGCAGGAGGCAGAGCACGGTGAGGGCAGCAGCAGAAGGCTGCCAGGGCTCTCTCCTCCCTATGACCGGGGCCTCTACGAAGAAGTGACAGGGTGCGGGCCGGGGGGGAGGGGGATGACACCAAGCAAGCTTTTGGGAAGTTATTTCTTCCTTATTCTTGAGCAGCAAATATCACATCACCCATGTGGTGGAGGAGCTCTTCTCAGCACACAAGCAAACAGCATTGGGAAGTGAAGAATCAGCACAAAACCGTGCTGGCTGTTGACGTTTCGATGGCATGTTGCCGGCAGGCTCGGCCGAGAGGGCTGAGGAAGCCCTGGAGTGGGATGGCCCCTTCGCCTCCCCCAGGCACAATGCCTCTTAGGGGTGCTAGGTATTGTCAGGTGGGCAAGATGGAACGTGGTGAACCAAGGTCACCCCTGCTCCATACTGAAACCGGTGGCTTTGTCCCCAACACGGTTTCTTCTTTGCACAGAATTTAAAGGGGGTGATGGTAAAGAGGAGGGGGAGAGAGGTATTCCTGGTTCTCTGGAAAGGGCTTTTGACTCCATTTTGCTCTGGGGGTGTAGGTTTGGTTTCCATCTGCAGGCCTGCCTGCTCTATTGTTGTAAGGGTGGTGCAGGGACGCTTGGGCAAGCTCCTACCTATAGCTCACCGCAAGCAGAAGGGGCAGTGTTCGCTCTGCCAGTGCACTAATTTAAAATACCTGGCTGCAGCACTAATGCACAAAACCTGTTGCCTCCCTCGGAAGACTCTGGGATCTGAAAAGTCAGAGGCGATGAGTCATTTGCAGTGTAGTAGAGAAGCCATTCATTGCCTGCTCGTGTTGCAGGCAGGTATCTGCTGCCTGTGCGCTGTGTGCTTTCGGTTCGGATTGGAAGCGAGATAGTAAAGCCTGCTCTGTTTGGGAATGGCGATCCCATGGAGGTGTGTTCCCTGGAGTCGGAGCTGAAACGCTGAGGGAGAAAGAGAACAAGCTGGTGGAGGGGATGTAACGGGGGAGCAAGTCTCATAATTTAACATTCAGGAACCTTGCTAGAAGGTGAGACTCCTGGGCTTTCATTCCTGCTCTCATGAATATTTTAGTGTTTATATAATGATTCTTAAATGTAAAATGCAAAACAATCCTGGGAGTAAGGGCATGGTGTCCTGGGCTTCTCCCTCCTAGATGAGTCCCAAATCATTTGGTTATTACATAAAGGTGACCAACGCCCACAGCAAAATGCAAGCAGAATTGCTGCTATCTTCTAATATCAGCTGCTATCTTGCTGTCAGGCCAATATTGAGAGAGGTATGAATTGGCTTCAATCACAGAAATGAAGGTGTGGACTCTGAAACCTAATGATTACATATTTCTTTCAGAGTAACAATCAAAGTGCTTATCATAGCTAAATGGATGAAAGAAATGTTTTAAGATAAATGACAGCAGCTGAGAGAGTGCTGTTGTGTTGGTTTTGGTTTTTTTTGTACAGTTGCCTGGGACTGTTTAGAAAGAATTCAGACACACCCAAAGAATCTCACATCGTTAGATTGGGCCAGGAAATAGATTTTCTTTCCTCAAAATGATTCTGTGGAAAAATGTGAAGTGCAACCAGGAGCTGAAAGTCTTGTGGGATGGGACACTAAAAGTTCTTTTAGCAAAGGTGATTTTTATTCTTTTTCTTTTTATTGCTGAAACACCCATTTTTTGCTGGTTGCCATTGAAAAAAGTTGATAATGGAAAAGACCATTTGCCCATTTTTCTATGTCACCTTTCCTATCATAGAAGGTTTGAGTTGGAAGGGACCTTAAAGATCATCTAGTTCCAACCCCCCTGCCATGGACAGGGACACCTTCCACTAGACCAGGTTGCTCAAAGCCTCATCCAGCCTGGCCTTGAACACCTCCAGGGATGGGGCATCTACAGCTTCTCTGGGCAAACTGTTCCGGTGTCTCACCACCCTCACAGTAAAGAATTTCTTCCTAATATCTAATCTAAATCTACCCTCTTTTAGTTTAAAACCATTCCCCCTCGTCCTATCCCTACAATCCCTGATAAAGGGTCCCTCCCTATCTTTCCTGTAGGCCTCTTTTAGGTACTGGAAGGCCGCTATAAGGTACCCCTGGAGCCTTCTCTTCTCTAGGCAGAACAACCCCACCTCTCTCAGCCTGTCTTCATAGGAGAGGCACTCCAGCCCTCTGATCATCTTTGTGGCTCTCCTCTGGACTCACTCCAACAGGTCCATGTTCTTGTTGTGCTGGGGGCTCCAGAGCTGGATGTAGTACTTCAGGTGCGGTCTCATGAGAGCAGAGTAGATGGGAAGAATCACCTCCCTTGACCTGCTGGCCATGCTTCTTTTGATGCAGCCCAGGATGCAGTTGGCTTTCTGTGCTGCAAGCACACATTGCCAGCTCATGTCGAGCTTCTCATCAACTAACACCCCCAAGTCCTTCTCCTCAGAGCTGCTCTCAATCCATTCTCTGCCCAGCCTATATTTGTGCTTGGGATTGCCCTGGCCCACATGCAGGACCTTGCACTTGGCCTTGTTGAACTTCATGAAGTTGGCACAGGCCCACCTCTCAAGCCTGTCAAGGTCCCTCTGGATGGCGTCCCTTCCCTCCAGCATGTCAATTGCACTACGCAGCTTGATGTCATCGGCAAACTTGCTGAGCATGCACTCGATCCCACTGTCCATGTCGCTGACAAAGATATTAAACAGCGCTGGTCCCAGTACCAACCCCTGAGGAACACCACTTGTCACTAGTCTCCACTTGGACATCAAGCCATTGACAGCAACTCTTTGAGTGCGACCAGTTCCTTATAAACTAAGTGGTCCATCCATCAAATCCATGCCTCTCCAATTTAGAGACAAGGATGTCATGTGGGACAGCGTCAAATGCCTTGCACAAGTCCAGACAGGTGATATCAGTTGCTCTTCCCTTACCCACCAACCTGTAACCCCCTCGTAGGCAGCCACCAAATTTGTCAGACACAATTTGCCAGACACAATTTGCCTTAAGTGAAGCCATGTTGGCTGTCACTGATAAGCTCCTTATTTTCTATGTGCCTTAGCAGAGTTTCCAGGAGGATCTGCTCCATGATCTTGGTGGGCACAGAGGTGAGACTGACTGGCCTGTAGCTCCCCGCGTCTTCCTTTTTTCCCTTTTTGAAAACAGGGGTTATGTTTCCCCTTTTCCAGTCATCAGGAACTTCACCAGACTGCCACCACTTCTCAGATATGAGGGATAGTGGCTTAGCAACTTCATCCACCAGTTCCCTCAGGACCGCGGATGTATCTTATCAGGTCCCTTGTACTTGTGCACCTTCAGGTTCCTTAGATGGTCTTGAACCTGATCTTCTCCTACAGTGGGTGGTTTTTCATTCTCCCAGTCCCTGCCTTTGCCTTCTGCAACTTGGGTGGTGTGGCTGGAGCACTAGCCAATGAAGACTGAGGCAAAAAAGTCATTGAGTACCTCAGCCTTGTCCATATCCCGGGTGACCAAGTCTCCCGTTTCCTTCCCAAGGAGGAAAGAAAACAAAGATAAACTGCTGCTCCATCAGTAATCATGACACTTGGAGTCAACCTTTTACTCACTTGCCTTATTCTGGCACACGCTCAAAGTGTGGGGAGGTCTTAAGCAGCAAAACACCACAAAACTGGGACTTGAGCTTGATTTCGGTAGGTAGGATTAGAAAGCAGAAAAACAATGTGTTCGTTCCTGCATGTACTTCAGACAGAGCGTACAGAAGCTTGGAAGGTCCCAGCAGCAGCTGCAGGTCTGGCTGGCCGCAGAGCAGAGCCTACAGCAGCTTGCCAAGGTGTACCTGGGGCCTTGTCTGTGTCATCTGTGCTTAATGAGCCCAGTCGTCTTGGCACTGAAGGACTCTCTGCCCCTGTAATTTGTGCGTGCCCATGTCAGGACCAAGAAATTTTACCACTGCAGTATAGAAGGGTAGTCTCATGGACTGCTTCCTGCCTGCCCTTAACAGATGAACGATGCAACGGCTGAACTCCACAAAACACAGCGTTTGAGAATTCAATTGGGAACAAATGAAGCTTTGCATTATTCTACCTCTTCGCTTTCACAGAACCTGAAGTGCGCACCAAGCTGCACTGCTTCTACAGCTGTGTCTGGAGGGGGCATGCGGGTAACTTCTGCAGCTCTCTAGCAGGGGTTTGAAGCCACAGCTGACCGTCAGCCCAGCCCTGCAGCACTAAGCCCTCTCCCATGAACTGGCTTTGCCCAGCCTGGGAGCGAGCCAGCAGCTGACAGGGGTGTCGGAGAAGGTGGGAGCGCTGTGGTTATCTAGTCGGGTAGCCGACTCGCCTCTGGCCTTCTTCATCTTCAGGAAACACCTTTTGGTCTGCACATACTCCCAAGCACGAAGCTGCTGCATGTTTCTCAGTGAGATGTTTCCCTAATGTAATTTCCCAAGCTGGTAGTGTAATGTTTTTCCTCACAGATAGATCATAACCTCAGGCGTAGCGCAACTTCAGACATGGGCACGTTTATGAAAAAATTGGCATACTCTTCTGTCAAGCAACAGTTAAAAGAAAATCTGCAAAGGGATTAGCTGCCATACACTCTGGGGCTTGCTGACAGATGTCCTGAAAATCTGGAAATGTGTCGATCTATCTTTACACAGGGCTTTTTCTGTTCTCCCTCCTTCTCCCTCTCCTCATCCCTCTGCCCAGGGCACACAAATGAGGATTCATTCACATCCACGGGGCTGCCTGGGAACTGCCTTGGTGCCATCCATGGACCGGCACACCGGTCCTGGGCTGCAATCTAAGCTGAGCTAGACCCAAAACCTCAGTCTAGTTAGAGATGCCGGCTTCCCCGCAATGGCAGCACTGCTGCTTTGGGCCAGGGCAGTTAGGATTTTCTCTCTGTTCCAACTGCAACCTCTCAGCTCATTTTAAAGGCGCTTAAATGTTGGCCATTAAATATAAATATCTTCTTTTTCCTCTGGGTGAAACTGATGTTCAAAACTTCGCAGCATAAATAAGGTCTGCAGAAAATGTTTTAGGCAATGTTTCAGTCAAACTAAATGGCTCTGGCCATTCCTCCCCGCCTTTAGCCCCAAGCTCTAGGTGTGGCTCCTCTCCCTTTCATAATGTGGCAGAGGAGCTCTGACCTGATTGTGACTTTCCCCCGAGCACATCTTCAGACTGGGAATAACCAGAAGACCCTGAGTTCTGTGGATTGTGTTGCGTGATCTTGGGCAAATCACATAGGGCAATTTTTTTAAAGTGCTTTCTGTTTCTGGATGGTTTGATTTCTGATTGCTCAATTTGAAACACTCAGGTGGCCTCTGAGAGGAGGGAGACGTGGATGCACCCCCTCCCTCTCTGAGCGATACAGCCTTTTAAACTGCTCTCCAGCTCTGGCTGGAGTTGCGGCCCTCAGGGAGGGAGTCATTCCTTCAACTGCAGTTAAATCCCCCCCTCCTCTTTTTCCCCCATACCCATTTTCCTCCCACACAGGAAGGAAATCACTCCTCCTGACTTGCGGAGGAGTCAGGAGTCTCCTGCCTTGCTGAAAACAAGACAGGGGCTTGCCTTGCTTGGTTGAGCCCAGTCCCCTTTTGCTGTACCACTAGCCACCCAAGTTACTGCCTGCTCCAAAATCTAAAGGCTGCAAATCTGCCTCGTGCCTTGTTCCCTCCCCTGCCGGCTGATCCGAGGAGTGGGGGTAAATACCCACTGGGTCCACTACTTGAGGGCGTGCAGTGTTTTGTCCTGAAGAAGGACCGGTATTCTTATTTCATAACGTAAATATGTCGCATTTCTGCCAAACTCCTTTCCTCCGAGGGGCGGACAACAGTCTAACTTCACTCTTCATCTGTGGGTCACGGGAAGCCTGTGCACATCAGGCGAGCAGCGTGTTCGGCGACTGGATGTTGACGTCACTTTGCTTCCCTAGGGCAAAGGATGCAGCTTTCCGTCACAGCTGTCGTATTACAGCAGCCTCTGGCAGCCCTCTGGTTTGGGAGACATCTACCCTGATGGCCCTTGGCCACACAGCAGCCGCCCAGTCTCACCTCTCGCCCGGGCTGTGGGCGCCCTCGGTTGTGCTTCCCCTGCTAGAAAAGGCAGGGCCGACGGAAAGCGCCTGTGACTCGATACGAGGACGGAGCAGCTCAGCAAACGACAGCAGGCGGGATTGTTTCTCCTTCGCCCCGAGAGCCGGCTCCCGCTGTCCGGCCTCTACCCTTTGCCTGCCGAGGCGAGCAACGGGGAAGCAAGCCCGAGCAGACTGCTGGCAGTGACCGAGCAACAAGAAAGACGGCGGTGTGGGTTGCGACCTAATGTGTATATCATCAGCATCGCTCGCTTGAGTCACGCCCGTCTGCCTCCAGCTATTACAGCGATCCCGCTGCCAAAGAGCAACCGCATGGCCCAACCAAAATGATCCGGCTGCTGCTGAGGACGGCGCTCCTGAATGACTCAGTTGTGCTGGGAGTGCAAGGCAGCCCAGATCTGTCTTCCTGGAAAGCTGCTTTGCAGTAACCTTGTGCTTGAAACGGTTTTGTCTTTGAGGCGACTGTGGCATTCGTTCCCATTCAGCCGCGTGAATAAACCACGTGGACGGACAGACGTCCACAGGGAGTCGGAGACAACTGTGGGAGCTCGAAATGCTGGAGCCAAGCCCGAGGGAGGGTTGGATGCTTCCCTGGGTTTGAGAAAGCCGCCCTGCCCCAGCCTCAGTTTCCCCACTGATACAGGAGCGAGGCCAATGTTTTTCTCAAAAGGCCAGAGAGTGTTTGTCAAGTCCTCTGAAGAAGGGCGCTCTCGTGAATGCCAAGCTATTTTTATTATTGGGGTCAGGGAGGAGAACACGCGCAAAGGTGACGAAGCTTCTCAAACACAGGTTCCCATTAATAGTCTTTAGCACACACAGTTCTTATTATAATCTAATTTGACTGGAATTGGATTAATCTTATAATGCTATAATGTCATTTCCATGGTCTTTTTATATTTTTATTGTTACTATGCATTAATGCAATACCCTGCAAGAGCTTCGAGAAGAGGATGTGACTGTTTCGTGAATCTCCGATAACATTTTTGCAGGGCATTTTTGTGCTCTTGTTAGGCTCGTACGCTGTACACAGTGCCTGGAAATAGCAAGGGTGCACCCATATTCATCTTGAATTACCTTGCGACAGGCTCCGCTGGTGAAAGCAATGCATTCAGAGCCAAGAAACCAGGGGTCTGCTCCCGGCTTGTCCCTGGCCTGCGCCAGGAGCTCACCTGAATCATGCCAGTGTTTTCCTCCCCGTCTCTTCAGCTGGAGATGGAAATAATTTGTCCATATAGGAATGTAGTGGGTCCATGGTCTATAGCCCTTGCCATCTAGAAAAGCTTTCTTGTATCACCAGGCTTTAATGCTTCCTTTTTATTGAGTTTATCCTGAAAAAAAAGGCTTTTTGCTGCCTGTGCCCTGTATTTCTTAATTTGTCTTTTTTTCTTCTTTTGCTATTATTTATTTCTCTAGTTATACATCTTCTGAAGCATTAAATGATCTTTATCCTGCATCCATTTAAAGATGCTGGAAGTTAACTTCAAAGTAGCCCTAAATACTCATGGGCTTGTCTGTGAGGACTTATAATATGAGAATGCACGTGAAAAATATTGAGCAAGCTGAGCGATATTACACTGGATGATGTTTCAGCCCTCAAATCACCTAAGAGAAAAGTCAAATAGACTGGTATATTCTATCAACTCTTATCATCACCTCTGTTCCTTTTCCAAGTCTCATTGAAGGCAGACTTGATGTAATTAAAGCTTAAGGGCCAAAAGCGTGAGTTTCATTTTCAGTGCAAATACAACGCTAACCCTTTCTCTCCCACACGTCTCTGGTTCTTCTGTTCCTTGGCTCCTCCGTTTAGAGAGCATGACAAAGCTGCAAATGAAACCTCCCACTGAAAATGGCAGGGCTTAACATTATTAGCCTGCAGAAACAGAATTCGCTGGGTCACCAGGAGCTGGTTACCAATGCATCTGCCACGACAGCCATGTTGCGAAGGGACTCCATATGGTAATACAGACAGCTTCTGACTTCTGCTGGGTATGGCTTTGAAGGACTTGGCATCTTCTGTCAGACGGCTTGGGATTGCGCTGGTTTCTGCCTTTCTGTGGCACAGAAGGGTTGGGTTCCTGCATTTGCATCACCAAGACTTCACCGGGGACACTGCGTGTTGGCAGAAGGTTCTCCTGCAAAGGGTCCTTGCAGGATCAGAGCACTAGGAGGGTACCTCAGTCTGCTATTGCTGTCACTCCTGGACTCTTTTCTTATTCTTGTGAGCAAACAAGCAATTGGGGGTTTCGTTTGCAAGGACATTTGAACATCTGCACCCTTGAGAAGGGCTTTCTCATTCATCTTTTATTTACAAACAACATAAACCCCAGTCCCCAGTGTTGCCATATTTATGCACTTCAGTGTTTCCTGGATGTTCTTTCGATGCATTTCTGGCGTTGACACATTGTAGTGTTGATTGCCTGGGCTGCATCCCAAGCGCAGCAGCACCCGCACACGGGGAGGGCTCACATCTGGCAACCCGGCATCAATACCAGCCCTGGATTCGGGCCTCGGGAACAGCGCATCGCAGCGGGACGGTCACGACTTGGTCGAAACTTGGAAAGCCCGGCTGTTATTTTTGGTTTGCATGGGAACAAAAGGCAGCGTTTATGCCATCTCCCAAGCAGCCGGGTTGCCGAGGAGCGCCCGAGGACTCTCTTTTTTTTCTTTTTTTCCCTTAAAACAAAGGAACCCGGGTTATCCCCGCGCTCTTTTACGACCCCGGCTTCACCCCCGGCCTCCCAGCCCCGCTCCACAACCCTCCAAAAGCAAGGCTCAGCCGCGGCCTCCCCGATCCTCCCCGTTCCAGCCGCAAACCCCTCCTGCCCCTGCCCCT
>VUYV01000184.1:532938-550244 GCA_008711295.1 Anarhynchus alexandrinus | reverse complement strand
CGGGCCGGGGGAGGAGTTTGGCGGCGCGGAGGAAGCGCCGGGCACCCCACGGCGGCGGCGGCAGCGCCGAGCGGGCGGCCGGGCAGGCAGGGGAGGGCGGAGGGCTGGGGCGAGCCGGGGGAAGGGGGCTACGGCGCCCCGCTTATTTTTATAACTTTTGCGGGGTGAGGGTCTTTTTGTTCTTGTGCCCTCCCCTTCCCCGTATTTTATTTTAATTTTTGTTTTATTTTTATTCCGCGCCTCGGACGAGCCGATCTCTCTCCCTCGCCTCTCCCCCAGGAGCCGGCGGCGGGGAGCGGAGCGAAGCGAAGCGGCGGGGAGGGGAAGGGAAAGGAAAGAGGGGAGGCGCGGCGGCCGCCCCGCTGCGGGGGCGATGCCCCCGCCTGCCTTGGCGCCTCCCCGTGCCGGCCCCGCCGCCTTCCCTTTGTGCCGCCGGGCCCGGCGCGACNNNNGGGGGTCCCCCGGGCGGGGTGGGACGGGACGGGACCCCTCGGGTGGGTGCCCTCTCCTCGCAGGGCTCCCGGGAGGGTCCCCCCTGCCGAAAATACCCAGCGCCTTCCCCTGGGAGTTGTCACTGCCCGCGTTGTTTCTGCGGTCGGAGGAAAAAATAATAATACTAATAAATATATATATATATATATAAAAGCAAATGAGGGTTTCATCTCCACCTGCGATACCCCGGTGACCATCCTCGCCGAGCCCCGGAGCGCGGCGCCGGTGTCCGGCCGGAGCGGGCTGCCGGGGCGTGGGAGCGGAGGGGACGGACACCGGCACCGGCACCGGCACCTCCTCCGCGCCGGGCTCCGGCGTCAACTTGGGGAGGCGAGCGGCCGGGCCCGGGGGCTGCTCCCTGCTGGGGTCGGGGGGAATCGTGAGGGCAGGGAGGTACGGGTCGGTGCTGGGCTGGTATGGGGACGGCAGAGAAAATGCCGGGGGTCAGGAGGGCTGCAGACACAAAGTCCTCTTCTTGGCTCTCGAAGAGTAGGTTGAAATGTAGAGGGAAGGCAGTCCCTGCTGTCGTAAAACGCGATTTGCTTGCTTTGTGCTGTCTCTCCAAACTCCTCCTGTAGTCCCCGTTTCTCTGCCTGCCCGCGTTTTGTACCCTGTGAACCGTTAAAGTGTGTTTTTGTCCCATCCCACAAGTGCCTGCCCAGGGGACGTCTGTACGCAGTTCTGTCAAGTCCTTTGGGACCCGCCACTGCTGGGTGGCTGTAGCTATGCAAGATCCCTTCCTACAAATTTGGGAAAAGCAGAATACGAGGCAATCAAAATGCCTCTTACGTTTGTTTTTTTTTTCTGTGGCAGCCCATGTGCCTGGCTGAGTACTGATGAGTTGGTAGGAGCGTTTGTGGAAAATACAGTAGGGCACCCTCACGCTGCTTGTGCGTGTACGGAGCAACCTCGGCGTTGTTTTGATTTGCCTTTTCGCTGGTAAGATTTTCTGCTGGTGTTAATGCTGTTGACGGAAGAAGCAGCAAGGCTGGCAATTTTACTGTCTTGAGAATTGTCACATACCTTGCTCTGCCAATTTGGAAGCAACATCTTTACTTGAATTGCAGTCGTGCTTCCACATCTCCAATTTGTGTGTGTGTGTGTGTGTGTGTGTGTGGTTTTTCATGCTCTCTGTCAGTCTTTAGGAAAGAGGAAGAGAGATAACTCTTTGAAATGGTTTTGGAGGAGGTTCAAACTTCCCTTAACCAGTAGCTTGCTTCCTTGGGTTCCCTGAAAAAAAGCCATCTTAAAGCTAAGTTTATAAAGGGTGACTTTGCTTGGCGAATACAGGCAGTCTGTCATAGCCTGCAAGATGGGTGTAGCCGAACGGCAATCCCTTTTTGCCTTCGCTTTGTGGGCTCAATCTCTCCGGTTGAAGAACAATAACACCATTCTGGATTAAGTCTTCCTAATATGGAGCGAGCGAGCGAGTGAGCAAGCGAGAGCGGTGGGTTGCCTGCGCGCCGCTCCGAAGCGCGTCCAGCTGATGCAGCGGCATAGCAGCAGAGGGCATCGTCTTGCCGAAGGCTTCCCGTGGCGGTACAGAAGTGGGACCCGCAGGCCTGCGCTGTACACCCCGCATCGGGGCTAACCCGGCGCCTGGCCGGCTGCCGAGGCCGTCCCGACTCCCTGCTTGCGGGAACTGGCTTTCTGGGTTTGACCTCAAACTGGCTGTAATGAGCCTTCACCCTCCCCGGGGGATGAGCTGCGAGGTGCGTTCCATCGCCTGGAGAACCAGTTGCTTTTCAGAGGTCCCCAAATCCCATGGACGTGCTTTGTTTGTAAAAACATTGTGCTGGTCTCCTTGTGTTAAACGTGAAGCTGTTTTTAAGGGTAGGAAGCCTGCCACGTGTATGCTTGGAGTTCGTTTTCTTTTGGTGTTTTATCACCTGGATTTCTTTAGACGGTTGATCTGCGTTTGCCCAGCTCCTGGTTTTAACAAAGCCGGGGATGTGTGACCGTGCCTCAAAGCCTTCAATTGCACAAAAGTGCTTTAGGTTGCTGTTTGTAAAACTGAGACGTCGTTTGACTTAGCGGGGAAGAGGCTGGAGTAAAAAGCCTTATTGTCATAACACAGATCTCTGGCTAAAAAAAGACTGTTGCTTTCCAAACAAGTAATGTTAATGCTAGAATATACCGTAAGGTACTATGGGTTGAATATGCAGAAAAAGAAACGCGATTCAATTTTTCCTTATCCTTTTGCAAACTCATTTGAATTGCTGAAGGAGGAATCGTGGTTATGGAAAGAACTGGTGGATGATTTAATGTAATATACCAAGCACTAACTAGCTACCAGAATCCGAGTAACTGCAAAACCAGGGTTTGAAAACCCACATCTGGCATGTGGGTGTAACATTTGTAGATCTCTGCTGTTTTTTCCCCTCTTGCTGCAGTGTTTGTTACAGGGTTCTTTAAACAAGTGGCACTTCATCACAGCAAGTACAAAATGGGAAAATAGAGCAAGTGCTGTAAATAATCCTCATGCAGCGATGAGACCATTAATACTTGTGCCAGCCAGTGCTAATCCTATGTGTAGTGGCAAGATTTACCTTCTTTTTTACAGGGATGCAAAGTCTGATACTCCTCATATTTATAGTGTAATATATAGGAAACACAATAGGCTTCTGGGGAATGCTGAATTCATTCATGTTGGTGACTGGTTTATGAATAGTTCTGCTTTTGAGTCTCCTGCAGTCTCCAGAATACCACCTGTGAATGCAATTTACAGCTCTTTGTGTTCAAACATTGCATATGTATATATGTACATAGACTCATTACCCTCTTCCTCTCTCTATTCATGCATAGTAATTGGTGATTTATTTGCGATTCCTAGAGGGGAGTAGAGCCTTCGTAAGGTCTTGAAACTGCAGCTCACTTGCAAATGGCATGTTGGAGTGAGATAATGATGCAGGGGCGGCTCTTGGAGATGATCTCGAAGGCCTGTCTCCCGGAGGGGAAGGGGTGCTGGCAGGGGAGCAGCAGTGTGCCCTTGAACGCCGCTCCAGTGCTCTGCTGTCGCACCCTCCTGCTCTTCTGCTGCCTGCCCGGGCGCTGGGGTTTGAGGGGGTCGGCGGCTGAAACACAAGGCTGGACGCGATAGGGCTGAAGGCTGCTTGGCTGGAGGGGAACAGACGGATAAAACGGCAGAGTGGGTGTTTGCACACACACACGGGGTTTCGGGTTGTTTTTGTTTACCGAAGCTAGCGGCCCAGGGATGTTGCCGGCGCCTCATCTGCTCCTCGACGCATTGTTAGCAACGGTGGCCAAGATCGTGCTTTCTCCATCTGCGTCTGCCCAAAGCGCTCCGCCACGAGCTTCGTTTTGCAAGCGGATTGTGCTGCCGTCACCTCCTGTCCTTGCTGCCTCTAGATCACCGTGGTGTGCGGTGCCGGACCCGGACTGGTCCCGCGGGCCAGGGTGGGCTGTGTTTGGGGAAGGTGTGGGATGGGGGCTCTGCAGGTGGCCCTGGTTGTCACCTGGTTTCTGAGTGAGGTTCAGCTGGCCCTCTGGGTTGCCCGAGTGCGGTGGGAGGCTGCCTTGCTGTGCCCTGTCGCCCCGTCGGTGCCGGGCTGGCAGGTTCCGCTCTTGCACATCCCCAAATGTAATTCTTCAGAGGAAGACTCCCTCCCTGCAGTCTTGGCCAGACTGCCTGACATCCTGAGGCTCCTGCAAATCCTGTTTATTTACACTGGAGGTTTTGGTTTATGTGAATTGTCGTCTTTTAGTTGACCTTCCGTCAAGTTAGATGTCTTTATTAAAGCAGTTTTTATTGTAAATCGAATGTGTACTTGGAACACTTTTACCAGACCCATTATATAAAGTGAAAGGCAGAATAAACAGCACTGCAGACCACGGAGAGGGGGGCAGGAGAGAGAGGGTCATAGGGAGCTTGGGAAGGAGAACATCGCTTCTGTGTTGGGAGGCTTATTGAATTTTTTGAACCAGGAAACTGCTTTTTTTTTTTTTTTCAAATAAAAATTCTTTTAAAGTTCTTCCTTTTGGGCTCTCTTGGCTTCTTTCTTAGCCCCACAAAATCAGTCATGGATTCAGCCATTGTCCTAAAGGTTATACAGTCTAGTGTGAAGCCGGAGGTGTTTTAGTTGGTTTAACTCAGATGAATCGGAGTATGCTTTAACCTGAAAGAGTGCTTTTTGCTGGCTGATAGTTAGCAATCTGCAGACCCTGCCCAGAAATTTACAGCAGCAGGAAGATTACCGGAAGAGAAGGGGGAAGCTTTTCAAGCACAAATGGGTTTTCTTTTTGTTGCTAGGGTTCTTCTGCTTGTGATTTGGCTTGTCTGCTGGTATCAAGGACGTTTAGGCCCTCCAGCCACTGTCTGGAAAACTGCAGTGTTGTGATTTGCCTCTGGCTTTTAAGTTGCTAAACACTCCTTAATGATAACCTGCAAAATTGGTTTCGACTCCATTTTTATATTGGCATTTCTTTCCTAGTCGTATAAAACCCTCTTAAGGAATGGTTCTCTGGTTAAATGTTAGGAGACGTTTAGCATCTGTTTCTTATCAGCTATGAAGAGGCTAAAACAGAGCCATTTTTGACAAAGTGAGGTTTGATCAAATGGCAAGACAAAGAAATTAAGTCTGCAGCTGCCTTCGGTTGGGTCTAGGATGTCTGCCTGCATACATGTAACTTCTGGCACTAAACCTGTTGCTCACCCTGTCTCCGTCAGGGTACTAAGGACACGTTTCCAATGATGTATGTTAGTAAGCTCTTTGTCATTAGGGGGTGTAATTAGCAAATGGCAATGAGACAAGAGGAAATCTTGCCTTTCTCGCTGATGCTAAAGTCACGTTTCAATAAGTAATTGAACACGAGTACAAACTCAGACCATCTCAGTTCAGTGATGGGAAGCTTTTCTTGAAAAGGGAGAGGTTTTGACACTCAGGACTTCTACTGTTGCTGCACGGCACTTGCAGAAATGCTAAAAAGCAGCGCTGCTCCTGAAAGAAGTTTTTTCCAGGCTGGTTTCTGCCCAGCATGGAAAGGGGAGGGTGCAGTCGAGGGGGCTTACGTGAGGAACTGGTTGGAGGGACTTGCTTGGATTGAAAAATAACTTGGCAAAACTAGTAAATACAGAGAGGATTGGGCAGCTTGTCTGAGTTAGAGAAGATCTGTTTTTCATGTAGTCCTGCAGATGTTTACGGGGGCCCAAGGGAAGGGGGGTCGCTGTGGAGGCAGGTGGCCGGAGGGCACGCTGGATTCATTTCATTGGGTTACCCCAGTTTGCTGTTCATGCACCAGCGCCTTGGTACCATGGGTCCAGGGGGTGCGACCAGTCGCTCAGCCCTGCTGAAGGGGTGAGTCGAGTCCAGGGTCTGACTGCAGCCACTCTGTTACTGGCTCCTGGTGGAGGCTGCCTACTCTGCCCTGTGTAGTGCTTAATCTGTGGTTTCTGGCTGAAGCCACTGCCTGTACCCTCCTGTGGCTCCTTCTTCTTGATTTTAGTCTGTTGCAGCTGGTTCCTGGTGTTTCCAGGTCCGTTTCCCGTTCTTGTTAGGCAAGAGGTGCACAGGAAAGGAAGAGGTGGCCAACTGTTAAGTGGAGGAGAAGGGGAAAAAAATGAGCTGAGGGAAAGCACTAGGGGGAGAAGGAAGGTAAAGAACCCAACTGATAAGAAAGATAGATGAGAACAGGCTCTGGAGGATGGATCTTACCAGGCGCTGGTCTTCAACCAACACACCCATAGCTTTTAAAGCGTCAAAGACTCCCGAGTAGAAAAGAAACAGAGGTAGTGGGGATCCATTTCTATTTGTTCTCTTGTTCCTGAGCACCGTGCTTACCACCCCTCTGGGCTGACTTCTCCTTTCCTACCAAGTTATTGATTCCATTTGGGACTTGAAAAACCATCTAGCACTTCTCTTGTCTCTTCTGATCTTGGCAGCTGTAAGACTTTGCTAGTGGGAAGGGCTGAGGCTGCTGCTGAAGTGCAGGAATAAGGAGATTCCTGTGCAGTTTCTGGCAACGAAGTTGGCCCCGTCGGGATAGCAGAAACCATCCGGATCCAGAGCATATGCTGCAAAGCAACTGCATGGCCATTAGCAGCGTTGAAGCATTACTCTGATGCCGGTTGTTTGGTTTGATGTTCTGGGTTTTGTTTTTCTGGCCCTTGCAAAACAGCTCATCGGGGTCTGACATGGTTGGAGGTGATTTTGATGTACAGCTGTTGTGGGGCTGCTAAGTTTTGTTTTGTTTTAACTAGTGGCATGAGACTGGAATTGGTATCATTTGCCCGGTTTTCCCTACTCCTTACGCAAAAGCGGATAGACTCACTTCCTGGCAAATGCGTTCCCCTCTGGAGTCGCTGTGTTTACAGGGGAATAGCAGGGAATGGGTGATGCTTCTGGGTTTTTAGGGGATTGTTTTGTTTTGTTTGCTTTCTTGGTGGTTGCCCCTGATCTCTGTGCCTAAGGCACGCTGTCACTTTTATGGCTTTTGGGCTTTGTATGGAAGTAGATAAGCTTGTTAAAGGGAGCTGGCAGGACAGGGTGAGATACATGCATTTTTCTATGGACTCTGTAGCGCTAAATGTCTGTCCTGTGTTTGAGAGGAGCTCAGCACTGACCCAGGCTGCTGTGTGAAATGGATAGTTTCTGAGGCCTTTAGAGAAATGAAGGCTTGAAGATACATACAGAGCCCTAAAAAAGCAAAAAGGTTTCTGCTTGCCTCTCAGGGAAAGAAGGGCTCCAGCCTCTCATTAGAGCATGGGTATCAAAATTTGGCTGCTTAGATAAATTGAGATTTTTGACTTCTTGGATGAATCTTTCTGTCTCCATTCAGCATCATTACCAGGGACATAGAGATTCCTATGCCCAGGTTCCTCCAAATCTCCCTGAAAGTGGAGCTGTACCTTGAGTAAGAGCCACAGGAGAAGGCGGGTGCTTGTTACCAGAAGTTGTCCAGAAGCTCTTTACTCCGGAGAACCGTACTGTTGGAATCTGGCACTTATTAACTCAAGTTACCCCGTACCTAGGATCTAGCCAAAGGGCTGTGGCTGGCTGCCAGGCTGAAATTACCAACCTGGGTGTCAGGCCTTGTTGGTTCCTTTTTGCTAGCTTGAAATAGGAGCTCCCAACGAGCGTGTGTGCCAGCCCTTCTTCTAGTTATGTTTCTTCTTACAGCTTTGTAAAGCGTTTGAGGTAATTATAGTACTTACTAATATTTATTCCCTTCTAAGCAATTATCTGAATGCGTTTATCTCTGGTGTGCTTTCAAAGTACTCTGCCCCTTCTCACCATATCATTTCATCTCCCCGGCTCAGTGCTTTCTGCTCCCTCCCTTCTCATACAATCCTTGGTCCTCAGCTTCCTCCGCCTCCTGAATAAGCTGTCAAGCCGTGCTTTCCTCTCCTGGAGGTTCCCATACCCCATCTTCTTACTCTGCTGTCTAATCCTGTTACGGAGGAGGGATGTTTGCTCCGTCTTGCAGGGGATGATGGTTTAACTACCCCACCAGGTGCTAAGGCGCTTTGCAACGAAGGGCATGGATACCAAGAGAAACCGAGCTGGCGTCGTGCCATCTCCCAGCTTTCTGCTGACTGCTTGTGGCCTGCAGACAATATCTTAAGAGCTCCTGCTGAAGGGTCTGACCTTTGTGCCTGCAGTGTTATCCGGCGCCTACAGCAGGAGTCGCAGCATGCAAATTCCGGTGCTTTCTTCTGACTTGTGATGTAATTGTAGGCAAGTTGCTCTGTCTCTGCTCTCGGCTCCTTGAAGTAGAGAGAGTGGTTTAAAAGGTGTCATGGGATTTTTTTGGAGGAAAAGTGCAGTATTAGGGCTGAGGTTTCACTTGCTGTTGTTAAGCAAGCAGGCTGCTTTTCTCTTATGAGTATTGGGAGCGTAGCGTGGAAGGGATTGTTATGCCCCGATTGATTTCACTCTTGGTGTTAGGAGGAGAAGAAAATTGATTTTTACTTTGAGCTCTATGGTGTTACTTACCTGCACAAGCTCTCTCACTTACCCTACGTGAATGGGACCAGCCTCTCCTTCCCACCCCATTATGCTCATGGGGCATAGCCCACGTGACTGTAACTTGGAGCTGCTGTGATTCATTCCAGCCATCAGTGTTCCAGCAGCACAGTTAATCTATGGGTCAGTGGCATGTAAGGAGCTGTTACGTCTAATCAGTCCCATGCCATGAGCTAGTCAGCAGTTAAATCTAATCCAGAGTGTGTAGCTGCCAAATGCTTTAAGTCGCCAAGCTCTTGCTCCTTTCTGATGTAAATAAGGCAGACTTGAACAAGATCAGCTTCGGGTGCCCTGCCTTCCGAGCAGGGATCAGAGTTCAGCCTGGGATGCCTGTGCTGCAGAGGGGCAGAGGTTGTCCAGAGTCTGAAGGGCTGCAAGATGGGTGTTAATCTACCTGCTCATCCTCATATGTAGATATCAAAACACTCTCCTTTTTCTCATCTCAAATTACTCTTTCTCCCACCCCCTCCCCCTTGCCTATGCGTAAGGAGAGGTATGTGTTCAGAGGTGGCCTCTCATGTACTGCCATCATCATTAGAGTATAGAGGGACCCTGTCCCTCTTGGATGTTCTTGGATGTGTTTAAGTCTCGATTAAGATGCCCACTTTTGTTTTGTTCTTTTCTGGTTTCCACTGCTCTTACACCCCATCCACTCCTCTTGAATTTTCCACTTGTGCCTGCAGGGTCCCTCTGCGGCCCCAGGTTAACCCCTTTCCCTTGCATAGCGAGAGCTGTCCCGTGACGTGCTTTGAAGTACACCTCCTTCTGCTGCTGAAGTTGGGAGAGGTGAGGCTAAAAACTTGCTTCCACTGCAGCTTCCTCTGCCTTTGTGGGGCGAGTCATGGGAGATCATCCCATTTATCTCTTAAATGGAATAACTTTTCAAAAAGTAAAGGATGAAGACTGCCAGTTGCTATGCACATGGTTCTGCTGTCCGTTTACTTTGGCTTGGGTGCTCCCAGGGAGCTTGGCAGGGGACCCTTGTTGCCCTGCGACCACTGTGCGAAGGAAGGGCAGCGCTTACTGCAGCGGTTACTCAGATTTGTGCCCGACTCTGGTGCTCGGGCTGACTTCCCCCTCCCCCCCCCCCAGCCTTTGCAGGGGAGAAAGTGGCAGTGAATGTGTGGTGGGAAGGAGGTTGTTTTTTTCCTGGGGTGGGGAGTTATTGTGTGGCCATGCCATCTGAGACTGCCCTGAGCTGCATGGGGAGGCATAGGGCAGCTGAGGGGTCAGGGAGCCATACCTTGGAGAGGTCTGTCACCTCTTCTCAGAGCCCTGTCCATTCTGGACTGGTGCCACCTTGCTTCTTCTGGCTCTCATGTGGATTCCAAAGCTGTGTAGTTCAGTTTGTCCCTGTCTTTTGGCTGATTTGTTTTGGGGGAGGATGTAGGGATGAGAGGGGTGAGTGTGAGGGAAGATTTACTGTGCGTCAAATACCTAATAGCTGCTCTAGCAGATCCACTGGGATAAGTTGCTAAAAGCATCCTAATGATCTCGACGTAATGGGTTTGAGCCTTGGAAACCCGCTTGCTGGGAAGGGCAGCCCAGGACTTTGTGCGCTGCTCCTGGAGGAGGAGGGCTGGGCTCCTGCCAGAGGTTGGGGCCCACAGCACGAGCTGGCTTTTCGGGGTGCCGGCAGGTACCCATCCCTCTGTGAGAAGGAGCTGGAGGGGAGCCATATGCAGGGCTTTGGCATGGCAGAGGAATGACTTGGGAGGCTTGGCCAAGCACCAACTACCGCTGTTACCTCGGAAATGTAGATTACCAGCGATTGCAGCTGTCTGGAGGCCAACTAAGTCCCTAAAGAGATTTAATCTGAAGAAAGGGTAATTTTCTTTATGGAGACATCTGGGTGTTGGTGGAAGAGAGGGAGATGTGCAGAACAGTACGGCCGTAGCTGAGGCCAGCTGCCTCTAAGCCTGGCTGCTGGCAGCACGTGTGGGAAGGAGAGGTGCTGGGGGACACAGCTCCAACCCCAGCACTGGTGGTGGGCTGTTTCTTGCCTGCAAAAGTGCTGGAGGCAAGGGTCATGTGAGGAAGGAGGGTTCATCAGTCCTAGAAGTTGCCAGTGGAGCCATGAAGACCCTTGAGATAGTTGGGGATGATGAGAAAGGGGGTAGAAATGAGGGTGGGAGACAGCAGGAATTCAGTTTTCCAATATGTGATCCTAGAAGTGCTGCAGTAGAGGTTCTGTGCAGTTACTGGGGTGATCAGCATCAGTTTCTAAATCGTTCTCTGTACGTGGATGCGAGTCTTGAGTGTGGGTAGGGTGAAGTGAGGCTTCTGGGGAAGTATGCTAGCGGGAGGCCAAAAATAAATTATCAAAAGAAAGAATTGAGAAATTAACAAAGCTAAACGGATGTATGCAGCTCTAAGAAAAGGGTGTCGTATTTGAAAGCGTATTTTTGAAAACCCATTTGCTTAGTCATCTTACAGATAACTTCTGCTATTTTTACCTTCTTTGCTCTGATGACACTTCACTGTCTATATAATGGGTATAGCATCTGCATTCTTTTCTAGTGTACAGGCAAAATGTATTTGCTAATTTTGAGCTGGCTTTGTAGAATTGCTATACCTCTTGACCATGAAATAAGTAAAATACTTAAAACTATTTTAAAGGAGCATAGTTGGCATTATTTCCCTTCTAACCCCCTTTTTTTTTTAACCCATCTCCCATGTCTGCAATCAAATTTGAATAGAGCATATATTCTCTCACTGTTTTAAGTGTAATAAGGACCGTGCCCTCAACTCCCCAAAACAGAAAAGTAGTAACGTTTGTGTTAAGCACAATGATCTACTGGGGAATGAATGCAAGATCAAGGGCATTTGCAGATTTTTATTTCTGTGTGTTTGCAGGGACTGTGGCATTGCTAGCAGGTTGCTCACAAATGGTAGCTTAGATTACCTCTCTCACAGGCAGCAAGAATTGCATCTTGCCATTCCTATTTGATCTGCAAGTGGTGATGAGAGCTGTATACTTGAATTCAGATTTTCTGAGTAGCAGTCTGCAGTCATTAGGCCAGTGCTTAGACCCCAGAGGCTTTTTCCGTGTTTTCATCCTGTTTCAGTAACTGTGTCTCTTGTTATCTTGTTCCTGAATATTTTCTCTTGTAAGAGGAGACTGTTTGTTGCAGCTGTTAAACCTCAAATGTCTTGAATCTCCCTTAGGGAAGAGGAGGAAGAGTTCCTGAGGTTTCTGCGTAAGTAGACTATAGAAATACCTACGTGTCTTTCCCAAGTATACAGCCAGGAGGTATTCTTGGTGCTGTCCTAACCAGCTGATGAATTCTAGCTGGTTCTGTCTGTGATTCCTCCCTCTCGCTCGCTGTGTTGAAGTGGTTTAGTAAGGGAGCTGGAGTTTTTTTTTCTCTTTGGCATGTGATGGTACTGGAGGCCTCTGGTTGCTTTTGTCAGAGCAGTGTAGCTAGGAGGTGTCAGAGGAAATTATGGATGTTTGTTTGGTCTCCTGGCTGGATATAAGGATGCAAGTTTCAGTCAAATGTGCATTGAATAAACATTGGGTAAATCTCCTAGGACGAGAGCTGCCTGGAAGCTGGTGTCTGGAGCCGTGCTTATCTTCATGGCAGGATTTTAAAACAACGTCTGTATGAGAAGAGTTTTGCACCCTGTGTTTGGTTCCCATCGGTTCAGTGATTTGTAATGTTCCTCCTTACTGTTCCTTTTAAAGCCAGCCAGCCGACCCGAGGAGAGGAGTATCAGAGTAATGTTCTCCAAAGCCTATATTGCCATCAGAGGTCCTTCTTTCCCCTTCTTCCATGGTGCCGATGGCTAACCAGGGCCCAGGCGTGACCCATTGCTTGACTAATGTGCTGGGGTCATCCCCTGGGCTTGCCAGAGCCCTTCGGTCCCACCTTGGGAGAGGGGTCGTGTCCCATTCACAGCCCTTCAGCAGCTGAGCGAGGCCGGAGCAGGCGCAGCATGGCAGCCTGGCCGCTTCTGCACCCTCGCCGCTTTGGGCGGTCACTGCTGAAATTTTCTCCTTTTTGGCTCCTGTGAAGTGCTTGTGGGAGGGATGTGGGGCCGTGCTTCTGCGTGCGTTTTAGCGGTACGGGAAACATTCATTTTTTAAAAAGAAAGCCCAAGCATGCAGCAGCGGTCTCGGTGGCTCTGTTTCGTCTCTCCCCGTGACATGCTTGACCCCCATGTCCCCACAGCCGTGCCTGCTCGGATGGACCCTCACAGAGAGGATGCTGTCTCGCATGGGTGCAGAGGGGCCTCGAAGGGGATCCCCCCACCCCTCTGGGTGGCAGCTGCAGCAGCATGGCCACCAGCACGTGGCACAGGGCCCTGGCCAGCCAGGCTGCCTGCCCCATACATTGCGGGGCTTGGGTCACCCTTTTAGCCTGGGCACAGAGCAGAGCAGGCATTGGACTTCGTTACGCCATCATGGCTGCAAAACTTATTTCAGTGCTGCTGTCTCTGGCTGTAAATCCACCCCCACAGGGCCCAGAGCCGTTCAGGGAAGGCAGCACTCAACACAGCGCAGGGTCTGTCGCTGGCATGGGGTGCGTGCACAGCCACCCTGCCATGGCAGTGTCCCCTTTCCCGCCTAGATGTGGGCGGTGGTGGCAGGCTGTGCCATGTCTCCTCCTGGGCCCAACCCCCCGCCACAGCAAGGGTGGGAGCTGCGTCAGGGCCTCCAGCCCCTCCCGCCCTCATGGTGGTACTCCATCCACTCAGTGCCTTCCCCCTGGTGGCCTGGCCCAAGACGGAAATCTGGGGTGACCTGTGCTATGGTCCCTTCACTCCTGCTGCTCCCTTGGGTTGTCCTCCCTCCTGACAGAGAGACCCAGGGGATGCAGTGGTGGCAGGGGCCTGGGGATGCCTCCATAGGGGCACCCAGCTTGGGGTGCCGGGGGTGGCTTTCACATGCTTTGGGACATTTACCAGGAGCAGCCACGCACCAGCGGTGCCCTGCCCTTGACTTGTGAGCTTGTGTGGGGCATTTAATTATTCCCTTGTGTCTGGAGGTGGTTATTTCATCGCTGCCATGGGCCAGCACTTGTGAAGCTGTACTAGCGGGTGCTTAAATGCAACCGGTGTCAACCCTCACCACTTGCAGCCCACTGCAGTAAACTGGGGAGGGGTGATGGCATCAGCAGCTGCTTTGGGCTCATTCCCCTCAGCTTCCCAGCCCTGCCTTCGCCTCCCTCCCTCCCTTCTGCCCTTCTCCCCATCTTTGTGCTGGTCTCATCCAGCTCTGTCCGTCCCCGACAGGTCTTGAGCGTGCGTGGTGTTTTGGTGCAGTTGCTGTATCTGTTCAACTTGTATCAGTCAGTTGCTGTTAAGGCTTATAATCAGTGTAAAATCTCTGGGGTGCAGCTATTTACAGAAAAAAAAAAAACCAACAAACCAAACCACCCTTCCAGACTTGCATCAAACAAGATTTTTATTCTCATTAATTGAATTCCTCTAGAGTCTGATAACTTGGGCATGTTGAAATCAGATAAATAAAAAGCCTCCCTCCCTGGTAGCTATGTAAGCCTTTCCTTAACTCCCCGATCAGAGGGGACTAGGCTCTGCTAAGTAAGTAGCTGAAGATCAAAACTTCTGCATACGTCTGCTCATCGGGAGTTTAGGCAGGAGGACGCTCAGTGCGGTGTATCGGTGGAGGAAGGGTTTACCTCTCCCACACCCTGCTTTTCTCAGTTGATGGGGAAAGATTTTTTTTGTTTAGTGACAAATGCTGTTTAGTCACCCTCAGACACGTATTCTGTGTCTAGAAGCTGGGACTGTGCTTTCTTCCAGACCTTCAGATAAACCTGCAGCCTTACAAAGGGGCAAGTCTACTCTTGCTGAAGTTGGGGTGTATCGCCTTTGGAGCATCTCTTGGGCCGCGCTGCCCGGTCTTGTCACGTGTGTGTGCCGAGACGCATTGCTCTGGGAGGCAGGAGGGCGTTTGGACTGGTGCCCGAGGTGTGGTGTTGCTGAGCTGATGCTGTAATCCTGAAAAAATCCAACTTGCAGCTTTTTCCAGACTCCATACATCAAGTGAGACTTGCGGTCATTAAGGGCACGTCCCTTTCTCCGTTGCATCTCTCATGTGTGGCTCTTGTCGTGGTGCTGGAGGATGGGCCCCCTCTCGTTCAGCAAGTGCTGTTGGTTAGTCCAGGGTCCTTCCTCCCTGTGCCTAGATCACCCGTGCTGTAACGAGTTACCTGGCTTGCCAGCCAGGCTTTTGCTTATCTTGATTTTCAGCCAACACCACTCTCCCCCCTTTGGGGTCTTTCTGCTTTCCCCCTCCCCTGCCGCCCCCGGTGCCACCTTTCTACTTGCACCCTGCGCTTGGATTTCCCCCCAGCTCTCTTCTTTTGTCAGTGTTTGTGTCCCATACCTGTTTACACCACCGACGCAGTGGCATCTGCCCCCACCCCCCGGGACACTTTTTCCGCCCTCTCTCCCGGCCCCACCATCTGCTGCCTCTGCTCCTGCTGTCGTGCAGTGGCGTGAAGCCGACATGAGTTCCCCTGACCGCGCCAACCTCCCCATCTAGGAGAGCACTCGGCTCCTTCCCTCTGCCTTGTTCCTCATAAACACTTTAACTTCTCCTGCTTTACGGAATAATGCTAATGATACTTCCCCCCACACCCCCAGCCTGGATAGCCCCTTCTCCACCTTCAGATTTGCTCCTCAAACCTTAGTGACTGTACAAAGAGGACTGGCATACAGATAAGGGCCTGCCTTTACCTGGGGGTTTGCCCTGCACTCCTCTCCTTCTCCATGCTTTTCACAAAGGTAGATTTTCTAACCCTTTTGCATGCTTTAAGGGTCCCAGCTCATTTTCCCTTGTCTCTGTCATTTGCTTTGCTACGGGTAGCCTCTCTCCCTCAGTGCAAAGCTGCTTTATCCCCTCCTCCTTCAGCAGCTGCTCTGTCTTCCGCAAGCCCCATGGGATGCTCTGTCTGGAGCTCTTGCCTCCCAGCTCTCTGCCAGTTTAGTCTGTCTCTGTGATTTACTTTGCAAGGGTTTTCTTAATAGCCCCCGCTGTTCTACATCTCAGCCGCGATCCAGCGTTACCTTCCTTGACATAACAATTGCCCTTGCGATAACCAGTTTTGTTCTGTTTCTGGATCGGTTTCCTCTGAGTCCTGTTGTCTGTGCCTTCTCCTGCCTCTCTGACAGAGCTTTTTTTACATCCTCACAGGTATACCCTGCCCAGTTTCAGCGTCTAGTTTTTTGTGGTTATAAGGGGCCTATTCTGTGACACTGTCCACCTCTTCCTACAGTCCCTGCCTCTTGGTAATTTTATCCACTAATAAAAATGGAACTGGCCTCTCTCTGCCGATGTTACAAGTTCCTATTTCTGTGCAAGTTAAAATTTTGACCTCTGTCTCTGGTGCTTACTTATGTGCATGCACCTGAGGCTTTCTGCCCAAGAAGTGTAAGCTGCAGCACGTCCTGTCCATCCTTGCCTTTGAAATTTGTTCAGGTTTTTTTCTTGTCTGCTCATTCCCCTGAACTCTCAAATTAGTTCCTCCTCTTCTGCCCTGCCAAATGCAAGATGCTTGTCGTCCTTTTAAAAGCCCTTCTTAGCCTTGTTCTACCTTGTCTTTTCTAGCGCTTCTTCCCTCTGTGTGGTTTTCGATTCCCAGCCTCTGCCTCTCATTGGGCTTCCTCAGGCTGAGTTCTCAGAGAAAGATGGCTTATCTGATCATGCTGCCTCCTCTGCCGCCCCTTCCCGGATAACTCGGCAGCCCTTTGGCCAATTTCACGCAAATTTGACGGGAGTAGAAAGCTTGGAGATAAACGAGTTCCTGCAAGTCTTGTGAGGAGTAGGTAGGTGAGCTGGGCGGGGGGAGGGGGGGGTTGGCAGCGGACTGAAGGAGTCCGTTTTCTTCAAGGGCTCTAGCAGTGCCTCCAAATGACTGTGGCAGCTGTAAGAGAAGCTCCAGCTGAAGCTTGCGGTCAAATCATTAGTCTTGGAGACAAGCTCCCTCCCGAAGGCACAGGAAGCCAGGCTTCATTAAGCCTCCTTCACTTAGGGTTGTGTGCTAAAAATGGTGGCTTGGAGCCCTTTTATTTTCTTCTGTGTGATTGGGAGTAACCTGCAGCAAGCACCTGCAGCACTGCTTCACCTGGTGCCTTGCTGCAAGGCCTGTTAGAGACCCACCATCAGGGTCTCCTAGCAGAGAGAGACCATGGCACTCCCGCACACGCTGCCTCGCTCTGTCCTGCTCCCTGGCCTCTCTCGACCCATCTGCTGCCTGTCTGAAGGTGCCGTTTCACAGCGTGGCTGAGCTGGTGGAATATCCCAGCTGCTAATGAAAAGGGTTCTTTGCCACCCGTCCCCAAACCCCAAAGGAAAAAGCGTTCTTGCTGTCTTAGTGGAAACAAGTAACTCTCTCCTTGGATTATTCTTCTTTCAGCTCACTATGGGGGTCAAGCACGGGGAGAATATGTTGCTAGCAATAAAGCAAGTGAGAAAGCAAGACTGCTTGCTTTTTTTCTTTTCCTCATGGCAGCTGGTCCCTAGATCAGCTTAAACTGTGATATGAAACCACATTCCTAAACTGAATTTCCTGGGATGAGGGTGTTTCTGCTGCTGTTTTCTCTGTAGGGGAGCTGGCATGGTGAGGCTGCTCTGAGTGGGTGCTTGGTGGGGAGCTAAGGTAAATAAGAGCCTACAGCAGTGGCGAATGCAATCCTGTTGGAGTGTCCTTCACAGAATAGTTGAGATTGGAAGGGACATCTGGAGGTCATCTGGTGCAACCCCCTGCTCAAGCAGGGCCACCTAGAGCAGGTTGCTCAGGATCATGTCCAGATGGCTTTTGACTTTCTCCAGGGATGGAGACTACACTACCTCTTTGGGCA
>VUYV01000184.1:346794-532911 GCA_008711295.1 Anarhynchus alexandrinus | reverse complement strand
GGGGGGGGGGGGGGGGGGGGGAAGTGTTTTCTTTTGCTTTCCAGCTGGTCAGTCCCCCCTGGTGTGTGGGGTTGTTCCTCCCCAGAGAGGAGAATCACATCTGATTGTCCTTCTGTTCTTACTTGTTGGTAATAGTATTGTGTTACAAATGTGTGTAGAGGGAATGATTGTACCTTTCTCCCTCCCAGACTGAAAGCAATAGTAAAGTAAATGCTTCTGCGTCCCTCTTTTTTTTTTCTTCTTTCCTTTCCAAATACCAGAAAGCACCTGTCCTCCCATTTGAAATAGGAGCCTTGGTAATTTGGTGACAACTGCTGATAGTCTCTGTAGCATGTCAAACTAATAAATTACAGTGTAAGGAGATGAAGAGTTCTGACATCTTAATTAGCAATAAGAGGCAGCAGGTAGCTGAAGAATCTCCCCGGATCTGTATCTCTTTTTCAGGGACGGTGTCTAACTGAATCACAGAGGTTTTGAGAGGCAGCATCTTGCTGGTGCTTAGTGAACAGAGAAGAAACCAGAAGAATTGGGAGGGTGGGGAGTGGGGAATGGAAGCTGTCTGCTGTTGTACCGCCATGCTTTGTATTCTTCTGATCCTTTATGGTGGGGTGGGAAAATTGTTTTAGCGAAATGCATGCTTTTTGCCAATACACTTGACTTTGGGGACAACTTAATTTACTGTTTACCTTGAAAGCTCTTTCTGCTGAAGATGTGCAAGATGGCAGCTTTGCCTTGCAAATTGGATGTTCTCACATGCTAATGGCCATGGCTGAAGGGCACAAATGTTTCTTTAGTATGCTGGAAGGAAACGGGAGAGATTGCTCGTGGCTGCATTCATTTCTAGATATTACACTTCATAACTTTTTGCAGTGGCACTTCTGCAGAACAGTATGCTCAAAAGGAGGTGGGGAGCAGGTGCGGAGCCCGTGCCTAAGGGTACAGCGGGTGTGCTGGAGGAGCAGTGAGCTTTGGGAGGGAGGGAGGAGCGTGCAGCAATGCGGTTTGTCATCAACTCTTCAGACCTGTCCATATCTAAGTCTCTCTTCTTAAAAAGCAAACAATTTGGGGTTGAGCAATTCATAAATGGCTAATTGAGGAAGCTGATTTGGAGTTTGGAAAGGAGGTGTTCTGGCCCTGTCCCAGAAGAACAAGCATGCAAGTAAAGGTCCTAGAGAAAGTCAGGGTGTTCAACTCCTAAATGTCATTCTTACCGAAGTAAGGGAAAACCTAGTGTCACACAGAGCAAGGGGAGGGGAAGGAAGCCATATAAGCAACTTCCAGGAGCATGGAAAGATGGACCAAAACACTGGAGTTTCTCGTTGGAGGTAAAGGGAGGCACTTCTGTGTGCTCCCTCCCTCCATTTGTTCCAAATGAAGAGAGCAAGCAGCTTTGCTTTCTTCAGGAAAAGCAAATTTGAGGGAAGGTAAGGAACCAAGCTCTCCATGGATCAGTAGTACTTTGAGAGACCTCTTCATGAAAGAGAGGGAATTCCTTTAATGAAAGACTGGGTAGTAAATGCTATTTCCTTTTGGCAAGGATAATGTGAGGGTGAGATTTGGGACTCCACAGTCTTCTCTCCTGGGAGAGTATTTTAAGCATCTGGGTTGTTATGAGGTGAATTAAAGCAATAACAGGGGCATTCAGTTGTTCAGTATTGGGAGGGATTGCAGAGCATGCAGGAAAATGAAAAAAGAAATGACATTAAAACATTATTGACTGTGAAACAAAATGAAGTTTCTTATTGTCTGAGAGTGAGTGATTGCGCAGGGAATAACGTTTGACAATTCTAAGAGTGACCCTGGCTGTTGAACATGTAGGACCTGAAGACTGAAGAACGATAATAAAAAGAAATACAGAGGCTGCAGGGCATAATGAACTATGTCAGAAATTTCCTGCCTAGCTTTGTCGCTCGAACAATTTCATTTCACTCCCCCCCCCCTCCTCTTGATAGGTTGGGAACACATACCGGCTAAGAGTTCAGCAATCTGAAATGTCTGTTGGCGCTTCATAGCTTTGGTACTAGCACGACAATGCTGAATCTTTTAGAGGTCTGGGAGCAGTACTAGAGGCACCAGGGTAAATGGTGTGTCCTTACATGTATTTTAAGAGCTAAAAGAATAGAAGAAAAAAAAAACACACATAGGAATCTTGGGAGACTTCACTTTTTGTGCAGGTCTATACTAAATCTTACAGTGGACTACCTGTGGCTACAGCTTCAAAGCTCAGGCTGGGAAGGCAGTAATGAAGCCATTGCTGCTTTTCATGGGAAGATATAAAAGTAGGCATTGCCTTGGGCATTCCAGCAGGCCATTGTAAATGCTGCTGTGTATCGTTGTGCTTAACCAAACCTGGAACCAGCAGTAGTGATATAAGTCACTAGGACATGTATTCAGTGGGCTGTAGGAAAGAAGAAGCTCCTGAGGATAAGACACAAGGAGCAGTGGAAGCTAGAAATAGTGCGTGGGCAAACCAACACTTCCTGCCTGCATATTCCCAATATAAGTATAATCTGCCAGGGAGCTTCTGCTTGCGTATTTTTCCCATAATGATAAGGGTAATGATGGTATAGTATATGAAGAACACGCTGATCTGAGAGTTGGAAAAGGGCTGAGAAGGTTCTGTTCTGACCTTGAAGGAAGAGAAATAGTTGATTAAATAGATTCATGGAACAGGCTCTACCTTACGTACAGAAAAGAGCCTACAGTGCTACTGGAGTGCTCTGCTGTTCTGTGGGATTAGGCCAAACTGGTATCTCCTTTAGCAAATACAAGGATTGCAGATTATAAGGGACTCTCTTTCTCAGCATCTTTGAAGGAAAATAGTCAAACTATAATAAGCAATAGGCATGTTGCACAAGCATATTTGAGTCCCCAACATTTGTTTACCATTATGAATCTGAACCAGCGGGACAGTCAGCTCAGTCTTTCCCTGGTACATCAGCATGTATTGTTATTCACCTTTTACATCAGGTACACCTTGATCCACCAGCTTCTTCAAAGCCTGTGTGAAGTAAGGAGGGTGAGCAGCATGAGCTGCTGAGCTCTGGGGCCTGTGTGCGGAAAGGCTGCCCTGCCATCCTCCTGCCTTTTGTTAATATGGGGTATCGCTCTTTTCTCTGACCGCAGGCGTGGCTGCCTGGCTTCTGGACACTTGCTCTGTGACTTTTCAAAGCTATACTAGATTAAAGAGTAGTTTCAGACTTTAGTGCAGCCAAGTAACTTTAAACCTATGTTCTGATGGGATGATCAAGAATGATACAACTGTAGGAGCAGGGAGATCGCGTGCTGTCTATCCTCCGGGGCAGGTTCATCTCCACCTATGCTATTCCTGCAGAAAGTATTCTATCTGGGGTTGTTCAGCCTGGAGAAAAGGAGGCTCAGGGGAGACCTTATCGCTCTCTACAACTACCTGAAAGGAGGTTGTAGAGACGTGGGGGTTGACCTCTTCTTGCTAGTAACAAGCGATAGGACAAGAGGAAACGGCCTCAAGTCACACCAGGGTAGGTTTAGGATGGATATTAGGAAAAAGTTCTTCACAGAAAGGGTTGTTAAGCATTGGAACAGGCTGCCCAGGGAAGTGGTGGAATCACCATCCCTGGAGGTATTTAAAAGACGTGTAGACGTGGTGCTTAGGGACGTGGTTTTGGCAGCGTTAGGTTGGTGGTTGGACTTGATGATCTTAAGGGTCCCTTCCAACCTGGACGATTCTATGATTCTAAAGTAAATGTCTGTCAGAGGGAGCTGCAGTGTGAGAGACTTCAGTTTCACAAAGCAGTCTCTCTGGTGCCTCACTTTCCTTGCTGCTGGGAAGTTAAAAACATACCTAGCCCCCATGTCCAACCTGAATCTGTGTCTTGTCTTCTCAGTGTCCAACATAGATAATGAATTATTCTTTCCTCCTTCCAGCATTTTTAGAAGTTAAAAGGTTGTAGTAACAGAGATGATCTGTGGCTTAAGAATATGCCATTCTGAGGTGGTGTTAAAGCTAGCCTATTTTAACTGGCCTAATTGTAGACACAGAGAAGGAGCAGTTAGAGGAATGTGACATCCATATAGTATGAGGTTTGCTTAAAAAAAAAAAAAAATCAGAAGGGCAGATCACATTTAACACTGTGCAGCTGTAGAATACCAATGCTGTACTGGGGAAAGTAAGGAAGTCGTCTGTCAATATGAGGACCAGTTCTGAGAGGAACCAAAGGATGAAAAATGGCTCTGATCTTGGCGAGGGGGTTGGATGTCTGACTGGATGCATAATTATAGCAGAGGTACAAGACCTTTTTTGCAGTCAGAACTTGGGAAGCTAGTCACAGGCCAGAACAATCTATGGTGATTAAAAGAAATGTCACCTCTTTCATATTTATTGAAAACATTTTTCTTAAAAGACAGTAAACATCTGCTGTGGAAGTGAGCGGCTGTGAGACGGAGCAGCTAGCAGAGATGAGTGAAAGCAGTTGTGTTGGAAGAACAAAGAGCTTCATTGGCGGCTCCTGTCTCGTTTGCCCGTGCTTTGATATTTCCCCACTGATTGTGATATTTCCATACCAATTATTGTATAAATTGTTCCTGGCTGACCTCCCTACTTAGCCATCCTTAGTTGGCTCAGCAGTGGGAGGAATTTGAATGAGGAATGAATAGCTTTTTGAGTCAGTTCAGGAAGGACGGTCCATGTGCTGGGAGTGGTGGGATGGTGGCAGGAGTGGAGGAGGAGGATAGGGGATCAAGCACCCTTGGTAGCACGATTTAAACATCAAAGCAAAAGGGTGGAGGATAGGGACAGAGTTGTTCTGCAGGTGGCTCCAGCCAGCCTTTCGGTACAGTGAACTCTCTTGGCATGACAAAAAAATACATCAAGCAAAATACTGTATTTTCCCAGAATGAGGCTTTACAGTAATAAGGGGGGGTGGGGTGGTGTTACCACATGTTTTCTTCTGATAGCATTGTTTTTTTCCATCTGGCAGCAGGTTGCAGCGTACAGAGATTGTCCCTGCTGTGACTCATTTATGCAAAAATTAAGCTTGAACCTAATTTTTATTTGTGTGCATTAACAGGAGACTTCACAGAATAGCAGGTGCGTGTTGCTAGAAGATGTGTCTCTGTTTTGGTGTTGCCTGTTGGGGCAGTTTCCCATAGAGATTACGTTAGTCTTCAGCCAAGGAAAAATAAGGCGGACGCTTGGGGAAGTGTTCTCAGTGGCTGGACAATGGTGAGTTTGGAAGAGCCTTCTTGAGACGAAACACTGTTTTGTGGATATCAGTCCCTGATTTTTCTCTGGACTCCAGAGCAGGGCTAAGTGAGGGGCTGGTCTTGGCAAGAGGTGTCTGTGTCCTTCCCCGGGGACAGAAGGGAGAGAGGAAGGGCCATCCCCTGGGAAGCATCATGCCTAAAAGAGACTGAAAAATTAATCTGAATTAAGACGGAACGTGAACTTGGAGGATGTTAACCGTCGCTGAGCAACTCGCTGGAAGCAAAGGCCTGCTCAGGGCACAATGCTCCTGTTTTGGGGCAGGGGAATGGGAACCCTGAGGAGGAGCGAGTTGCGGGGGAGCCCTGCTTGCTGGGCTGCAATTAACCACGTGTGCCCCGTTACTTTGTGAAAGCGACCAAGGCACGAAGGCTGCTTCTGCCCGCCCTGCTGTTGCCCGTGGCCTGCGGCCCGTGAGCTGCAGGCTGTGGCATCACCCCGCAGTGCCGCCGTCCCTGTTTTGGGTGGGCTGCCAGCGTACGGGGAGGCAGGGGGCGAGCAACAAATTAACAGCTCTGGCTAATAAAGCAAGGGCGGCCTTGGACTGGATGAAAACACTGTTTTGTTGTTGTGGGCACGGCATCCCTTTCCTCGGCCCCCGGGGTCGGCGCGGGGTGCAGGTATGCCTGCTGCCTCCTGTGGCGCCGGGCCAGGGCTGAAGGCGCCGAGCGCAGCCGGAGGAAGAGTCTGCTGGCACTCGCCTCGCCTCAAACCACGCCGTGCCCCTCGGAAAGCCAGGGCCAGCCGGGTGGTGAGCCCGGGCTCCCGCGCCGCTCTCGCCTGAGCGAGCCCCAGACCTGTGGGAGGGCAGCAGTTGCCACCGCCTGCGATGCACTCGGTGCTGGCACCCGCTCTTGGGCTGTGCGTGCCCAGAGCATCTCCTAAGCTAGGAAGTAGGCGCTTTAGCATAACTGCTCTTTAGCACTTGCGTCTGAATTGTCTTCATTATGGGGGGCTTTCTGCCAGGTCCTGTGGTCTGCTGCAGATGCTAATTTGTCATAGCCAAATAGGATTTATGCATGCTCCCCTTCCCTTCCCTGCACGCGTGCACAGGCTCCTGCTTCAGTTCTGACAGTGTTTTTGAGGGAACCAACTCAATTGGCCGTGTTCAGAGCAGATAGCCACGCTTCTAGAGGAAAAGCTAAAATGGTCCCTTTTTTTTTTTTAGCTTCTGTTGTATTAATAGCCAATGCATATTCTGCAGACCAGATGTGACCCATATGGCTGAAGAGTATAGCCTGCAGTGACATGGGTTGTCAAGGGGCATGAGGACAGCTGTACCACTTCAGACTAAGGCTCCTCCACCTAGCTCAGTGGTAGACAGATATGCAATTGTAGCTTGTTTTGGGAGCCTTCCGAACCTGATGTGATCTACCTATTTAGTAGTCCCCTTTCAAGTACTTGTCCCACCCACATTTCGACCGATGTAAATTTTCCATGTCCACAGCATCCCTCGACTACAATGTCCCCAGGTCTGCTATATGCAGCTGCAAGAACTGCCTCACTTGGTAGAGAACTGGATCTGACCAGTTTCAGTTGACAGCCCTTGGTTTTTAAACTAGAAGAGATGGTAAACAGTCAATTCTTTAGTGTCCTCTCCATGGCACACGTATTTTTATAGATCTTTGCCAGATCCTCTTAAAGTCATCTCTTTTCCAGGCCAGAGTCCTTGCCTGCTCCATTGTTTCTTACCTAGAAGCCATTCCCTAGTGTTTGTCATCATTGTTGCTCTTCTCTGACACTTTCTCAGGAGCACCTATAAATTGAACAAACAATAGTGACAACAAAAAACCCCAAATGTGGTCTGTGTATTTGTGCAAGGTATGGGGAGAGGTAGGAGAGGGATATCTTTGGAAACGTTTTCTGTCTAGTAGCTGTAGTCAAAGGCATAAAGTAATTTTTAAATGGAATTTAGGATTAGTGTTACCAGTTATTGACAAACACTGCTTTAGAGCTTCTAAGTGAAGGAACACTGCTGTAAAGCTGCAGGGGTAGAAACATCCCCTCAAGCTACATAATCCATTTGGTGTTCAGCACTGTCAGCCCTATGCTTCTGGAAGATATGGAAAAATATAAAGACTTTTTTTTTTAATTGCTCTCTAATGATTAGAGACCCAGGATAATACTCCTTCTAAGAGCTCAAGTTTCTCTTTTAGATTAAAGGTATACTGGCAGTGATTATTGATATCTAAGATACCTTGATGTAACTTGCTGTGGTGCCTTTGGGTGTGGTGTAGGCATAAGCCCACGCTCTCAGAGATGGCAGGAGTGTTTGTGCAAGAGATTCCTCGTCATTCTGTCCCTAATTTTTATTTATTCTTTTGGTGTGTCAATGCTGTGGCAGAGTTTCTGCCATCCTTTCTTTCATTACACTCACCTATCCCTTGTGGTAAGCCTTGAATCAGTGTTCTGAGATGCAATTTTGCACGCCTGTTCTTCTGAAAAGGACCTGAAGGTCCACCTCCTTCCCAAAGAGTAAGTGTTTGGCACTTTCTGAAATGGGGCATCTTCAAAGTATTTCAAATCAGGCGTCTGAAATGACCCGTCATGTCTGGAAAATCTGAGCTCTGCATGTCTCTCCGTGGAAAGGTCAGCTCTTGCTGTAGTCAGCTGACGTTGTTGGGAGGGTGTGGATTTTGCAAAGACAAAGCGTACTCAGAATCTGAGCTACGGCGCTTCTGAGCGAGATGCCTGACTGGCAGGGATGCTCGACGTTCCTTTCTTGTCTGTAGATTGAACAGAGAGGCATTGAAGTCCTGGCTGTGGTATGACAAGGAACACGCGAATGACCAGATGACTCTTGACGTTGCATTTCTCCCTTGCCTTTCACCTGCTCTTCAGAGCTACATCACATGACACGGCTGTGGCCCTGGAGACTTCTAGGCAGGCTGGCATAGGGGAGGTGCAGGGACCGGACATCTGCTGGTGCCTGGGTCCTGCACGGTCACCTTGCTGTGGGACCTTGAGTCTAATCACCCAGCTGCACCATCCCCTCTTGCCGCTGCCTCCTCCTCTTTCCCCCACGCACCCGCTGTCTTCTAAACATGGCCTGGGAGATGGGTAAGCCAGCGGAAGTCTTGAGAGCTGCCTGGCTGTTGTTTGGCTTGCTCTTAGCTCAAAAGGCTGGCGACAATAACCCTCATCTGTAGGGGATAAGGATCGGGGAACGCTTCCTCCTTATCATGGGGGATTTGCTGGCTTTTGGAAAAAAACAGATGCACAAACCTATCATTTCTTATTAATTTTAAAGTAGCTCTTGGCTCGCTACCTCCTCCATATCAGCCCTTGCATTGTCAGTAAATTATATTGGATTTGCAATTAAAAGCCAGCTGTGCCAGTGAAGTACCTGCCAAATGCCACCATAACTGTCTCCTGGGCGTCCTAAGGGAGGTGTGGAGCACACAGCTCCTCCTCCAGTGAGCTCTTCTCTCACTTCGAGAGGGAAAGATAAGAGTTTAAAATGGGATCTCAGGCACATTATTTTTGTTAATCAGAACGCTTGCTTGCTAAGAACTGTAGTTCTTTTCTTGATACTGTGTGTTCGCAGATATAGCAATTCCCAGAGCTTGAAAACTGACAAACACCCTTCAAATTAACTGTTTGAGGAGAAAACTTGTAGTGGTGGATGTCTGTCTCAGGCTGGCTGTTTTTCTCCTTCTCTTTCTCAGTTAAAATGATTTATTGGAGAAGTATCTCTGCTTCTGCCGTGTGGGGTTTTTTTAAGTATTGAAAAGCATTTGTGCCCAGCTGTGTTGGAGCAGGAGTTTGCGGCCAGGCAGGGGGACGAGCACTGCGGATGTGCCGCTCCCTGTCCCTCTGGAGATCCACCCAGTTCAACCCACTGCTGAGCCTTTGTGTCTCACCTCTTGGAGGCTGAATGGCAACTTGCTGCAAGTTGTAGCAAGACCCCGACCGTTTGGTTTTCCTTCCATGCTTGAGCTGAGCAGGGATTTTTCTGCACCGGCTTCTTCTGTCCCTCAGCTGCTTGGACGCCTGGAGCCAGAACGGGAAGCAAGGAGCTCTTCGGCTCTTGCCTCTCTTGCTTTTGGCTGGCTCACGAAGGTGCAGCAATCCAGTGCAAGAAGGAGTAGGATAGGAGGAACGTAGAAGGTGCGTCTCTTCCAAACCTGGAGCAGGACTCCAGGTTGTAGGGTTACAGGCAAGGTCCCAAAAACCACCAGCAAGGGAAGAAGGAAACTCACGTTAGTGCTGGTCATCAGGGCGGTGGGATTTGACATCTGCCAAAAAGCTGCGTGTGTCAGGGTGCAGAGATCTGGGCTGTGGGTCCCTGAGGTTGTGGTCTTGCCAGCAAGCTTTGGAAGGACCGACATGTGTCTCTGATAAAATGATGTTTTTCAACTGGATAGTTGGAAAACGCCTCAAAGAATTCCTATGTAAAAAAAAAAAATAATCACCGCTGCATTAAAAGCCTGCAAAAAACCAACATTGTGAACTAAGCTGAGAAATACCTGAACGAGTGTTGTGTGGGCAACTTTTAATTCCTACCGCTGCGTGTTTGCCTTGTGGTGCAATTCTAATTGTGTCATTGCATGCAGGGTATCTGTATGTTGTAGCAAGGCTACATGTGCATACAAAAATTGAATTATGAGCTGTCTTTAGGTGTGCAATAAAGGTCTTACCCTTCCTGCTGCTTTAAAAACAGTTCACTTCAAAGGCTGTAGAATTTGCTTTGTCCTTTGGCCTTTATGGGGTGAGAGAAGAGGCTGTCTGCACCTTAGATGTGTTAGTTGTCTCTAGCGGTATCTTTCCCCAGGATGAAGAGATTGGTACAGCAAACACTGGGTGAGTGTTTGCCTCTGTTGTTCCTCTCCCCGTTCATTTCGACCGTGCTAGCTTTCCCCGTCCTCCCCTTAAATCACATTATTTCATAAAGAGTAAAAAGAAACATAATTTGGAGCAGCAGCGAGCTGAGCCCAAGTTAATAGTTTGAATTGCACTCCATCTGTTCAGCTGCATGGCCTGATGGATGTGCTGAACCCATTTTTCACAATTTGTTTTAAGCTGGTAAGAACCGTCTCTCCTGGCTCTGGTCCAGGCTGACTGTGGAGAAAAACTTCGTCTCTGGACATCCATGTCCAGAGGGCGGGATTGAGTCGGTAATCCCCAGATGCCGGGCTACCTCTTCCACCTGCAATGTGCCAGTTTTTGAAAGGTGGAATTCTTCTCTGGACTCGAACATTGTTGTCGAAAATTAGAGAGGGGAGGGGGGAAAAAAACCCACCCCAACGTGTAGGCGCACGCAGAGGATGAAATTTGGAAACGTGATTATGCAGGACTCGCTTTAAATCGGCTTATTGCTGTTTTATGATGGCAAGCAAGCAGTCACAGGAGCCAGGGTGATTGGCCTCGCCATGTGCGCATGCTGCTGGTAACTCAATAACCGATGAACACCCACCGTGGTCTCCAGACCTCGAGCCTTTGATGTAGCAACAAACAAGATAGATTGCTGTAATTTATCTGGCCCCTGGAGGGCTGTGCTGGTAATGTGCCATGAGCCCAAGGGCCAGCCATCCATAATCTGTGTAAAAATACAGCAGATCGCAGTCGCCGTGCTGCGGGACTGTCTT
This sequence comes from Anarhynchus alexandrinus, assembly GCA_008711295.1. Taxonomy (NCBI): domain Eukaryota; kingdom Metazoa; phylum Chordata; class Aves; order Charadriiformes; family Charadriidae; genus Anarhynchus; species Anarhynchus alexandrinus. The sequence goes on along the minus strand of VUYV01000184.1, from coordinate 522,081 downwards.
TGTTCCGTGCCGCGAGAGTTTGTGTGTGTACAATGCACAGTACTGGGTCTTGATTTCCAGCAGCCAGGGGCGGTAAGTCTTAGTGTAATATGCCCACTCCCTCCATTAACTTTAATTGTTTTTGTTATGTACTAAGTATACTCCTTTCAAATAGACTTGGGAAGGCAGTGCCAGAAACGTGGTATTTCCCCGTATGCCTTTACAAGTGTAACAGAAAGACTGGAGCAGGCTTGCTGGATTTGGGGGGGAAGAATAATGGGATTTTGTACCAGCCGAAGCCTACGCCGGGTTTGCTGATGGAGGATGAGTGCTGGTGCCGTTGCTGTTGAGTGGTTTGGAAACCCAAGGAGAGGGAGCGTAGCCTCCTGCCTTGCACGTGGGTCTCTCTCCTGGTGGAAGATGGTCCTGGTTGAGCTGCAGTAGGAGAAGAGGGAGTTGCTGCCGAACTGGGGAGCCCCACCAGTGTCACTGGGGTGCTGTGGAGTGGGTGCGTGCCACCTCCCAGTGCCCTCCGGCAGCAGCCTGTGCCTGGGATCACAGGATGATGGGGTTGGAAAATAAGAGTAGTACTGAAAACAGAGCCCTGTCAGCTTGAGTTTCTGGTTTGTTGCCACGCGGCGCAGTACCTTTTCGTGCCTGGATTCTTACCGCTGCCAAAGAAAGGTTTCACGTTATCTCAACACAGCTTTTTTTTCACGGGGAGTTTTAAAAAAACAACTTCACTTGGGTCAGCAAGAAAGCTGCAGCGTGGCTGAGGGGGTGCTGTGCCAGAGCCCAGGGTGCAGCTCTGCGATGGGGTGTGAGGGCTTGCCTTGCCGAGCGTGGTCGTGGAAGGGGTGGGACTGGTGCATCTCAGGGAGGGGGAGGCATGGGGTCTGCTTGCCGAGAAATAATGCTGGGCTCCTCTCCTCCTGCAGGCATGGCTTTGGCCCAGCGGCAAGTGGCGGTGCAGGAAGGGCCCCTCTACCGCACGGAGGGGTCCCACGTCACGCTGTGGTGCAAGGTGAGCGGCTACCAGGGCCCGGCGGAGCAGAACTTCCAGTGGTCCATCTACCTGCCCTCAGCCCCCGAGCGGGAGGTGCAGATCGTCAGCACTGTCGACCCCTCCTTCCCCTACGCCATCTACACCCAGCGCGTGCGCAGCCGGGGCATCTACGTGGAGCGGGTGCAGGGGGACGCCGTCCTGCTGCACATCACTGAGCTGCAGGACCGGGATGCCGGGGAGTACGAGTGCCACACGCCCAACACCGACGAGAGGTACTTTGGGAGTTACAGCGCCAAGATGAACCTTGTGGGTAAGCTGTCCTGCTAACCGCATGGCTGGGGACAGTGGGGAATCTCCCAGCCGGCGTGCAGCAGAAACCCATGAACCCCCCATGTGCGATGTGGTCCACATTAAGCCATCAGAAAAAACACTAGGGAGGAGAATAGGAGCAGAGAGCAGACAGCACGGTGGTTTGAATTGCTGGAAATCGTGGTATAGATGTAGGAGAAATCAAGCTTTCTCTAGTAATAAGACCCTTATAAAGAAGAGAAACCAGGCAGCATAGCTGGAGAGGAACGTGTGAAGCCGTGGCTGAAAGCAAAAGGGATGTAGAACTGATTTACGCAGAGAGAGAGAGGGGTAGGGGAGGCTGCTCCAGATGGCACAAGCTGCAGAGGAGAGAGCTGTGTGCCAAAGGTGGCGAAATAGCGGAGCGGGGAAGAGAGGAGCGATAACGAGCATCACATAAAGGGAACAGGAGAGACAGTTGTCTTCAGGCTCTGTACAGAGGGCAGTGCTGAATGCGTCCTGAAACCAGCACACCGATCAAATTGAGCTGTCTGCAGATGAATGTGGGGGAGTTGGTTTGCGGTTTGGTTTTTTTTTTGTCTGCGTTATAAAAATCGAAAACAGGTTCTTTAAAATCTGGAGTATTTCCACAGCACCTCTCTGACTAGCTGATTTGACCTTTTCAAGCTTCAGCTTGCTTTCTGTATCTCAAAATGGGGCTGGGTTTGACATCTCTAACTCCTCTAGCAGTGGTCAAATAGCTTCCATCAAACTCTTTGGCTGAAGGACTCCTAAAAGAGCTCCTCCACAGCAGAGGTGCCCCTCTAGCAAGTTGAAGCCCACAGACAGCAGGCTTGCTTCCCTTAGGAGATGTCTGTGAGCCTGCAGGTCTCCGGTTTTCCGGTTTGGAAACCACTTTGACTTTATCCAGACGCGCTAGCCGGTCAGGGTGTTGCTGTTTCAGGCTGTGTTGACACAGGAAACCCATTGTGAAAGGAGGCCGAGGTGTGAGTTTAAATCACGATAGCCCTCCTTTGGGCTGTGCTCCTCGCCGCCCGCTTGTGTGTGCCTTGGCTCTTTCCCTTTGAAGGTGCCAGCCCAGCCATTCTCCAGAGTGAAGCCCCACGGCCTGGGTGCAGGCACTTATTTAGGTGCCAGCTTTCCCATCTGATGTCCATGAGAAGTCAGGAGGTAGATGCCTGAATACTCTTCTCTATTCCTTTTTTTTTTTTTATTTTTTTTTGTAGTTCCATGATTTGCTTCAGGTGTCCAGGTTTGCGGTTCCCCCTTTAGTTTAAACAAGTCTGAGTCAGCGCTGCCACTGTAAAGTCACCTCAGGGAGTGAAACCCATTGAAAACCAACACCTGGTGGGGAAAAAAAAAAAAAAAAGTGCCTGGGGGCAGGGTGGGGTTGTGGCAGTCCGGGTTTGTAGCTGGGTTCCTCTGCCAGGAAGCTGCACCCTGTGGAAACCAGCCGGTGAACTGGGGTCCTTACAGGACAGCTGTTAGAGCAGGTGGGAGTACCTGCCTTAGCCGCCGGCGTGGGACGAGGATGCGAGCGAGCATAGCCAGCGTGTCTGATGGAGCTCTCCTCCACTGCTCTCCCCAGGGGCTGAGGAGCCACTGCCCTCCAGGTTTTAACTGTAGCTCAGCAGTTGCGTCGGTGGCCAGCGTGGGGCTTGTGGGGTGAGATGGTTTTGCTCTGTCCCACCCTTGCCACTGGTACAAGACACATAAGATTTGGGACTCTGTAGACACCCATGAATAGTGCTTTGAAGACATCAGCTTCGGGGCTTACGTGTGTCTGGGATGCTCAAGAAAATTCATCTAAAGTAACTTTTAGTGGATTAGCTAAATCACATTATGCCCTTTCATGGATGCTTGTGCTCAGAATTTGAGGCCCTAATTTAGTATAGCTTAATTCATTTCTGAAAATTCACTTTGGAAGTGACTTAGGGTCACTTGCATTTTGAATGTGTGTAGCTGCATAGGTGTTTTCTGTGGTTTAACCTAACTCTGACAGAAACTGAATTTTCCAGAGCGCCCACTGTGATGACCTGTAGACAGCAAGCCCTTATGGAGGGCGTCCCCTCTGGCTCCTGTTCACGAGAATCAGGGCTGACTCCAGCTCCGTTGGACCCTTGAAGTCCTGCCGGGGAAGTGGGCTCCTCGCTGCAGGGCTGGGCAGAGCACACACCTTTTTTTTTTCTTTTTTCTTTTCCTGTCGTTTTAGCTCTAGGCTACAGGTCATGGGTTTTCACTCTGTCTTTCTTGCTGCAGACAATACACAAGAAGAGGTACACGAGAGCTAAATGAGAGTTATTGTGCTCATTTTCTCAGAAACAGAACCAAACTTTTTTTTTTCCTCTTTCATCCAGTTATGAATTTTTAATTGACTCATTAGATTGAATGGCTCTTTTTTGGCAGCAGCAAAGCCTGGAGGGAGACAGGTTTGTTAGCATCTCTATTCTCTCCGTTTACGCGTGAAATGGATGGGTTTGGAGCAGTGTTGATTTTAGACTTGCTGCTCTGGGAGATTTGAGTTGTTGTGTCCTGTGGTTTGAGGGAAAAGCTGAAGGAAGAGCCTTCCCTTTTCACCTGGGTGATACAGCCCTGTGAGGGGGGAGCTAGGAGTTTTGGGGAGCTGGATGGGACACATGGGGCTGCTGTCTGCACTGGGACATCCCAGCTTGCAGCAGAACAGCTGGGACGTGTGTTTGCTCCTGCCATCTGAGCAGCGTTGAGGGCTATGTATCCAGGGCTCTGCAGCTGCTAAAAAATAGTCTTGTCAGCTTCAGAGATGTACATGTAGGGCTTGAAAGGACACTGCTATCCACCTCACAAACAGCAAGCATGGTTGGTGGTCCCTCCCTCATTTTTGGTGTCTCCACTCGAGGTTCCTTTTCGTTCATTGAGATCTTGGCCAGGATCTAGTACCGCTCTGAAGACCTGAAATCTTTGATGGCCTGAGTAATAAGTGCTCCCCAGGCACTTTGTGAGACTCTTATCTGAATTTAGGCATGCAGCACAAGTGCTAATCTCACTGAAGCTAGGAATGAGGCCAGTAATGTGGTTCAAGGGCCTTCTGCCATGGGGAACTGTGTATCAAGGCTTAACCTTTTTTACCAGTCTTCAGTTTACTTCAGCTGCTTCAAAAATAAGTCTTTCATATCTTGTTACCTCTCTTCTCATCTCCTCCTGAGCTACGTCATTGGGAAGGAGTTATACCTGGGCTGTGAGATGTGTTAGGAGGAAGAATATAGGACATCCAGACTGAGTTGCAGGAGCTGAGGGAGGTGGCAAAAAAAAAAAATATGGGTGCAGCTCTTTGGGATGTTTTGGAACCATGGCCTTGTAATTGATTTATGAGAAAGGAATAGCTCATGTACAAAGTCTGAAACTCCATTGTTTGCCTTCAGAGTTCAGTTCCCCGAGGCTGACATGAAATTGCTGAGGCTAGTTTATGCTCTTTCACTCGGGGGTTGTGGGGAGAAGATTTTTAGAAGATCGCACGAGTGGCCTCCCACTCAGCTAACACCAGGCACGTTGCCTAAGATGGATGTCGAGGCCATATCTGGGATCAGAGGACAGAGAGGGACAAATCTGGAGAGTAAGCCATCTTTGTTTAAATGAAATGCATCCTTCTCTAAATTGACTAAAGAGAGAGCCTAGATGTTAGACTTGGGTTAGGCAGTTGAGTGAAATGAATTCTTCCAGCAGTGGCTGAAGACTTGGTTGCTTTTGGAAACTTCCCCCATGGGGTTCTTAAGCAACTGATATGGAAATTTTGGCTTTGTGGCTGAATTGGGAAGATTCTAGGGCATACTGAAGAAGGGAGTTACAAAACTGGATCGATTAAATGAGGGATCTGGGGACCATGCACACCTGGCTGGCAGTTGTGTCAGGGTCCTGGCCTGCTTGTTGCTGGCTGTGAGAAGTACATGGGCTGCTCCTTCGCTTTTTGAAGAAGTTAAGGACAGCAAAGAATTTGCAGGTGAAGGAAAGCAGCATCTCAGTAACATAGTGTCACCACTGGCAGGAGAGCAGTATTTTCCAGATTGTCACTGGAATTACCCCATGTCTTAACTCTTGAAATATGGGCAGAAGAGGAGGTTTCTATGCTGTAATTTAGGTGGTAAAGCTCCAGGGGTGCTGTGCAATCTGAGATGCTGGTTTGTGCTTCTCATCTTATGTTGATGGGTAAATAAACTTGTGTTTTGCTGTGGGGTAGAAGTGAGCACATGGCAGTTACTTCAGAGTGCATGAGTCACTGCAAATTTGTACTCCACTATATCTCTGCATCGAGTTGTTTGTGTGCCTGTACCCTTACTTAGATAACAGCGAAGAGGCCTCTTCAGAAGCTTCAGACTTTTATCTCGGTGGGGTTTTTTTTATCTGTGCTCCCAAAAATGTTGAGCTCTTTCAGAGTTAGTGATGTGAAGGAAGAAATCAAGCTTTGAGGTTTTTCTTAAACAGGTAGTGACAGGGCGGGAGAAAGGGTTTCAAAGCGCTTGAGGAGGTCGCAGCTCTTGTACTCTATATTTTGGGGGAAGCAGCTGTACAGCATCAATCCTAAATGAGTTAAAGCAAAAAAATGAAAGAGGTTTGGACAGGGGGAGAGACCACAACCTCCATGGTACCGCAGAGTGGGAAGGAGCAATTTCGGTGCAGACTTGCGAAACAAGCAGTACTCAGACACGGCTGTCTCGGCGGCTGGCAGGAGCTGCTGTGGAGTTGGTAGTGCCTGCAGGGATGGTCACTGGTGTCTTCTTCCTGCCAGGTGTAGGTGAAAGGGGAACAGAGGGGATTCACGCTAGCTAGGTGCTATTCAGTGGCTCCCCTGTCCGCCCTCTCAGCCCAGCCACACTTCTGCTCTCTGCTATTTCTCACTGGTCTCGCCGTACCCAGGTAAGCTGGTGCCTTGGTCTCTGACCTGTTCCCCTGGGTCCTGCCTGGCTGTGGTGGCTCCCAGGGGCTGGGTGTGTTTTTTTGGCTGGCAGCCCCATTGCGATGAAGTTTCGGCATTGTGCCAGGCTTGGGAGCAGTGGTGGGCAAGGGCACTGGTGGGATGAAGAGCCAGCTACCTGTCTGCCTGAGGTCAGTGCTGGTTGTGGCTGTGCTTGGTGGGTCTCATCTCCAGATGCTGAGCTGCCCGAGTCACTTGCAGCTCTCTGCAGACCAGAACTCAGTCCACGGATACTTTGACTGTGCCTTCAGGAGTGTGTCTTGTAGGGGTCCTCTGTGCCGTTGAACTGTGGCTTGTAACTGCGTGGCCAGCAGTTTGTGGCTGGGATGGGAAGGATAGCTGTAGGGTGTATCTGAGAGGCTTTGGTGGCACAGGAGGTGGAAGAAAGATTTATGCAGGCCAGACACTTAGCACTGGAAGGGAGGGAGCTGCATGTGTCTCAGACAAGCGTTCAAGACAAGAAAGCAGGTCTCTTTTGCTGAACTTGCAAGCAAAAATCTCCAGATTTTCTCTGTGGAGTGCTAAAGGGCATATAGCAGGCAAAAAAGAAAAAAATGAACTTTTATTAGTCCATACCAGCTGCTGCTGCTTGTTGCCAGCAGCTTCCCCTCTTCTTTGTCAAGTGCTGCCATACGTGATCTGTCTGCACGCAGAGCATTGGGAGAAAGTCATGTCGCAGGCTTGCCAAGTTTGGGAGAGCACCGTTTGCTCCTGGGAACCTGTGGGGGGCTCGTTGAGAGCAGTCACTTCTGCTCGTGCGGGGCGCGTGGACCTTGGTGGCTGGTAGTTTATTCCAGCCATCAACTGGGCTGAAGGTGGCCTTGCTTGAGGGAGGTGTCGAAGAAAGAGATGGCAGTCTTGCAGACAAAGACCTAGTGGTTTTGATAGAAGTCTTTGGGGGCTCTTCTTTCTATTCTGCCTTTTTCTTCTTCTCCTGAGAGTCAGGGGAAAGTGTTTGTCACTCTACGTGTCCTGGGGAGGCCAGGCTTTTTGCAGATGAGCATCAACTGGCAAAAATCGAAACAAGAGCAGTTCAGACTGCCACGAGAGGTTGCACAGGCTCCATCTCTGGAGGGTTTCAAGACCTGACAGGATCAAGCCCTGAGCAGCCTGGTCTGACCTTATAGCTGACCCTGCTTGACCCTGTAGTTGCGCTACAGACCCCCTGAGGTCCCTTCCACCCTGAATTGTCCTATGATCCTGTGATGAACGGCTTGGCTGCTGTGCAGTAGAAACCACTGTTAGGCAGCAGTTTGAAGGGAGGGTGTTTAAGGAAAGGTTTGAAATGGTATATAGTGGTGATGTCAGTGCTAAATAATGGCATAACATTGGTGATCTCAACCAGGTGAGACCAGCAAGGACCTACTGTACATCCCCAAATAATTTTTTCTGGCGTATTTTTTGTATTTCATATATTTCTTATTTCTTTAGAGAGGTTGCAGGAGTTTGTCTGTATTGCTCTGCTCTGGTGTACGAAGATAGAATTTGGAGATCCTAAGTTCAAATATCCTAATCTCACTGAGGCCATCTCAGTGGCTTTGCTACCTCTGTGAAACATGTGTATGTTTTATTTGGCCAACCCACCAGTTGACCAAAGCGAGTTTTAGGATTGGTGGTGTTGAAATTCCTGCTTTGTGAATTAGATTAATCTTTGCCTGTTTGGGCTGTGCTTGTTGCAGTAATTAGCTCCCCAGAGGAGTAAATGTCCTTCACTTTCAAATTCCCCTTTAGCTGACATTAAAAAAAAAAAATCAAATACATTCTCCTAGGTGGTCCTTTGCAGCTAGACACAGGGTATTTTGTTCTTACTGTCCTCCTTTACATTCCTAAATCTCTCTGTAGTAGCCTTGAAAAAAAAATTTGACCTATGCTGCTCTGCTTTTTCTTTCTGTTCGTGCTATGGATGGAAAGGGAGTGTTTGTCTGTTAACGAGAGACAGATGAGGAGGGGTAAATATATTTACATCTGGCAGTTCCTATGGGCACCGCCTGGGGACTTGCTGTCCCAGAGTACCCGATTTCTGATGCTGCGGAGCAGTGGGGGGCTGCAGGCATCAGGTCCTATCCCGCATCATGCTGCCAGCTCGCTGCGTGTCCCTGGGTACGGCGCTCCCTGTCTCCCTCACCATTTTCCAGCTGGTAAAATTAGGGATAATAGCATACAAGCCTTTCACAAAGTCTAAGCTAAATAATTGTGAAGTGCTTTGAGCTCCTCAGATAAGGGGGAGTTAGAAACAAAGGCTTATATTTCAGCTCTGCCTGGTAATGATGCTGAATAGGATTCATCTCCAGTCCTGCTTAGTCACTTCTGATGTCTTGAAAGTGTAGCTGCTTAAGCTCACCCAATTTTGCCCTTGCAGAAGCTGTGAGGCTAATAGGCACTGCCAGACTGAGGGGGCCGGTGGTCCGCAGTGCCGGGGAGCCCAGTGCAGGCAACCCCGCAAGCGCTGGCTCTGAAGCTGGCTGGAGGGGCTGCTTCCTTACAGCCCCCTGCAGCGTGGGCATGCGTGAAGCCAGTCCAGAGGCTCTATGCCCCTTCCAGATTTTCTAATATTTTTTTTAATCTTGGCTTTAGTCATATACAGTCTGGCAATGAATTGCATGGGCTAGTTCTTCCTTGGGATTTTTTAAAACACTTTTTTTTTGTAGAATACCGTTCAGTTTATAACTGAAAGCTTATAACCGAAATCTCTGAATGTGCCCTTACATTGCTAGGCAAGGTTCATTCATTATTTTGTGTATCTTTATCTCGTCCCCTGTTGTTATATTTTCCTGCTAAACACTTCCAATTACTCCTGTTTTGTTGCAGTATGCCATCTCCTATTCTTTCCCATTGGAATTGCTTGCCTGATTTTTCCTTTTTTATTGTTGTATTACGTGACATCGCTTCTCCACCTCTATCTACACAGGAGAAATGGAACTAATTTCAGGCAGAGCATACCTGAAAAAAATGGATAATCTGTTGTGTTCACTCTCTCTCCCTTCTTCGTTGTTGGTGTTTTTCCTCCCTCACCTTCCTGCGCTGTCCCTCAAAACTGCAGGCAACTTGGTGGGGTGACATGCTTTGCAGAGGGGGCTCTCAGTTGTGGAATTCTTTCTTTCTTTCTTTCCCCTGACCACCTACCCGTTTCTCGGGGGAAAAAAAAAAAAAAAAAAACCAAAACCAAAAAAAACCCAACCTGGCATTAGACACATTTGGGGCACATCACTGTATTCCATATGTTTTTCCTATATTGTCCCTTTTGAGGTAGAGGTACTTCTTCAAATTTAAATTTATTTAGCGTGTGGAGAAGGTTTACAATAAGAATATGTGTCCTTTTTTTAAGCGTGTCTGTACACGCATAAAAAAATGCATTGTATGCATTGTAAAAAAAAAAAGTATTCTAAAATGCATTTCTAAAAATGTAAATGAATATGGCCTCAGGCAATTGCAGAGCCCTCTGCTCACAAATCTAGTCTGGTCTATAGAATGAGCCCTCTCGCTTCCAGACTTTCTCTGTCTCTTACTTGTCAGGAAGGAAGGTGCAGAAGCCCAAATGCTGACTTGCCTTCAGATTGTAAAGAGCTGTAGTGTTTTGCTTGGGTAGGTTTCTGTGCAGCGCTGAGCCTGAATAGTAAAATCAGACCAGTCAGTTAACATGATCTTTGAAAACTAAAACAGTTTTTTTCCTGCAAAAGCCTCCTTTCTGAAGGCTGGGAGCCTTGCCCTCTACTCTGCTCCCTCGTGGGCTCCAGCCGTGCTTGGCTCCACTCGGGCGTCTCTCAGGTTGATGGGACCATGGCGCTCGCTCTTCCCCCGAGCCCAGTGCCTCTTTGGTGTCAGTGGGGCTGCAAGGTGTGGAGGGTCCTCTGGTGCCCTGAAAGGAGTTGCTGTAAAAGCAACACTCTGCTCAGCCCACGTGCACCTTTTGCTTCTCCTGACGACTCTTCTCATATGCTTTGCCAGTTCCTGGTAAAATTAGGTATCTAGTAATCCTAAATGTCTTACTGATTTATGGGATGTCTCTCAGTTTGTCCCTCTGAGATGAGCGTATAGGTGGTATAGGCTGTTTCTGCAGATTGCCGTAATGTTGGGGTGTTAAGTGCCGATAGGATGCAAAGTTTTTTAACTAGGATAGAAAAATCTTTAGCCAGAGATCCTGGTGCATTTCATAGAATCATAGAATGGTTTATGTTGGAAGGGACCTTGAAGATCATAGAGTTCCAACCCCCCTGCCATAGACAGGGACACCTCCCACTAGACCAGGTTGCTCAAAGCCCCATCCAGCCTAGCCTTGAACACCTCCAGGGATGGAGCAGCCACAACTTCTCTGGGCAACCTGTCCCAGTGGCTTACCACCCTTAAAGTGAAAAATTTCTTCCTAATATTTAACCTAAACTTGCCCTCTTCCAGTTTAGAGCAATCCCCCCTCGTCCTATCACTACATGCCCTAGTAAAAAGTCCTTCCCCAAAAGCCAGCTCTACCACAGGTGGACTACTTGGGATGCTGGGTTCAAACCTTGGGTTCTCCATCGTTTCCAAGAAAGCGAACTTGGCATGTGATGAGCTCTTTCAGGTTGGGCTCTGCTTGCTAATCATGGGAAGCAAAAGGTCATTTGGTGTTAGAAATAGTCTGGTGCCACCTCCCATCCTGAATTTAACATTTCTTCCTGGTGTGATCTGGGCAGCCCCCAAACTCTTCCCCCTCCCCCCGCCCAGCCTCCAAATGATTACTTCTTCACTGTGTGCACAACTGAGAGAAGCTCTGGAGGATGAAAAAAATTAAGAGCACAAAAGAGGAGCCAGAAGGAGCCAGGCTGGGTCAGGTGAGCAGGTGGTGGAGCCAGCGGGCTGTAATGTGGGATGGGCAGAGCCTGGTACCTGCCGCCTACCTCCTGCACGCTCAGATGCTTTCCAGGTGCTGCCTCCTGGTATGGTATGCCATCCTGGTAGTATGGACTACCTCGCTGGAGGGCGGCTGCGGGGCACCCATCTCTGTACCTCCCTACTTGTGATGGGTACCGGCAGGGCTGAGCGCTGGGTACCGGCTTGTGACGAGTACTGGCACAGCCTGGTGACTCCCTGGCATGGGGACCTGCTCCCGGACTCGCCGGCAGAGCCTGTTGGCATTTCTGGCAGCTTTGCCGGAATACCGGGTGGTGGGGGAGAGGCACGAAGTGGGCAGGTTTCTCTGCTTCTGTGCCTCCAAACAGTCTCTCAGCGTTAAATGGGGAAAGCGATGACTGTGAGCGCAGCTGGTAACATATGGCACCCGTCCCCTGCCTTAGCAATTGCTCAGTGAACTCTGAAAGTGGAATACGGTCCCCGTGGCTCCAGCCAGCTGCAGCACTGAGAAATCCTGCGATGGAGCAGCCCGTTATTCGATTACCAGTGAAAATTTCACGTTCCACGTTGCCTGTTTTTCATGCTGCCTCCCTGGGGAGGTTTTTGCTATGCTTACTCCTTCCTCCCACTCCTTTTTTTTTCCTGTGTTTTGGGGGATTTTTTTGTGTTTTAATTCGTTTCCCCTGGAGGATTGCTTTGTTTGTTCTCTAGTTCTCTACCCTTAGACTTTGGTGCACTGCATTTCTCAGTCTGCTGCCCTGAGAGGCAGGGGCAGCTGTCTCTGCCATTGACACCAATGCTTTTCTCGGGTCGTCTTGGAGAACGAGTAGGTCTGGTGGCAAATGATTGTGTCCCCGTGTAGCAGAGGGTAAGCGTGGTGCCCTTTGCTGAGCCAGTCTGCTTCTGTGCCACAAAGCTGCATGCTCATTGTGGTGTGGATGCACATATTTTTGTTGAAGAATTACAAAACAAGCAAAATAAAGTCAAACTGGGGACCGGTGCTCAGGGAAAACACGGAGCCGCAACAAACCCAAAAGCCCCTAGCAGAGTTACCGATCATACATCAGGTCCTTTTTGTCCTATCAGATAGGATAGCACAAAAGTTGGAAGCCTACTGCTTCCATCCTGTCCCCAGGAGGGATGAGAAATGTAAGCGTGTCCCCTCTCGTTTGGGCTCCTTATCTGCTAATTCAGAGATGTTGCTATTGAGCATCCTGGGGTGTGTGTGTTAGATTTCTTCTGGTTTAAAGCATCAGAGGGTCTCTGCCCCACTTCTGCTGCCTGTTGGGGGTGAGGGGGGGAGCAAAAAGGGGAGAACAACGCTTTGGTCCTCCAGAGGGAGGCTTTGGGTCCCAAGGCTGCCTACCTCCTGCCTCTTCCTCCAGCCTGAAGCCCGGGCAGGACTGGGCTTTCCCACTCCCTCCAGCTCCTGCCAGGCAGTGCAGGGTCCCACGCTGCTGAGCTCTGCAGCACAAGTGGTTTTGCTTCATGCGCTGAGAAGGAAGCCTGACCTGCACTGGGGTGGAGCTGCCCCTCAGCAGGGAGAAGCTAGGAGGAGAAATTCTCCATCTTGATTCTGTGGCTGCCCTGACAGTTTAGCCCTATAACAGTTTTACAATCTTTATCTGATATAGGTTTAAGAGGATTTCCCTGGGCGCAGTGGGATTATTATAAGTCAGAGAGCAGTCTCCAGCTGATATTCCTTCAGCAAGTATTTATTTTAAGTGGGTTTAACAGTTTTTAAATTTTTATTTTTTTTTTGCATGGGTTATAAGTAAATTGTTTACATTATCAGAGAAGTGGAGCCTGGATAAAATGAAGGAATGTAATATTGCTTTCCAGGCTGGGGGTGGTGGAAGGAAAACAGCAGCTGGAGGTGGGGAGGAAAGAAGATAAAATAGTAATGTTGAGGGAAATGTAATATTATTCCACGCAGCACTGATTAGTAATACTGCCAAACAGCTGTTTATAAATAGGAGCTGTAATGGAAAGGAGAGCTGCAAGGAATGTGAGTGCTGCAGGTAGCGCTGGCTCATCATTTGGGGATGGGGTGGCTTCTGTCAACCACATATCTGCCCCACGAGGGTACCAGAGGCTGTGCTGCTGCATGCATGGTGCCCCGTGCCCCCTCCCCATCCCTTGTGGGATGGTGCTCAGTCGGGTTACTCAGTGGGGTTAGTTACACTAACATGTCCCCCAATTAAAGGTCTTCATGCCGCCTTCAGAAAAGAAGAGCAGTGGTGACCCTTGGCATAGGGAAGGCTGTGCCTGTAGGAGAAAAGTCTCCTTACAGTCCACACGTGGCTCGATTCTTTATCCTCTCCCTCCCTCCAGCAGGCTTTATTGATGGCGAGCGGCTCCGGGGCTGGATGTGTGTGCACACATCCAGAAGTCCTGCTTGCTTTGCAAGAGCCGTCTTCTGGCTGCCTGCACCCAGAGAGGGTCCACAGTCCTTGGAGTATTTCAGAGGATGCTAATGGGATGGGATTAGCCGCCCCACTTGCCCTTGCCATCAACAAGAGGCGTTTCTAGAGAGCCTACAAAGAAGAGCAAAGCCAGAGCTAACTGGGTGAACCTGAACAAAGGCGTGTTTGAATGCAGAGAGAAGCGTGATTTTACCCTCTGGCCCTACGGAGACAAGAGGTGGGGCTGCTCTGCTCCCCCATTTAAAATCTGAATGAGCCTCTGCCTTAAGGGATAGGTCTTTACTGTGTTGGTACTAATGGGCTGGATGCCCTTCAGTCTCCCTGCTCTGTCCTGCTCTGGTTCCCTGACACTGTGTTTCAACATATTGAGCCCTTTAGGGCTTTATTCCTTACTGCATACTAGTTAAAACGGTAACTGAGGGCTCTGCAAAGAAATGTTGTAGCTAGGGATGCCTGCCTTGGGGAAGTGTGTCACGGCGGGCAGTGTTTTCCAGACAGGGATGCCTCTGTCCTAGGCATGGTGTGCTCTGAGCGCTTAACTTTCTCAGACCATGTCCTTCTTCATTTTTAGCTGCCTATTCAAGAGAGCAAGATTTTTATAAAGCCGTTCCTTACCAAATGCATTTCATGCCTGTAACTTGTAATGCTAAATTCACTGAGGGTGAGAAGATTTAGAGTCCACTTTTTTTTTACGGTATTGTGCTGCTGCATGGAAATGAAGAGAAGATCCCAAAGCAGCCAGTTACTTATCAAAGAGGGTTAATGTGAGGCTCTTGAGCCTTGTCTGCTGAAGAATTGCATCAGCATGCCACAGATGACCACAGGCGCTCTGGCAGTCTGTTGTCACCTTTTGAGCTCTCTCAGGTGTAGTGATGCCACCTGTCCGCAGATAGGACTCCTTGCAAAACTGTAGGCGACAGTCGTGCATGACGGATGGCCCACCTGGCACTGTGGCTGGAAGGTGGGAGCGCTGACCCAGCAACGGTAGCGTACAGGGAAGGGGAAGCTGGTGGAGAGGTGGGGTTGCCAGAGGCATGAGCTGTTCATCTGGGGAGACTGTGCTTTGGAGGAGCTCCCTGGCTGCGGGTGCTGGCCCAAAAAGCCACCCTGAGAAGGGCAGCAGCTCTGGGACAGGGTGGAGACGCACTATGGCCACAGGGATGCTTCCAGCCCCTTCCCTTCTGCAGTGGTATCCTGGGCCAACGTGTCACCAGCGAGGGATGCTGCTCAGGCCACACCTGCACAGTGGAACTGCAGAGCTTATCTAATGAGTAAAGTAGGAGCATTGCTCATCATCCAAAAAAACCACACTCAAGCTGTGCGGCAGCTGAAGCCACATCAGTGTATGAGCCTATCCAGAGGACATGGTGGCTGGTGCAGGTGGTCCTGGGAGGTAAGCGTCCCTTTGCATGAGGGGCTTCTGTCTCCAAGCCAGGTCCTGGGGTACAGGGTAAGCTGAGCCAAAGATGGAGCCCTTTGGCTTCGGTGTGGTCGGGTGGAATTGAGGGGCTCCTGCCCTTGCTGGGGAGCGGGAAGGTGGTGGTCATCCCGGTGCTGGTCTGGGCAATGTGAAGGGGAGCGAGTGGAGGTGTGCAAGGCAGAGAGTGAGCGGACTGAGGGAGACTGGAGGTGAGGGAGTTAAAAGTAAGCAAATGGTGGGGAAAGAGAGCAAGTTGAAAAGGGAGCAGGAAGGAAAGAAGGAACAGCAGCACTGGGAAGGCAAGAGGGGGAGGGAGTGTGGAAGTGGCAGGTGAGAAGACCTTGGACAGGAGGTTTTGTGTCATGAAGAGCAGCGTGGTGTGTAGGAGGGTGGCATCCTGGAGATGCTGGAGCAGGTCGAGCTGCACGTGGGGATGACCGGTGAGGGCTGGGGTGGAAGGAGTGTCCTTCCTCCCTCCTGCAATGGGAGGAGGTCCCAAAGGTGCCAGAGACAAGGGCCCTGGCCTCATTCTGTAGGGCTCTTCCCTGACCCTTTCCACACGTACTTCGAGTGCCCTAAATGCTGTTTTAGGCTCTCAACCCCAGAGCAAGCTACAGAGGTTTCAGGGCTGTCATCGATCAGGACCGCTGGGATGCAGTAATTACTTTGGTACTGCTGCCTCCTACTCTTTCTTCCTCTCCCATTGCAACCAGAAAGTCAGAGGCAGCGACGCCGTGCTTTGAGGAGCTCCTTTTGAAGTGACTTTGTGAGTCAGAGGGCTGGCGAGCCTTGGGGAACGAGATGCAGGCACCCGGCACTCTCACATCATTTCTGCTCCCTTGTGCCTGTGGCCAGAGCCGTGCGTGCTGCGTGCCCGTCCTCGGAGGCACTGGGCACGTCGGATCTCATCTGCTTTGAGAGGCTCCTGCTGAGGGTCTGATGTTGATGGAGGGAAGGGGAGAGGAGGAACTGGGGCACCAGAGGCATGCTGGGCTGGGCAGCAGTGCAGAGCTTTGGGTCGAGTCCATGGGGTCGGGCTTAGCCAGAGCCTGTTGCTGTAGATAAGCGCGGCGCCGGCTCAGGGTGCTGTGATGCCCCGTGGCAGCAGTGGGATGAGTTTCTGCAGGCAGCCCTGTCGCAGACCATCGGTACGGAAAGATGGACTTGTCATCTCCTGTGGTGTGTTCATGTCACAGCCTGCTCTGATAGGGCCAAGTCAATCAAGCTGGATAACTGTGGACAGTTTGTGCTAATAAGATGTTTTAGATGACATGCGCGCCCCAGGAGCCACCCCAGAACTTTTTGCTCCTTGGACCCCTCTCCCAAAGGCTAGAAGGTGCTTTCCATTGCTGCTAAAGTGTAATGGGTTTAAGCCAGCCACCACGGTCCCTGGTCTATTACTGGTCCACTGAGCTGATGCCCGAAGGGCCACCCGTCCTGTCCCTTATTATGTACAGGTTGAAGTTGTCAAGACCAAAATGCAGATCCTCCTGTTGACTGCCAGGACGCAGCGCTGCTGTTGAGCGTTCAGGGCTGCTGTCTGGAGCCGCAGGACAGCCAGCCTGCCAGTGAAACCCCTGTACGCCAGCCAGAGCAGAGCCTGATTAAGCTTATGAAACCTGACAAGATCACAGCCCAAGGTGGTATTGCTGGAGGCTGCTCGACTGGGAACCGAGTTGCCGCTGCAGCAGCACGAGCGTTAGGGATGTGCCGCTTGAAGCCTGTCATGACACACATCTAGCTGTTGAGTAGGGAGTATGCGAAAGTCTCTTGCAGTTATTAGCCTGCCAGCAGCACGCAGGGAGAGCCTCCTCCCAAAAGAGGCACGGGCTGCCTCTGCCTGTAAGTGAGGAGCAGCCTTTCCTTCCGCGCTGGGTGATGCCCCGTCTCAGCTTTGAACGGGTGGTCCCCTGAACGAGGGAACGCTGGCCAGGACACAGCTCCTCCACCTCTGCAGGTACAGCGACCTCTCCAGCTTGGCTGGTGTGTGTGTGTGTGTGTGTCCCAAAATGATCAGACTCTGTGACCTGCACAGGACATCCCCATAGCCCTGCTGTGCCGTCAGTAGCCTGCATCGCTTTGACCCCCAGCGAGGAGCCGTTGCCCATTTCCCAGGGCATGGCAGCCGGTTCCCGAGGGCGCAGCGCGCTGTAGGTCCGGCAGTCAGTGGAGCAGGGGCTGGCTTGCTCACCATCAGCTAAAGTAAACGCTAAAGCAACGCACCCCGTGGTACAACCTGGGTAGGAGCCTACCTGGCTCACCACCTCTGCTGTAACAGCTATTGCAGGGCTCTTTGTGCTGCTTCTTGTGGACCTGCATAAAATCAGAGGCTTATATTTCCTCGCAATCAGTGTTTCTCACGCAGGCGCTGCCCTCAGATTTGTGTTCATCTGGGAGAAGCAGCAGCAGCAGCTTCTTAAACAGACCAGCTCTTATGCCTTTGTTTCCTTCAGCCCCGCAGGGTTAATCTCCTTCTTGGTACCTGATTATTTGCCGCCGCGGGGAATGCACATGGGTTTGCCGGATGCGTGTTTGAAATTCTCATTTTGCTGGCTTTAATCCCCGTCTGGGAGCTGTGGCCGGGTCCCAGGGGCTGGGGGCGGGTTAGTTAATACCTGAGCCCTCCCGGGAACCTGCTCCTGAGCAGCTCTGTCGCCTCTGCCTCTCCCCGCGGCAGGTGGCTCTCAGGTATCTCCAGGGGAGGTATTGTAGTGAACGGACCACTTCCCCTACACAGTTATTAAGCATTTGGTGTTCCCTGTGAGGCTGGTGAACATCGGTATTGCCAGCTTAGGGTAGCTGAGGGACAGGCACGAGGGCTGGCAGGGCTGTGCCGTCAGGTGAGGGACAGAGCTCCCCTTCTCCTGCTCCTGCCATGAGCTCCTCTCCTCCACCTCCGAAACACACCAGGCATTGACACGGCTGGCACAACCACCACTATACCCCCGTGAGCCACCAGCTCCTCTCTCCCTCCTGTGGCTCCAACTCTTTGTCCGGCGCTTCTGCGGGAAACAGTCCCCAAAACTTTTCAGGCTGTTTCTGCATGTTGCTGCTGTCCCCTTCTTCCAGGACCCCTGGAGATGCCCGCAATTGCCTTTTCAGCTTTCCTCTGCCACCCCATTGCATTGCTGCCTGGGCAGGGCTGTCGCGCTGTCCCCTTCCCCTCTGCCAGTGCCCTCAGCGCCACTGTGGGGAAAGACCATTCCCAGTGGAACTCAGGGTGCTCTCTGTCCGCCCCCCGTGCATTACCCATTCTCCCCCAGCCCCATGGGAAGCAGGTCTGGTCTCCCTAGCTGTTGGCCCCCCGTTAAGTCATGCAGTGTTTTTTAGGATGCTCGGTTTCCTCTCTTTTTTATTTTCTCCCCTCCGGGTGCTTTTGTCGGTGTGTAATTAGCTGGCGCGGCACCGAGGCGTCGATCCCCGGAGTGCTCTCTCGCTGACATTAGCAGCAGACGGTGACTAAAACAAAGAGACAGCTCAGCGCGCGCCACACGCTCGCTTTGTACGTCTCGTACTCCTCGCTGCTGTTGGGAGCTCAAAAGGGATCGCAGATGTGGAATAAACGGGAGCGCTTTGAACAAGTGGCACCGTAATCCCTCCCTGCCCCCGCCCCTCTACCCCCCTTTTTGCAGACATTAGTTTGATTAAAATTGCATGAGCCCACACACGGGTGTATTTTGTTTTATTTATTTATTTCCTCCCGGCGAGAGACCGGTTTGAGGTCTGCCCTGTGGGAAAGCAGCCAGGGGGATGCTGGGGAATTTGGGGTGTTTTCAAAAACTTCCCCTCTGCAGAGCTTGCAGTCGGCTGCTGCGGGGCTGGTTGTACTGGTGAGACCTGCTTTTCCTGTGGGAGACTGAACGTGAGCACCTTGGTGTAGGGATGTGCGCCGGCCCCTTCCAGCGCTGGGGCAGCAGCATCTGGAAGGGTGTGGTAGGCTTGCTCCAGCAAATCTTCACCCTTCAGCCTTCTGTCTCTGCTAGAAACAGGGAGACAGCATGGAGAGTTAGGAGTTGACTTCATACTCTAGTCCCGTTCCACTCTTTGCAAACACAGTATTTTTGTCCGTGCCATGGCAGTGCTATGTCAAAATGGTCATACTCCTTGGTGGGCATTTATAGGATGTGCTGTGTCTTACTGCCTCACCCAGAGGCATGTATCATTCAGTTTTTGCACGTTTTCCCCTGTTTTGGAAAAGGAAGATGCTATTTTCTTCTCTTCGGGAGGGCTTACTTGTAATGAAACGTTTGCAAAATGCAGTACGACTCTCCAGCAAGGGCTCTGTTATATGTCAAGTGTGGTTTCTTTGTCTTCATCCTCACCATGCCCTCCTTGCACCATGTGCCAGGCTGGCGTGGGCCATGCTTTGTCCTCCTTGTGCCTCATTTTTGGCCAGGAGGAGCAGCGAAAGGGGCTGGCAGCTCCTACACGTGCTTATCTCAGGGCACAGTGAGCTGTGTGTGGGTTTAATCTGTCTTAGAATCATAGAATCGTTTTGGTTGGAAGAGACCTTTAAGATCATCAAGTCCAACCGTTAACCTAGCACCGCCAAGTTACCACTAAACCATGTCGCTCAGCTCCATATCTACATGTCTTTATACCTCCAGGGATGGCGACTCAGCCACTTCCCTGGGCAGCCTGTTCCAATGCTTGATAACCCTTTCAGTGAATAAATTTTTCCTGATATCCATCCTAATAATTCTTCTCGGATGTCAGCTTGTGATACGGGGCTGTGGGGCATTGGGCCGGGGGAGCTGGCATCCCGGGTGCCAGCTGGCAACTCTGCCCTGAACTCCTCCAGCTCGGCCACTCTTTGGGCTGTCAAGTGCAGCTCGCAAGCCCGTGTGCTTTTTGGAAGGTGGAAATCTGGTGCGAGCTGTGCCTTGCCAGTAGGAGACGGGTTCCTCTCCTCCTCCCCACCATCGGGGGGTGAAACGGCCATTCGTGCTGTTTGGAGGAAAGTGAGGTTGTGTGCAATAAAAGCTCAAGACCCTGGTGCGTGCTCTGTGCAAGGGATTAAAAAACCCCGGCGGGTCCCTCCCTGAGGCAAGAGGAGCCCCCCATAGCCCTTCTCATCAGCCGGTGCATGATGTGACCATCACCTGGTTGTCCCCTGGCACTAAGGCTGGCCTTTAGTGATGCCCCCGTATCTACCTCCCTTTAGGGGGGTGGCCTCTCCGCTTGGCGATGGGATGGAGATGTCCCCTGCGAGAGGCTATGCCGGTGCTTCCTCCGGCAGGTCTTGCTGCACGGCACGGTTCCCCGGGTTTGATGGGAGTGCGGCTGCTTGCCTGCGCCATGGACTGGAAATTTTAGGCCAGCCAGAAGAGGTTAGCGTAACAAAGCGGCAGGTGAGAGGCAGGCATTGAATTTCAATAAACCAGCAACTGGGGAATGAAATCTCCTCGCTTATAATTCACGCTCCCGGCTCAGGCATCCCTCTCGCTTACCTTGGAGCAAATCTGCTGTAATGCATAGGAAACAGCTCAGCAACTGCAGTCCTGGCTGCCGTTGAGGCAGAGGCTGAGGTTTATTAAAGACCTGCAGAGCTCTGTAAAAAAAAAAAGAAAAAAAATTTATGATCTTCTTGGACTTAATCATTACAAGTCAATATTTGAATAGGTAGGGGCAAGCGTTTTGCTGAAATTGGATGATCCCTTTCATATTTATGCTTGGTTACGCTTGCTCCACATGTATTTGGATGCTTGGCCGGGGGCGAGAGGGAGGTGAGGGATGAAAGGGACTTAGTGTAGAGGGGGAAAATGGGAGCAGGGAGAGATTAGAATGGAGAAGAAAGCAAAGGAAACTACTGAAGGTTAAAAATAATAACAACAATTAGGCTGGGGGGACCAAGAAGAGGCAGAAAAATAAAGCAGGGCCTTTGAAGAAAAAGGGGATAGACAGTGAAGCCTCTATTAAAATTTAAATGGCCGAGTCTGAAGATAAATGAGGAGCCTGCAAAGAAACAATGAAAATAATATAAAAAAAAGTGGAAGGAGGGAAATAATTAAAAGGAAAAGGAGAGTTTTTTTGCAGGTGTATGCTATTGAGGATGTCAGCAGAGATGCTCCATAATCTCCTCTAATAATGTGACGGTTACTGGGGGCTTTGTAAAAACAAACAAAGCCCAAATCTTGCAATTATTTTTTCAGTGAGGTGAAGTTTCCTGAGCATGTAAAGCTGACGGTGTCTTCCTTTTTGTCTCCCCGGCTGCGGGTTACAATCCAACCTTTCCCTCCTGGGGGACTATATGTCAGGAGCTGCTGCTGCCGATAGTAAGCACAGCCTCTCCTGGGGCATCACCGGCTTTTGTTCCACATTTGGGGAGGCTGGAGAGGCAGTGGTTCAGTGTTTGCTTGGGGTTGCACGGCCAGCAAGGCGCTCCCCGCCAAGCAGGGAAAGAAGGGGACTTTGATCTTATATTGGGAAAGTGCCACCGTTCTCCACCCAAAAGTGTTGGGCTGCAGGGGGCTGTTTGTCATGGTTTGGTCTGTATTGCTGTGTCCTGATGGAGGTGGTTGGGGGTTTTGGGAAAGAGAGGACGTGGCACCCTGCTTGCTAAGGAGGAGCCAACTTCCCGTTGCACTACTGGGAGGATTTGTAAGGTGGTCACCTCTTTTGTCCCTCGTTAGGTCCTTGGCACTGTGAGGGGTTTCTTGGCTTGGTGGGACGCAGCTCTGATAGATGAAGAAGTCACACTGCTCTGGGGAGGTGTGATGCTGCTTGTAGTTGTGGGTGGCCAGGTCTAACCCATAGGCAGGCAGGTAGGAGAGCATGGTTGTTCCAAGCCTGCCTGATGTCTTCAGCGCTGACCGACTCCCTGAGTAGCTGTCCACAGCAAAACGGGGAAAGACTGAGTTCACTGACCTTGGCTTTCCTCCTCTCCCGGTGGAGGAGTCTCTTTAGGGTGTGCCTGACTCCCACCAGGGACAGTCTTGCTGCCATCCACGCTGTGCGTGCATGGATGGGGCTGTGTGTGTCTGTCCCTCCACAGAGAGAACGTTTTCAGGAGGGAGCCGGTGCTGCATAGTTCACTGGAAAGTCCTGTCTCAAAACCTGCGTGAACAGTGTATTAGTCAATGCCCAGGGTAGGACCACAGCAATCATGAATTCTAGAGGTGGAAAGCAGATGTATGACTCTTTTCCTTAAAGGAAAAATGTTGTCACAGGGACCTAATTGACTATTTTAAAATAAAAAAAGAAGTAGGAGACTGGTGGAGGTGAAACTTAGCAAGCCGGTCATCGCTGTTAGCCCCTGTTAGGCTGCACATCCATTGCCCCCAGCTCCACTGCCGCGCTCGAGGTGAATGTGGTATGTTTGTAGGGGACGTGACTGCCTCTTCCCTACTCTCAGCCTGAGCTTCTGTTGTGGTTTAACCCCAGCCAGTGGCTAGGACCATGCAGCCGCTTGCACAGTTCTCCCCTTACTCCCCCCAGAAGGGCAGGGAGAAGAGGGAGAAAAGGAGGGGAAAGGGAAAGGAAGAAAAAACTCGTGGCTTGAGGTAAAGGCAGTTTAACAGAACAATAACAGGAAAGGAAAATAATAATAATGACACAAGTCACTCTCACCACTCAGTGAATTGGTACCTTCCTGAGCAGCGATCGCGAGTACCTGCCCCCCAACTAACCCCATTTATATACCAAGCATGGCATCTATGGTAGGGAATATTCCATTGGCCATGCCATTGCTCTGTCTACGCTCCTTCCCAGTTTCTACTGGAAGCTGAAAAAAGTCCTTGAAAAAATACAAACATCACCTGTCAACAACTAAAACAATATGCATTATTGACATTCCTTTCATACCAAATCTGAACCACGAGAAAGAAAATTAACTCTGTCCCAGCTGAAACCAGGACTGTTTCCAGGGTGCAAACATCTCACGGGCCATGGAAAAGGGTTCCAGCATCATACTTAGCTGAAGCCGATTGAAAGCTATGTTCTCAACGTGGTGGTGTGCACCTCAGCAGCTCTATGGGTAAAGGAGGAGCATTTGTCAGCCTCCTAGGAATTTAATTTTCACATTTTTGTCATATTGTTTTGGGGCACTCTTGGGGGTTGAATTTGCATTGGTGGCATGAAAGGAATTGGCTTTTCACTTGCAACATATGAGATAGTGAGTTTTGCATTTGGCCTGTGTGTCTTTTGCACAATCTTATTAACCCCCACTATGTGGACACCCTTAAATTCCTTAAATTATCAAAGTAAACTGCATGGATTAAAGTCTGCTGCAAAACTGTTTTAACAGACAAGTGTAAGAAGCTGCATTAGTTTAACTGAAATCACTTTGCATGGATTTTTCTGGCATAAACCAGTCCTTAATAGATCCAGAATGTCTGAGGATGATCGAGTACTCAAATAAACTTGCAATGAATTTTAAGGGGAAATAGCTTTCTGTCTGTTTTATGTTGGGGTTTTTTTTTCAGTGATGGCTAGAAGAATGAACATTTTTCTTAAAAAAGGGTGTTTGGTTTTTTCTTTATTTAAATCACTTCCCTGCTTGTTTATTTTTGGGGGAGTAGTGTGCAGTGTTGCTGTGTAATTAATTTTGCTATAGAGTGGTGACATTTGGAAGAACGTGCCTGAAGGGCTGTTTGGAGCCTCAGGTGTGAGCTGGGAGTGTTGTCCCATCTCTGCCAACAGGCCGCAGGTAGCGAGTCTTTTCCAAGGAATTTTTCTCCCAGGTGTGCCTGTTAATAGAAACAAGCTGGGATTTGGGAGCTGTGAGAGTCGGACTGAAGCTCCCTTCCATTATTGCTTTCCCCACTCTCCCTTCTTTGCTGTCATGACTCCACTAGTTCTTCAGTCACCCTTGAGTCTGCCAGGGCACAGGAGACCTGAATACCTAATGTGCTCAAGCAAGGGTTTTGGAAAAAAAAAAAAAAAACAGAATAATTATGGGGGAAAAAAATCTTTCTTGCCCTTTTAATGTAACAGGCTCAAGCTTTTTTCTTCTTCCTTTTTGAAGGTCATGTTTACAGGAATTGAGCTGTGATCTGAAATACGATAGCCTTTAAAACTGTCCTGCTTTGTATGTCTAGGTTACAGTGATCAAAACACTAATAGGCAAAGAGGGAGGGAGAACATGCCACAAAACAAGGCTCCTGAGTCTGCCTTCAGTGGGGTTTTTTGTTTGGATGGATGAGCGGGTCCCCTGTTTTAGGCAGGACAGCACGCTGATACCAATGCTGAGTTTGGAGAGGATTTCTTTTATAAAAGGAAGAAGAGTAAATGCGAGCAGAGGAACTAGTGAAGCTTGGTTTCCTGTGGGTTTTGCTTCATGGTTGAATTCCTAGATATCTAATAAAGTGCAATCATTGCTTTTCCTTGATTGGGGTTGTCTTCCAGGTGACTTCTTTGGTGTCTAAGGGTTGATGCCCACAGAGAAATAGTAATATGTGGTAGGTATCTCCTCTACTTATCCAGCTGTTTCATGAAACCTGTGAAACTTGTTCTGAGACTGCTATCCTTCTCTCAGTACTTGTTTGAGAGCATTAGCCACTCTCGAAGCAGTAGCCACTTGCTAAAGTTAGGTGGAAGGCAGGCAGGCACACGCGCTCGCACTGTAATTGCACGGTCTTGTTTCTCCGGTGTGGACATGCACTGTATCCTGCTCTTCTTTCAGCTAAGGCAGAAGGCTGATGCTTCTGCGGAGCGTGCAGCACGCACAGCGAGCCCCATCGCCCGGGCACTAAGCTGTGCACAGGGACGGTGTTACAGCAGACTCCCAGTTCCCACGGCGGTGCTAGGAGGGGATCAGCCAGGCTCCCACACAGGCTCCTTCCATGTGGCAGGAGAAGAGCTATTAAATGGGTTGTGGGTCCATGCACCTGCCATGTGTTAAACAATTAATCTGCTCTGACCATTTGCCATTGGTGCTCTCTGCCTTTAGTAATGTGGTGATCGCTTA
This sequence comes from Anarhynchus alexandrinus, assembly GCA_008711295.1. Lineage (NCBI taxonomy): Eukaryota > Metazoa > Chordata > Aves > Charadriiformes > Charadriidae > Anarhynchus > Anarhynchus alexandrinus. Next base: position 497,265 of record VUYV01000184.1, on the reverse strand, counting down.
CATCGACTAATTGGTAGTAATTCTGCAGATTGACCCATCTTGATTTCCAGTTCTACTTGCTTGTAAAAAAGCCACTTGGATCAGATAGTTGTGAAAAGTTTATTCCCCTCACAGATGGTACAGAGCGAGGGTGATGCAAGAATAAGTGTCTTATCAGGATCCCAATATGTTCTTCATTTGCATACCATAGCTCATCTGCATGAGATATCTTGGGCTTTCAAACTTTACAGATACTTGTGAGACAAGCCGTTACCTTTGTGCAGAAGAAGGTGAAACAGGCCCTGAGCAGATTCAGCCTGAGGCGCAGATCAGGCAGAGCTGGTGGCACTTCTGGCTGTGAAACATAGGTGGCTGAAGCTTTACAGGAAAATCTTTCCTGCTGTTGTCTCCTCTTGAAGCTGTAGGAAGAGGTTAACCCGAGGATGCCTGCCAGCCAGAGGCTGATACAAAAGGTAGAGATGCAAGAAGATACTGCCCATAAATACTGCTGTGATGAGAACCCTATTCTGTCTTTCAGCACTCTAAAAGCGTCATCTTTGGGTCTTGCTCCCTTATGTTTCTTTCATAGGAGTCCAGGACCTATGGAGATCCCCTGTTCTTGTTAACTGCTGAGAAGAGCTTCCCTCTCCCTCCTTCTGCTCAAGAGCCTCTTCAGGCTTATGTGAGTTGGTGATATTTCCATTACGGTGTGCTTTCCTCAATCTGCTGAGCAGACAGCCACCAGCAGAGTATCCGCCGCTGTTCCCGGTCATGCCTCTCTTGGTGTCTCAGCCAGTTAAACTCCAGAGCCTACCTCCACCAAGGGCATTGCCGAGAAGCAGCAGCGCAAGTGAAATGCTTCATGCTGGTCGTTTTGCCATTTACCTACAGGGTAGCGGATAGCAGCTGGGAAGCTGGCCGCTTGCAGAGCCTTTTGCACTCAGATGCAATGGCGAAACAAGCACTGACTGGGAAACTTGGAGCTGCCTGGAGACCTGGGGACAGCAGCGCATCAGCTGTGCTTGGCTCTCACTCAGAGGTTTCACCAGTAGAAGGCTGGAAGTGCTATAAATAAAATCCTGGATTCTGCTGGAGTCGGTGATATTGATCCTGCACTGGAGACATCATGGGAACTTCCTATTTACTAGTTTATTTCGTGACTTATTTTCTTTACCATTTTGAGTGGGTTTTTTAATGCACTACTTTGATCCACTGTGTGCCTTTGGGTGAATGATAGGTGCACCAAAAGCATCTTCTCCCTATTTTAATGTGAGATTTATTTCCTGAATGTGTATTTTAAAATGCCCACTGGCTCCTGCAAAGGATTTGGGGTATCCTGGAAAATGTTGAGCACTGTGCCCTAGACTGTGGTGGGTTGACCCTGGCTGGATGCCGAGTGCCCACCAAAGCCACTCTATCACTCTCCTCCTCAGCTGGATGGGGGAGAGAAAATATAGTGAAAGGCTTGTGGGTCGTAATAAAGACAGGGGGATCACCCAGCAATTACTGTCGTGGGCAAAACTCAGGGAAATTAATTTATTACCAATTAGAAGTCAGAATAGAGTAATGAGAAACAAAAACTAAATCTAAAAACATCTTCCCCCTACCACTCCCTTTTTCCCAGGCTTAACTTTAGCCACGATTTCTCTACCTCCTCCCTCCAAGCAGCGCAGGGGGACAGGGAATGGTGGTTGCGGTCAGTTCATCACACCTTGTCTCTGCTGCTCCTTCCTCTTCAGGGGGAGGACTCCTCACACCCTTCCCCTGCACCAGCATGAGGTCCCTCCCATGGGAGACAGTCCTCCATGAACTTCTCCAACATAAGTCCTTCCCACAGGCTGCAGTGTCCGTCTCTTTCTGAAATGATGCTGCCATTCAGCATTTAGCATGTGTCATGGAAGACCACCTGGTGGTTTCTCTGTACCTAACTCTGCTGTCAGTTCACTGAGGTTGTGTGGAGCACTCACTGCTGGGTAAAGCTTCCCCTGGATAGTCATCACACCCCCTCCACATAAAAAGAGTCTGAGGGCCATTCCAAAAACATTTGGAATACAATTTGTATGGCAGGAACTAACTATTGAGTGAATTCTTCCTGGCTGTCTGTCTGGTTCAGGAACTGCTGCTGTGGTGAACGTGATGGTTTCTTCACATACCTTTACAAGGTAGCACGGAACTTCATGATGGAGAGCCGTCATTATTTCCATCAACTGATCCTTACTCACAGCTCTTCCCACTGCCTCAAGAAGCCCTATCATCTTCCTCATCTCCTTCAAATATAGCATGGTTTGAAGGGAAAAGTGATGTCCCCTTCTGTAGCTGTGTGTGCTGCTCAGGCCTTGCAGACAATGACCTTTTGCAGGGAGAGCAACTTGGTGGTGGCCATCTGCCATTGGGGTGATAACCAGAGAGGTTCACAGAAATCTGAGAGAAGGTGCAATGGGAGAAGGGGGAGGAAGGAAGGGCACCGTGTGCTTTGAAATGGCCAGATCAATGAATATAAAAATAAATACATTTATTAAAAGATTTCAATATAAAGACGCCAAACACTCTCATGCAGAAAGTCAACTGGTTGTGCGTGCCAGACTAGCTTCCAGATTAGCTGATTGCTGCACTGGAGCAGGAGAACACCTTTTTGCACAGTCTCAAAAGCCCATCCAAGCACAGCATTTCGCCTCCCCTCTTCCTAAACTAGAAGCAGCTTGAAGCATGAAGAGCTTAAAGAGAGATGACCATAGCCATGTACGTAAGAGGCAAAATTGCAGAAGTACAGTAGAGAAAAAACTCATCAGGAAAATAGATTTGCAGAAGTGGATGTTGCCTGGTTTTACCTGTGATACCTTGATCAGGTGGCATAAGCCTGTCAACTCTTAGGCTGAATTTGCGTTACTAGTCTTCTGCTTTCCACAGTCTTTAGTGCAGGAGGAGAGCAGGTGGTCCTCGTGGTTGGGGAACTTGGACTCCATCCTGCAAGAGCCAGACTGTGCCTTTCATTCATCGTGGGAGTGCCAGCTTTAGAATAATGTTTCCAAGCTGCCAAAACCTTGTTGGAGGAAAGTAGCTTGGAAATACCCAAAAGAACCGACATCCTGCATTCCAGCTCCCAGAAATCCCTCCAGCTCACGCTGACTTTGTGGCTCAGTAGATGGTTGTTGTCTGGTGAAGATGTATGTTTGTATAATATGCTATGAACCATTTCCGTGCCTTAAACAGGACTGCTAGAGAAAGAAAAGATTTCCACTGTCTTAGTTTGTATGGGGGATTTTTTTTGTTCTTAGATTTCAAAACTTTTTCTCATCTACTTATTAGCCACCCCATATTTCTCAGTAATCTGCATGTGAAGAAGATGCGATTCTGGTCTCTCCTTCCCTGTCCGTTTGTCAGGACGACAGCATTTTCACTTTGTCTTCCCATGGGAACTTAAGACCCAGACCTGGGCTGAACAGAAATTTGGACTGTAACAGAGAATAAAGCCTAATTCTGTGCTTCCTTCGGTGCTTTGCTTGTGAGGGCTGAAATGCTCTGTTCTTGTGTGTTCAGCAGGAAGGTGGGCTTTGGAGGGGATGGACCCAGGTTGTCCGTTTGGGAACCTCTAGTGTTTTTAGTTTAAAAAATGCTGCTCGCAAAAATTGTCTCCCAAGCGTGTCTTGGTCTGTGCCATTTTGCTCCAGAGGCAAAAGCTGCTGAGCTTAAGGAGTGACTGGCCAGAAGGAGTCGTCGGAAACTCTGGTCCCGGGCTTTGCAGCTCTCAGGACAGGTCAGATCTGAGAAGGCAGATGGGAGAAGGGCGCTTGCCAGGTCTCAAAACCTTCGTTACTGCATAAATGAAGGAAAAACATCTCTCACGCACATGCCTTGACCTCCTGTGTGATGTCTGCCGAGCTCTTGAAGCAGGGGCACTAATCTCTGAAACCAGCTCTGCACTCTTATCTCCAGTGTTGTTCCTGCTCTTCCTTGTATAGTTGAAGTAGAGGAGAATCCTCCTTGAAAATTGATTTTTGAGAAGGGCGACTCACCTGACTATAAAGCACCACAAACATTATTATAGTCCAGGGGGAATATGGCCTGAGATGTGTTTTGATTGTTTTGAAACGATACTACTCTACTCTCTCCCTGTTCAGCTGTTTGTACTGCCCGCCTGCCTAAGTGTGCTCAGTTGAATGAAATAAGGCTTTTAAAAAATTGCAGAAAAGAGGATTTTGTAAGCCTCCCATTTCCATAAGTCCTTAACTTCAGCTTCAGAGGTGTAAAACATCAAGACAACATTGCACGCACCGCTTTGGAGGAGCCCAGGCTGTGTCAGCTCCTCAGCTCCTTGTTTGCTGGGGTTGGTTTTTTGTTTGTTTTTTTTTTCGCTTTCCCTGGCTGTCCTGTGGGCTCCCGGAGGCTGCAGCTTAGCAGGTTGCCCTGTGCCAGCTTAAGCCACAGCAAATTCCCACGTCCCTGCTCTTAGCTCACAAGTGCTGTTAAGTAAAAACGCATCGGCTTAACCCTCGGTGGAAGAGGTGCGCCCCGATGTGCTCTGCCCTCGTGTTTGCGGTGGCTTAGGCTTGCATTAAGCTGCGGTAGCTCGCCGCCGGCGCTCGGGATCCGTGGGAGAGCTAAACCCTCGCAAAGGTGAGAGTGTAGAAGAGGGAGGGAGAGGGAGAAGGAGAGATTTGTGAGCTGACTCACCTTGGCTCGCTGCCGGAGGTTATCACCGCTGCAGGTGAATGGTCGGTGTGGTGCATGGTGGTCTGCAGCCTGCTGCCCCCCCTCCCTGGATTTGTCCTCGAGGCTGTCGGTGATGGTGCTCGGTGGTGTGGTGCTGCCCGGCTGGGTGTCACTGGGCGCTGTGGCTGGGGCAGGGGGAGATCCCATGGCTGGGGACGCACCAGGCGGAGGCCAGTGTGGGTGCATCACCCTCGGCAGAGCTGCAGGAGCAGGGCAGCACCGCAGCGTGCCTGAACCTCGTCCAGGTCTGCCTGGGGTGCACTGCGACCAAGGAGCTCAAATACAGAGCCTACCGAGGAACACGTACAGGGACATCCAGCCCGTCACACAGCACAAGTTTCTCCATTGCAGGGAAGGGGAGACCCCTGTCCCTTGGGTTCTCATCTCTGCCACCACCTCGTGCCTTTTTTTTCCTTGCAGGCTTGTTTGCACCTTCCTCCTTACAGAGAGCATCTACCCCGCAGAGCAGGGTTGCAAAAAAAAAAAAAAAAAAAAAAAGCATACGTGTGAGAGGGAGTAAAGGTTTTCCTCCCTGCTGTGGTGGGGAGATGAAGGCAGACATGAGGCATGTGCTCTCTGCCCCTGCCACGCACCCAGCTCACTGTGCTCTTTGGGCACCTCTGCGTCCCCAGCATCTCTGCCCCGCGGGCCACCCGTTGTCAGGGTTCACTCCACCCATGATCCGGCTAATTTTTGCTTGATGAAAAAATGATGACTCTCCCTGCTGGGTGCTGCCTCGTCCTTTCACATCCCCACCCTATCTGGTTTCTCTTTTTTTTAATTTTTTTTTTTTCTTTTAACGAGGTCACTTGAACTTCTCCACCTAAATTAGCTGTCCTAATAACCAGATGCTCCTTGGGGTGTTTTTGGATGGAGAGAGAAGAAAGGAGCTTGTTAGCAGGAGCCTGCCTTCCCCTGCTCCCCAAAGCTGTTTCAGCTGAGGGCAGGGTGGCAATGGGGGATAGCAAAACAGAGGCAGCAGGCATGAATGTGCCCCTGGCATCCACCACACTGCATCAGAAGCAGTCGAGGGAAGGGGACCAGCAATTTTGGAGGAGCATCTACTGCTCGCCGGTGGGAGGAGGCTCAAAGAACTGTTCTGAACAGCACTGTGCTGGCAGGGCTGGCGCCCTAGAGTAAAGCCCAGAGGAGAAGGGGGAGGGTGGGGGTGTCCTTTCTCCTGGAACTGAAGCACTTGGGAATCTGCAAGCAGCTGGGAAAACTGTAGCTCCCCTGGGTCCCCTGGGTCCATCAAGGAGAAGCCAGAGCTGGGGCTGTGCTCCTCTGTTCCCCTTGCACACCCACCCTGGGCACGCAGGGAAGGGGTTGCTGGTGGGGCCACGGGGTGCCCACTGCCAACACCTGTGGGTTTGTGTGGGGCTTGGAAAGCTACGGGAGAGCATCACCACCCCATGTGCTTGGGGCAGGAGCGCTGGCTTGTGACCACACCATCAGGCTCAGGGGTCCCGCGCAGCTTGGGCGCACAGCTTTGGCTGGGAATCTCCTCTCGCAATGCGCATCGTGGAGCGGGAGCAGGTTGTGCAACGGGATCTTCTGCCGCTGCCTGGCAAGGAGCATCGTGACAGCCTGGAACGGGCATGCGGGGCAGGTTGGGTGTGTGACTAACGGAGCCCGCAGCAAGCAAGGAGAAGTTCAGGCCCTGAGTCTGAAAGCTGACCTAATTTCCAATTCTCACGTCTTCTCTCTGATTCTCTTTTCCCCTTTCTTTCACATTATTTACTTTTTTTTCCCTGTGCCCTTTCCCACTGGCTGCTTGAGCTCACCCGGTTGCTTTGGGAGATGTATTTCTATTGGCATAATCGTTCCAGCCAGTGGTTAATGTACAAACAAGGATACTATTGTAATGAGAGGATTTATTACTACTGCTGTGAAACAACTGCCATGCCGTCTTACTTAACTCTTCGACTCCCCTCTTGCCTTCTGCCGGCAGCTGAATCAGTAACAAACTGCCCTTTTAAGAAGCTGCAAGCATGCAAACTGGGGATGTGTTATTTTATTTTATTTTCCTACTCTTACCGCAGAATGTTGCGGTGATAGAATTGCAGGTGACTGCAGTGCTTCACCCTGTATTTCTTGATTGTGCAGCAACTGAAGGTGGCTTCATAGTTCAACTTCTCATTTAAAATAAGGCTTAAATATTTGCACCAGGATTAAAAGTATATTCTGACTGCTTTTCTTTAGCCCACAGCACAAGTTCTGCTCACCCCTTCAGGAGCTTGAAGTGAATTCCCTAATTCAGAAAAGCATATGACTTACTTTTAAATTTAGTTAAACAATTAGTAGCTGCCTTTCATTTAAACCTGTCTTAAACCATCCTTATTTCTTAGTGCAGGTGGGGCTTTACTGAAGCAAAGTAATCCCCAAACCAACCAGGATTTTAACACCTGCCTTACGTTTTCCCCATGGTACCAGTAGCCTGTTGTTCTGTGTTGGTGGGTGAGGAGGAGGAGAGTTTTGCAGAGACCCCACACACTCAGTCACAGTGAAAGTACATCTTGGGGTGGTAGGTTTGCCTCCTCAAATTCGGGTCCCAGGTAGGACTTGGGGCAGTGGCGGAAACTTATAAGCAGCAAGAACAGGAACGCAGCTGTGCCTGCCCCAGGCCACCTGCGAGTTTTTAGTTTGGACTTTGAAATAAGGCAAGCAAAGGACACTACTGGAGGCATGATTCGCTCAGTTTTGTCCACTGGCAAAGGTGACATTTGAGGGTCTTCATCGGTTTTGCAGCGTAACACAGCATGTGTTTTCCTCTGTGCTGAAGGCATTACGTGAGCTTTTGATTGACGAGGAAGAGCAGTGTCTGGTGTGCTGCAGCAGGTATGGATCGGCATGTGCAGCTAATTGCCAGGCATGAGGGCTTGAGAGGATTACATTGCTAATCTAGATATCTTTCCTGCCTTATCACCACCCCCTTCCTCCTGCCACACGCATGCATGCGTATTTGGATCCTGTAAGGAAGGGAAATCAATAGCGTTGTTGGGGAGGGATGTAAGGACCGTGGCTCCCTGAGAGCTTGCAGTGGCTGGGAGAGGACAGGTCCCTTCCAGCTGATTCTGTGGCATCGGGGTGGCTCTGGTGGCAGGCCTTCCTTCCCTGGGATGGCGGGGGGGGCTACAGGAAGGTTAGCAGATTGCAGAGGATAATAACAAAACGATGCATCCCCTCGCCTCACGCTCCCACCTGTGGTGCCATTTGGTGCCGGCCAGTGCTCAACCTCTGGACTGGTGGCACTGGCATTGTGGTTGCTCTTGAGCAGCTTGTTTTTGTCTTGCACACACAACCAGAGGGGCTGGGGAAGGAGGTTCATGGTGCTGAGCTGGGATCCCTGCGGGGCAGCAAGATGTCGCGGGGCAGATGGGAACATAACTCTTGCACTAATTCCCTGCAAAATCCAGAGCGGTATTTCTCAGCCAGAAGCAGCTCCCTAGGAGTAGGGAGTGCATGTATTTGTTCTTCCTAAATAGCTCACACTTGACACTTGGCAAGCTTAGGTCTGTCCAGGTAGTATGAAGTGGGAAGCTGGGGACACAGGGTAGCACTATAGGGTGCCTCTAAAATGTATCAGTGGGTAAAAGCTATAACGAAATCAAAGGGAAGAAGAGGCTGGTGGATTTTGCTTGTCCTACCTGAGATGGTCCCGCTGTGCTGGATAGCCTGTGTAAGTTGTTGTACTCCTGAAGACCCAGCAGTATAAGGCTACCTACCATGCTGCTAACTGATTTTCACAGAATTGTTTTACCAGCTCGAGCTAGGAAGCCTCTGGTTCCCAGCCTGATGCTCCTCCTGCATTGCTTCACAAGGAAACGGCATCTCAGGCAGGTTTGCTGCCTTGCCTGGGAGTAGATGAAATGTTGGTAGCTCTCCGGTTTGTGTCTGGCACATAAAAGCTTTGGTAGCTACCCCTTGGGGGTGCTTTGGGTTTTGGATACCCAAGGATGAACCAGAGCCAGCCTAGGGAAAAGAAAGACGCCTGTGTTGTCTTTGTCTGCCTGAGGCAGAGTTCCCCATGGCACCAAGAGCTACTGGAAATGGAGCTGGTCCTGGGGCTCGGAGGAGAGCACACTGGAGAATTTGAGGTGTGTACAGAGGCCAGACCTGGGAACTCCAGGCTCTGCTCCCTGCTTGTTTTCTGGGAGACTGTAAGGCAGTTCCTTATCCTAAGGTAAACGGCCTTAATTCCGGATCTGTAAATGCTTTATGTAGTTCACCAAGTGCTCATCACTTGGGGTGTGTGCATTTGAGGTGGGCTTGACTGGAGCTGTGTGTGCAGGCTTCTTGAGGAGGAATGCCCATGGGCACCACTCTGGGGGAGAAGGGAGCATCTCCAGACTCTCCTGTCCTCCTCCTCCTTGTCCCGGCAGCAGGGCCCTGGGACTCTCCCTAGCTGGGTGCCTGACACCCTCTAGTGGCAATATTTACATTTAATATTTCAGGAGCTCACAAAACTTGGGGGTGCTTTTGAGCACCCTCTGCTTAGCAGGCCATCTGCTGCTGAGTACCTCTTCCAGTGCCCTCTGCAGTAACCGGTAGCTTGGGGACTAATAGGAAATCCTGTATTTCTTGCTCTTTTTTTCAGTGCTGTAAGTACAAGCTCAATGCTGTCAGCTGTGGCCAGGGTGGACTGGCTGGGGGATGGCTGTAGAGCAACAGGTTTGCTCCCTCCAAGTGTTTTTCAGCCACTCATCTCCCTGTCCAGCCGCTCACTGCCAAACCTAACCTTGATGCTGGGGAGAGAAGAGCTCTGCCGACACCTGGGGGCTCATAGCAGTTGCAGGGGAGCACTTGCGTTGGGGGACAAGGAGGAGGCAAGGCTGGACGCTGCGGGGAGTGCAAGGCCGGCTGCCTGGACGGCACGTTGAAAAGAGGGGAGAAACAAGCAGGAGCTGGGTGAGAAAGAGCGGGCAAGAGGATGTGTCCTGCAGCATCCATCTCGGCTCTGATCCAGGCATGGCCCCGCTCCCCTTCACACAGCGATGACTCTCATCTAAGCTTGCCCTTGCTTTCAAGTGGAGCTCAGCATGCAGGGTGCCCCCAGAAACCATGGGACTTTCCATGCTGGGAGGCTGTGGGATGAGTGCGGGCAGCTCGGCAGCGTGATGGCTGACAGCGGAGCCAGGGCTCCCGGGTGAACACCATGCAAAGAGTTACTCATGTCCTGATATGCAAATTGATGTCCTTGAAGGACAACTGGCTTGGGAGGAACTTCTTGTCTGATAACGCGCCTCCCCATCGTGCCCTGCCGAGCCCCTTTGCGGCGTTCCCTTCTTGTTTTTCCTTCCGTAACTTCCAGGGCTGATCTGCTCCAGCCTGATGGGCTAAGCCGTGCCTGTAGCCCTCTTGTCAGCACAGGTCAGCGGGGTGTGTGCCTCGGGGTGGTGCGTGAGCCCCTGCAGACCTGTGGCCCCACTACGGGAGTCCCCGGTGCTCCGCAGCACTCAGAATGAAATGCTCTTCGGGCTTCTGAAATGAGCTGTGACCGGCTGCCACATTCGGCTGCCTCTTGAGAACGGCGTTTTCCCCTTTCTCCTACCCGCTTCCCCCCCCTCCCCAAACCTGGTACCCGAGGCGCATCATGCACTGTAACTATAACAGTCGTTTGTGCATCACTGGCCAAGCGCGAGAGCGGTGGTGCGAAGCACAGAGCCTTCCCACTGGCCCGGCCAGCTCAGGGTTCTTGTCTGTCCCTCCCAACGTCTTATCCTTCGGAAACTGGGCTTTCATTTAGCAAGCGGGTCTCCAGTCCTCCTGGTTAGGAAGGTGACACTGACTGAATGTATGTCCATGCCAGGTGGATGTAAGAACGGCCTCAAGGCTGCTTGCAACCCAAAAGGTCTTACTGATTCCTCTAACTGGGAGGATCTTGGTTGGCCTTTTTAACCAAAAGAGCAGGAGGACCGCAGCACAGCGTGTCAGGTGTTACCACAGTTAAATTACAGCCTTTAACAGCACGCCGCTGCCTCCTGAGTTTTCTCCAGGAATGCATTTTGCAATAGCTTGCCCATGTAGTGTAAAAGATGCTAATCCTCCAGCCAGGTTATGACCTGGAAATACAAGGTCACGGTTCCAGCTGGCGAAACGCTGCCTGTGCCAGCCTCTAACCTGCTCGGGGAACGGCATGGCGAGCGCTTGCTGGAGGCTCAGCCTTCGGACAGGCTTCCCGGCGTTACTCCCGGGGAGCGGGCAGCTTCGTGGCTGGCGAGCCGAGTGCCTGCCCTTTACTGGAGCGTGACCTGGCTTGTCCCACGGAGCCAGGCAGGCTCCCGGGGTAAGCAGCTCTCTGCTCGCTGCCTTGTGCTTGGCCAGAGAGCGGCCGTGCTGCTGAGCAAGGCTGGAGGGGGGCACAGGGCAGCCGGTGGGGTGCGCAGGGCTCTCAAATTGGGGGAAGGAGGACAGGCGCGCTTTTTTCACAGATACCCGCTTCCACCCCATAAGCTGTTGTGCGGAGGCTGGTGTAGCAGCGGGCTCTGCCTTCAAAGCAGCTTGGCGGGAAAGTAACTCCATCAAGATGATGATGATCAGGTTTAATTTATTTAAATAATGCAAGAAAAGTTATAAGAGCCTGTGGCTGGCAGGCAAAGAGAAAGGAGTTGCGCAGCTCTGGAAATTATTCAGAAAGGTTTGAAATGAGAAATTTGCACCTTATCGTGCAGGCGGCATGAACTGGCAAGGTTAGTTGCTGCTGTCACCACTGCTTTGCTGGGAGTTGGAGGGAAGGGGGAAAGGCGAAACAGGGTGGGCTCCTGGCTGCAGACTGCCAGCGACTATGGCCGGTGGGCAGGGGATGCACCTCGGGTCCCCAGCGAGGAAGATGAGGGGAAGGGAGGGAGGAGAAGATGCAGCTGCAAGGACAGGGGCGATGGCCTGCCATGTAAATGGCCTTACCAGGTACTTTCACTGTCGGGGCAGTAAATTCCCTGGGTAGTGAATGCGTGGTAAAAGCGAATGCTCCCATCCGGGCTGGACATGGAAAGGTTTTCCTCTTGTTTACTCCATCTCATGGCTTTTTTATTTCCCCTCTTCTGCTTTTGACTTTTCTGCCATAAATAGTCCCAGCGGTTGTCTTCACTGCAGCTCATTGCTTTCTGTAGCCCTGCCTGAATGAAACAGATGCAGCTTTCGGCAGCTCAGCTAATTTCATCAAACCTTCCAGTGCTGTCAATGAAACTGAACTGAGATATGTTAATTATATTCCACCAGTACACGGTAAAACTGTGGGCATTAACAGGCTTGCTAACGCTGCCTTGTCTGCAGAGCTGGGGAGAAGGCTTACATTCTTCTCTCCGTGTGATGTTTCTTGTGACAGCAAAGTCTATAAAGACTTTGGAAAGTCTTGTCTTCTGGTGGTAGAACCTCTTGCTAAAATTAAGATACTTGCTAAAAGTAAGCAAGATTAGGGGGCTGCAATTTCTTTTTCATCCTGATTTTAATGGCTGTACTTCCTTTCCTCCAGTTAATCAACTGGAAAAGTAGTCAGCAGTTTTATTACCAAGTGCCTTGACACGGCTGTGTCCCGGGAGCGGGCGCTGGGCAGGCTGCAATTGCATTGCTGCCCTCAGAGGAGCCACTTCTCTCCAAATGCAGAAACCCCTTCATTTGGCCTGAGGGGGTCATTAAAGCATGAAACCATATAAACAAGGGAGAGGGGAATCGGATCTCCTTACTTTTTGATGAGGGAAGACTAAAGGAACTAAATAAGTTCAGCTTGGCCCCAGCAGTGACCAAGGGGCGAAGACCACACCAGGGCTAAGGAATGGCTGAAGGATGTGGGCAGGAGGGGAGTCACGAAGCATGCTGGGGGGGGGCACATGACGAAGGGGAGGCCACCCATGACAAAATGCTTTGACGGGATGCGGATGTATTAATATGTGCTGCAGGTCATGGTCTGTCCCAGCCAAGGGCTTGGGGTACGATTCTCCTCTTTTTGGGGCATAAATGTGANGACCAAAGGGGCGAAACCACACCAGGGCTAAGGAAGGGCGGAAGGGTTGGGGCAGGGGGGGAGTCACGAAGCATGCTGGGGGGGGGGCACATGACGAAGGGGAGGCCACCCATGACAAAATGCTTTGATGGGATGCGGATGTATTAATATGTGCTGCAGGTCATGGTCTGTCCCAGCCAAGGGCTTGGGGTACGATTCTCCTCTTTTTGGGGCATAAATGTGAGCCAACAGGGCTTTGCTAATACTTAATGATTAATTACAACCATAAAAAGAAACCTCTTCCCCATCTCTCCTTTAACACCTCTGGGCTTTAGACTCAGCATTTCGGCGTCGCTAACTCATGGGCTATGTTTCCCTGTCCCCCTTTGCTGCAGTGATTCCGGACTCGCTGCGAGTGACGGCGGTCCCGCAGACGCTGAACAAAGTGGAGCGTGACTCCCTGGAGCTGAAGTGTGAGGTGTCCAAGAGCACGGCCCAGCACAGCCACGTCTCCATCGCCTGGTACCGGCAGCGAGGCAGTGAGGCACCCGTGGAGGTCATCTCCCTCAGCCGTGACTTCGTGCTGCGGGCAGGCAGTGCTTATGCCCAGCGGCAGGCCACGGGGGACGTTCGCTTGGACAAAGTTGGGGAGACCACCTCAAAGCTCACCATCTACAACCTCCACCCGTCAGATCAGGGCGAGTTTTACTGCGAGGCGGCTGAGTGGATCCAGGACCCAGACAAGTCGTGGTATGCCATGACCCGCAAGCGTTCCCAGGGGGCCATCGTCAACGTGCAAGCCACCGGTCAGTGTCTCCTCTGCCTTTTCTTGCTTGGCTGGGTGGTGGGAGGAGGTGGAAGATGGGGCTGCGCCTTGTCAGGCGGCTGGGGCTTGGCTCCCTCCTTTGCCATGTGCCCCGCTCGGGAGGCTGCTGCCACGGTGAAGCAGGGCAAAGGAGGGCCTGAGCACTGCCTGCAGGCAGGGCAAGTGGCAGCAAGGGGACAGTGGGGCAGCAAGGGGGCTTGGGTGGCAGGCCCTGTCTCCTGATGAGGCCAGCGCTCTGGGGCTGACACAGGAGCTAAAACATACATCTTAGGCACGTGGTGCTAGCACAGGCAATGAGAATTTTGGTAAGTGAGAAGAGTGACACAGCAGAAAATAACACTAAGAACTTTCAGCAAGCACTTCTGTATCGTACAGGGTCCATTTGCAAGTCAAAATCCTTCTCCCAGCCCGCAGCACAGGTTCCTGCTGAGGATCTAAAGACCCAGCTGAGCTCCTTCTTCCTCTCTGATATCCCCAAAGGCCCTGCCTCCTGACCCAGGCTGGGCAGGGTGCAAGTAGGACTAAGCTCCATCTTGCATCCCGCAGTGCCACTGGGTGCTGGTGTCGCAGCAGAGCTGCTTCCAGGGGTAAAGGCTGGAGGAAAGGGTTTTGAGTGGGGATGCCTTGCAGCTCTTGTGTGCTGGGCAGCATGCTGCCTCTCCTGCAGCATGACCAATCTGGGTTCTCACAGCAAAAGCAAGCCCCTCGCCCCTCCACCTATGGATGCATGTGTCCCAGGGATGTTGACTACGCAGAGAGTGGCAAGTTGTAAATACCTCGCACGAGGCGTGCTGGCTGTCCCAGTGTGCTTTGCTGTGCTAATGTGAATTGGTCTGTCTCTTCCCAGATAAGGAGTTCAGCGTCCGGCTGGAGACAGAGAAGCGGACGTACATCGTGGGTGAGCCGGTGGAGTTTCGGTGCATCCTGGAGGCGCAGAATGTCCCTGACCGCTACTTCTCCATCTCCTGGGCCTTCAACAGCTCTCTTATTGCCAGCCTGGGGCCCAACGCTGTGCCGGTGCTCAACAACGAGTTTGCCCAGCGTGAGGCCCTGGGCCAGCTCAAGGTAGCCAAAGAAAGCGACAACGTTTTTGTGCTGAAGATCTACCGCCTCCGCCTTGAGGACAGTGGCAAGTACAACTGCCGGGTGACTGAGCGGGAGAAGACCGTGACAGGGGACTTCATCGACAAGGAGAGCAAGCGGCCGAAGAACATCCCCATCACTGTCCTGCCGCTCAGTAAGTAGAGACTGGCCCGTCCCCTCCTGGGGCCATTGCTCTACTGGGCGGTGAGGCTCACTGCTGGTGAGACCGTGATTTGTCCAGACTTCGGCGGTGGGGAAGAGGGAGGATGAGTTTGCATGCTGTGGAGGCTTGAAATCCCAACTGAAAAGATTTTTTCTTTGATGGTAAGGGGATGATAGAGAAGGAGGAACATGTGTCAGGTTCATAGGTGGGGAAACATGCGCCCACCTTGATAATGGCCCCAAGCTGGCAGGTGTGTGTGACAGCCTCTTGACTTGCTCCTCACACCTCTCGCCTTGCTCTGCAGGAGCTAGGTGCTCTAAAGTAGTCCACAGGTGTAACAGGGAGACCAGCTTGGCCCTGGTTTATCATAAGGGCTGCTAGGTTCCTGCAGGCCATTCAGTGGCTGTTGTTCAACTGTCTTGCAAGACAGCTGTACTGGGAGAAACCAGGGTTTCATGTGCTCCTCGAGCCCCAGTTTGCTCTTCAGCATGGAGCTCTGTCGTGGTCACTGTGCATCTGCCAACGCTGGTGAAAACAACCCTGCCGGAGGCTTGCCTGAATGCCTTTTATGTTTGTCAGACAAATGTGATGAATACAGAAAAAACGGGGTGAGAGGAGATAGTCCACTGACTCATTCCTTGTTTTGCTCTGTGAAACTCAGGTAGCTGTGACATGATGAGCCATACACGTGTTGTCCAGGCTACCCTGACCGTGGGCTTTGACCAAGCAGAGGGTAGCTGCAAGAGAATTTTGTGTGATGTTTGTCTCCTATCTCTTAGGTTTGTAGGGAAATGCAGCTCTTTCCTCTAGCTTTTTTTTCCCCCCTCCTCATTTCTCCAAAAGAAATTCTGTTTCTTTTCTCTCCTACCAATATTTGGTCTCATTTGTTTGGCTTTGAAAATTACTCTCGCTAGAAATCTTGCACTGGACAAATGTCTAAAATGTAGTGCTCCTAGGCACAGCCACCTTTCAGACAGATTTCATTCTTGCTATTTGATAGATCACCGGCTCTAGGAACAAATGTGATGATTTTTCAAGGGTGCTAAGTGTCCATAACTCTGACAGAAGACAGTGGGAGTAACCAGCACTCAGTATCTCTGAAAAAACAGCTGTAAAGCCTTACATGTCTGGGAAGCACAGGCTACAAGGGTGTTTTTTTTTTGATGTTACCAAACATTGATAGCTACCTCTAGTGTCAGTAGTGATGGGAGTTTGGGAGAGCTTCTCCCAAAAGGTGTTGTAGCAATGGACATGGCAAGATGGTGATCAGGATGATGTGAATTGAAAAACCCAGGGAGCTGGAAGCTTTGTTTGGCAGAGTCGGTTGCATGTGGTGCATGTTGTAGCAACACAAATTCCCTCAAGTTTTGCTGAGATTCCATCCTGGACCTGCGACCAGAAGATGCAGCAATGTCTCGTGAGCCATAGGCAGAGAGATTTCTCCCAGCTTTGGCCTACACATGCTTTGAGTGTGCAAGTCACCAGGAGCAGCTCGCTGCCCACAAGCTGGTTTTGGATGTGGTCACACATGAGGTTAAGATGTGCCTGGACCCAAATGCGTGGGCAGTTTCCTGCACCTGGTAGAAAGCCTCTCTGGCCGGCAGCGTCCTTCTTGCAGACCGAGAAGTGGCGAGTGTGTGTCATCTCCCCTGTGTGTATGCGTTTCTCTCCTTAGAGACCAGCATCTCCTTGGAGATTATCAACAACGCCAGCAATGTCTTGGAGGGGGAGAGCCTGCGCTTTGGCTGCAACGTGCGCTCAGGCTTCGGGCCCCAAAGCCGCCTCTCCGTCGCCTGGCAGCTGGTGGACAGGCTGAACCGGCGCAGTGAAATTGTGCGTCTGGATCGGGAGGGCACCCTGCAGCCGGGCCCCTCGTACGCCGAGCGCAGTAGCTACGGGGGCATCCAGGTGGAGCAGGTCCGGCCCGGCTCCTTCACCCTGGAGATCTTCAACAGCATCAAGGCGGACGAGGGCCATTATGAGTGCCGGGTGGCTGAGTGGACGCGGACACTGGATGGGGAGTGGCAGATGGTTGGGGAGCGGCACGCGGGCACCCCGGTGTCCATCACTGCTCTGGGTGAGTACTTGAGGTGTGGGGGCTGCGGGACCGTGCTCTCCACGTGTCTGGCCCCCCCCCAGGAGGTCACCTGCAAGTAACCGGGGCTGCTCTCAGCACTCCCACCCTTGCTTGCCAGCAAAATGGAGGTACCAGGCAGCCCACCTGTAGCTGCCGGTAAGTTGGTGCAAAACGCTTGCGTGCCCTGTTGCATATGGGGCCAAAGTCTGAGGGGTGGCTGTAGCAGGAGCAAAGCAGGGGTGGCTAAGGAGAGGGGCAGTGATTCCAGCATCCTTCCGAGGAGAGAGGCTGCTAGTCCCATGATGTGTTGTCCACCCAGCATTGGAGCTGGGCTATGGGCAGTGCGGTGTGGTGCTCCATTGGCAGCCTCCTGCCCTGGGTAAACCTTACCTCTGCTCGCCAGACCAGGAGAGCAAACTGCTGGGCATCTGTTGGCCCGTCCACCAGAAATGGCGAGTATCTCTGACAGCATCAGAAGCCTGCAGAAGACGTGGGTTGGGAACGGTCCTCGCTGCCTCTGCTGGCCTGGAACCACAACGTTGTCCGTGACCGAGCCGAACTAGGACGTGGGATCATTGCAACTGGTACTCTGCTCTGCCAAAGGCCTCCTCCATTTCAAACACAGTGAAAACATCAGTTTAGGAGAGGGCAGGTAGAGCATTAGGGATTTTGCATGGATCGTGAATTACTTTGGTCCCGCTCAGGCCTTGCTATATTAAGTCCTGGACTAGTTCCCAAAGTGCTCTGCAGGTGGCTGAAGAAGGGATGACTGCTCCTATGTGGCCCCTGATTTGCAGAATGCCAAGGCTATAAACAATTGGGGAACTCTACTGAAAGGCTGAGATAGGAATATTTTGAGGTTTTGGGGAGTATTAATCTTAAGCTTTGGCAAGATATGTGAGACCAGACTTCAAAGTTGTATCGTGCTCTGATTAAAATCTTGCCTTTTTCCTCCTTTCCTCCCCTTCACTTTTGACCTTCTTTCAGCAGCTGTTCTGTCTGTTCTGTGCCAAATCTTTGCCATATATCTTCCAAAACCAGGTAGGGACATTAGTTTGTAAAGAACTAAAGGCAGATTCTCATCTGGTTTCAACAGCATCTTCCTCATCAGGTCAGCGGTATTTGGGCTGCTGTAAGTCCATGTAGCAGCCCTTCTCTTTACTCTGCCATTTGTAGAAGTGTTGAGATTAAGTGCTGAGATTTTAAATGTATCACTTTTACTCTTGTTAAAATTTAAGATGCTCAGAATTGCCTAGCAGTTCCAGAAGATGTGATGGAAAGGTGGGTGTCCCTCCTCCTCCACTCCTTGTCCCAGATAAATTGATGGCTATTGAGCATGTTCTGTCAAGTCCTAAGAAATTCCTAGGTCCTCTTCCTGTAACTAGCAAAGCTGAAGTAGCTTATGAAAATTTAGTGGAGAAAATATTGAGTATTGTTTCATTGCTGCTGAATCTGTTATTTTTTGTTCAGCGTAATGTTTTTGAAGCGTCCTGAGAAACTCAAATGGAAGGTGTTAAGAAAGAGCAAGAGAGGTTTATGGCTACAGAAATTGCTAGCAGAAAAAAATGCAGTAAATTTAGTGACACTCGCATTTCAAGTTAAGGTCTAATCGTTTGCCAGTCTGCCAGGGTAAGAAACTCTTTAGCTGAACCAGCACAGATGATGTTCAAACCCATAAATCTGTCTACAGGGTGGTTCAGAAGCAATAGCTAGAAGAGAGATGTGCTGTCAGATGAGACCAGATGTCCCTGAACTTCTGAGGATCTTGAGTGCCCAGCAGGGATTGCAGTCCCTGGCTGGCCAGGGAAGGAGGGGCAGGCAGGGTGAGGGGGGGCTGCTGTATTCTTGTTAGAGAGGTCTTGCAGAAAATCTGCCCACTTTTATGTGTGGCTTCTCACCTTTTGTGCCAAGTTCTGGAGGAAGAAGAGCCTTTGTGTGTTAACCTAAGTACCATCAGAGTGTTGGTTGCTTTGAGGATCTGAGAAACGCACCTGGCTTTCGCACAGCAGTCAAGAGAAGTCCCTTCATGAAGCTTCCTTGCCTGTGCCAACTGGAGATTAAACTTTACAAAGTCAGCTGATCTTGATGAAATTAAGTTGGCTGTCGAGGGCCATCGCTGGCTCAGCGGTGCTCTGAGCTGGGCCCAGCGACACACTTGCTGGGGCAGGAGGGCTGCTGCAGGGCCTGAAGGTAAAGGGCTTCCGTGGGGATGAGATGCAGCAGTCCTGCAGGGGAGACAGCCTGGATCTCACTCTTCTCTCCTGGGTAATCGCTGAACATGTTGCAAGAAGCTTTAATCCCAAAGATTGACCTGTTTTCTCAGTAATTAAATGTCCCAGAGCTCTGGCACGGTGACGCCATGGGGCTGTGGAGGCACTTGCTGGAAGCATGCAGATACAGTGGTGTCCATGCTGGGGCCAGTCTGGCCCATGGCAGCAGCTCTGTGGGTTTCAGTGAGTTCCCGGCTCATCTCTCAAACTATCATTTCAAGCCAGTGATGGGCTAAAGCTCTGTACTGATCCAGAAGATGTTCCTGTTTCTACTGGATACTGGCCAGGCTCTCCCCTGCGGTGGTGGCTGTGCCGGGTGCCAGGACGGTCGGCACTGCAGGTGTAGGGAGGAGAGCTGGTGGCTGGTGTGGGACACCCCATGGAGCCTCCTGGGAAGGGATCACTTCTTGGGGATGTTGCCAGTAGGAAACAAGGTCCCTGCTAAATCTGTGGGCTGCACTGAACTGGTTGGAAGAGAAGAAAATGTTTCTCTCTGCAGTTCGGAACAAATGAGCAATGGAAATACTCTAACCCAAAGTGTAAGCCAGTCAACTGGGAATATGTTATCTTCAGATTACTTATAGACTACTGGAAACTCCGCTAAATAAACAAAGTGCTGGGGATAGACAAGTCAAAATGTATTGACCAGCTTGCAGAGTGATGAACTTGTGAGGATAACTGCATAAAGCCGTCCTGGAGCTGTGATCTGGAAGAGAACATAAGCCATGCTGTGTGAAGAACAGGAGCAACCAACTTCTCTCTCTTTCAGTTATCTCCGTCCTGGGGTCTCGTAACCACTGCCAGCTCTCTAGTGCATGAACGAAGGCTGCTACTTCTCACTTTCCTCATCTTTCCTTCATCTGCAGCAACCAGCCGCAGACCTGGGGTGGGGAATGGGGTGGGGACCCCCTGCCCGAGAGGTGGATGTGGGTTGTGGGGTCTGCAAGCGGTCAGTCTGGCACTGGGCAGCCGCTCTGCCCATCACTGCTCCCTTGCCACCACGCTGCTGCGTTTCCATAAGGGCTTTGGCAGCATGTAGAGGCGGGCTGCTCATCCCCCGGGTCTCAGGGGATCTCGCTCCTCTGGGCAGAAATCAAGCGCAATCCTGCTGCCGCCGCAGCCAGTGCTCACGCAGGCAGTCACCGCTACGCAGGCACCGAAGTGTGGTTTTGCCGCTGCTGTTCGCGCCACTTTGCAATTGCAAACGAGGAACCCACACAATGCGAAAGGCTGGTTATTCCAGGCCTGCAACTGGATGACACGCTCTAGCTTTTGCATGCTAACAGCAGAGCCTTGTTAGGCAGGTGTCTCTCAAAGCTCTTTTCTTTCTTTCCGCAGAGGCCGGCTTCGCTGTCACAGCTATCTCCCGCACCCCCGGGGTGACCTACAACGAGTCCTTCGACCTCCAGTGCATCATCAAGCCCCACTACCCGTCGTGGGTGCCAGTGTCAGTGACGTGGCGTTTCCAACCGGCGGGCAGCACCGAGTTTCACGACCTGGTCACCTTCACACGTGATGGCGGGGTCCAGTGGGGCGACAGGTACACGGGTTTCCGGACCCGCACCGCCATCGAGAAGGCCGAGTCCAGCAACAACGTGCGCCTGAGCATCAGCAGGGCGAGCGACACGGAGGCTGGCAAGTACCAGTGCGTGGCCGAGCTCTGGAGGAAGAACTACAACAGCAGCTGGACGCGGCTGGCAGACAGGACCTCCAACCTACTGGAAATCAGGGTCCTGCGGCCAGGTGAGTGCCAAGGGTGTGTGAGAGGGGCTGGGGTGGGCATCGTGAGCATGGGGTACATACCAGTGCTACAGTGGTCTCTCCAGAGCAAGGACAGCCCTTGTGGCTGCAACTGACATCTCACATTTGTCCATGGCTCAGGTGGGACTGCTCAGCTCTTCAGCTGCAGATATGTTTGAGCCCCTTTATCCACCTCTGGGGAACTGGGTCTTCTCTATGCTCCCTGTGTGCTGTTCGTGGGGTTTTCTTCTGGGAGGTGAGGTGACTGCAGCTCAGTCCGGTCTCTGGGCTGGTCTTGTGAGACAGAGGTGGCTTTCAGGTTGCCACCTTTATTCATCAGAGCAGACTAACCTGGGGAAAAGAGGAAAGGGACAGGGCAAACAGGATCAAAGAAGAGAGTGATGCTCCCACCACAGCCTGCACGTGCACATGCGCCATAGGTGAGGCACTGGAGCTCTTGTGTAGTAACTGGCTCCGTCTCTTGCTCTGCTGGAGGCATCTTCAAAAGTAGCTAGTGATCAAAGAGCCTGACTTTCATCCCAGCAGAAATTGAGCCCTTTCCAGCAGTCACCAAGGCCTTGTGCACGCAGAGTGTGCAACAGCTAAGCAACAGACACCTGACTAGGCAGGGAGAGTCAGAAAACCCACAAGGTGCTTATGCTCCATGTATAGCTGATGGAAAGAGTTCGATGCCTTCTGTAGGCCTTGTTATTGATATTTTGGTGGTGCCTTCTATTGTCCGTGAAGGGTGCAAACATACATGGTCAGGGCAGCTCTCGGCCACCGCTGAGCTGAACAGTTTATTGCTGTCGTGGCCTTAGGGCTGGAGTTGATGTCTGGAGTGAGGCTTTTAGCACGTTCAGGACTCTTGGCTCAGGTCCTTGCAGCATAGTTAGTCCTCACTTCGTGTCCCTGTGCAGATGGACTCCTTCCTAGGGTCTGTCTTCTGGCTTGGGTTTTAGTGTTTGTCACCTCAGTGGCTCGTTTCATACTCTCCTCCACCTTCCCCAATCCTTAGCATGACTTCAGAAGTCAGGGGATGCTGCAAGCTCCAGGTGCCTCATGAGGTCTCCATCCTCTTTCTTCCCTCCCTCCTTCATTGCCCTCATCTCCAGGTTAATCTTCTCCATTTATCTTGATTATCCTGCCTTGTAATACATGTTTTACTGCTCGCAATGTCAGGTTGGTGATGTTCATCATTTTAGCTTATTTCCCTAGGAAACAGCGTTGGCTGGATATGGCCCCTGGAGTAATGTGCTTCTTCATGGCATATCTGTGCATGCATGTGCGTGAGACAGAGAGAGAAAGAGAAATCCTTGATAACAGCTTCCAGAAGAGAGCCTCTGTGTCACAGCTCAGAGTGGCCAGAGGACATTTAAGGGCATTTGAACCGTGCTCTGGCAGCCAGTTCTTTACTGGACGAGTAACCATCAAGTGATACCTTAACAGAACAAGTCATCTAGGTCTCTGTGTTTTTTACCTCTCACTATCTCCCTGCTGCTCAACAAACTACTGCTACACAAATCTTAGCTGTCAGTCCAATGAGCCTTGCATAATGTTTGTGGTTTTATGGCCCACAAGAGGATGGAGGAGAAGAGGAGGGCTCCTCAGAGCATCCCCAGCACCACGGTTACGTGCTCTCTGTGTTTCGTTTCTATGTCCCAGGCAGTCTCAGAGAGCGGGTGGTTGATATTCTCCACGAATGCAATGCTGGCTGTCATACCAGTGACTGCTGTGGTTCCCTCTGGTTTTGCAAGCTGCAGAAGGTCGTGTCGTGTTGTTGCTGGGTCTTTGCCTGGATAATCTCCAGAGGGGATCCAGGATGATGTGGGAGGCACCTTCTTGGTCACCTCTGAATGAATGTCCGAGTGGCCCCACAGTCAGACCTGTGCTGATTTTCAGGTTAATATCCAAGGCTTCTTCAAAAGGTGTCATTAATGACCTCTGAAAGACTGAACACCTGAGAGTGCTGTCAGTCTAAGTCTGTGGCTCTGTAATCACCTCAACCTGACATAACTTCTGGCTGCTACTGGATGCCTTAGTCCTAGCTTTCTCCTTTGCCACTAGCTCCTGCCTTGACCCATATGCCAGTGTGTTTGGGCTGACCTGTCTGCAGTACCAATCCACTAAGGGACACAATAAAGAAGGTCTTTTGGCAAACTGAGCCAACGTGTGTTTCCAGATTGTAAGTTAATGCTGGAATTCTAGTTTCCACTTAAACCCCTGCTCCCTGTTTGTCAGAGTGACCTTTCTATTTGATAGGTTTCTATTTTCCAGGTGCAGATGTGGCAATCAATATATGTCAGCCTTTAAAGTGTGTTCAGGTGAGAAGGTAAAATAGTGGCTACCTGATTGCTTCATTAATCTCTTCGTTTTGTAAAATCCCGCATCCTCACGGGACAGAGTGCTGGAGCTTCTCCTGGTGTGTCGGTTTGCTGTTGCAGTGCTCAGGCTGTCTCTCCTTGGCACTCTTGCAGTGGTAACGGCAGAGGTGGCAGCACTGGTTTTGAATTGCATGTATTAATGTGACTGCAATGTAATTTCACCTGCTGCTGTCTCGTGGCCAGCAGGTAATGTTGAGGAAACACTAGCAGCTTGAAACACTCCAATTTCCTACTCCTGAGAAGAAACGAGCAGTATTTGAGAAACAAAACACGTAGCTCCTGAATGAGGGAGTGAATAAGGCAGGCAATGGCAGCACTAACCCAGTTCTGAATACAAGGTCTGTAGGCAGGGTGGCACAAGTGTCCTGCATGGCATCTGGAGCCAGATTTGGTCTTTGAGCATGACATTCCTGGCCCCTTGGGCATGAAGCCATTATAAGGACCGGCAGTGTGAGGAAAAGCCCTATAAAGGGTGCTGGCTATGTGTTTGAGAGCTTATGGAGAATTTACGTATCGTGAGGGTGTGGTGGTCATCCCTTGCTGGTGTGTGAAAACTCACCAGCAGCAGCAGTAGGATCTGAAGCTCCCTTTCATGGCCTGTTCCTTGATGTCACACACACCTTGGCTTGCAAAATAGAGGGAAGGTTGTGCACAGGTAGCTTGTGTGTACTTTGCAGGGAGGGAGACTTGCACAGCTGTAGGGTGAGTGCGGGGTTTTAACTTCTGTAGGCTGGGGCAGAACTCCAGGCTGGTGTGGGGGTCTGTTGGGCAGGATTGTGGGCCAGACTAGCTAGTTTGCCTGTGGCCGTTTTGTGTCCTTACAACACAGTGCTCTCCTTTTTACTTCCATCTCTCGAGCTGCCTGTTGTTTCTTTCTCGATGAGCTCATGTTGCAGCAGAGAGGGAGGAACAATAAAAGTACGACTCAGTTCACGCCAGCTGCTTCCCTGAAGCCAAAGCTGGCAGGAGACCATGCACAGGAGCGCAGGCTGAGCTTGGAGCGAGCCCCGAGTGGAGGGGTGGAGATTTCTTCCCACCTGCATCCTTGTGTTCCGGGCTTCCCTCCCGCTGCGTTATCTGGCCTGCCTCTGAAACCCAGGTTCTTTCATCCCTGAAAGCTGGGGCTTGCCCCGAGGGCTTACCACCCCTTTCCCTTCTGGAGAGTGTCCTTGCCCTTTGCGCACTTGCCCCTTTCCAGGGGGAGAAGAGCATCCTCCATGCAAGCTTTACCAGGCTGATTTGCGAGAGATCAGTCAGGACACAGGTGTCCTGTCCTTGGAGGGGACAGCTGTGGTGGCTTCCTGGCACATGCTGATCTCTCGAGTTTTAGGGGAGGCAGAGGTACAGGTGGTTCCTTTTGAATTCAGGTGACCCTGGAAGCATTTGGATTTGGGCTGAGTTCTTGGTGTAAGGATACCAGTTGAGCAGTACCCCCTCTGCTCCCTTCCTCATACAGCATGGAGGGGGAACGGTGCCTGCACTCTGGGTCCTGCCCAAGGGAGGAAGGTGGTAGATAGATGCATGTGAGTCAAGGGGAGACCCAAGGGCTGTCAGGCAGCTCTGTTCCTAGCTCCTCCTTGGATCTTGCTTCTCCCTGCCAGGTTTTCGGGGATGGAGTGGTTGAGACGGGAGGTGCTGTCTGGGAGCGGCGTGCGTCAGTGCGGTCTGTGGGACTCAGACAAGGGCAGCAGACAGTCTCTGGCGGCACAGTGCATGATGGGGACTGTGCTGCAATCCGGGCAGGCTAGGACATCTGGATAGGACTCTTTTGGCAAGGAGGCTTGAGCAGATTTGTGCTGTTGTATTAGATTGCCATTGTCCTTGTGTGCATTACCTCACTTATCTTTCCCCTACAGCACAAGCGACAGGGTGAGACGGCAGAGATTTGAGAGGGCCTGGGGTCTGAGCACTGGGGAGTCTCTCTGGCAACAGCAGAATAAAAAAGCAGGGCTTTCACAGAAGCAGCAGGTTGTGGCAGATACCCCCTGAGCACTCCCCTCACCCGTTTCATACTCAGGCGCATACCTGCCCATCCCGACCTGCAGGGCACGCACCGCCCCATGTCTCCGTGCTCTTCCCACCCCTCTGTCCTTGTGTGGTTCCTTCGTGGCTAATCCTGAAGCAGACGCAGGGGGAGAAGCTGCAGTCCCCTCTATAAATCTGCCCTCTTGCTGCCCGGTTTTTGACAGTAATGAACATGGGAGGAGGGATGAGGAGGGGTGGCGGGGGATGATAACCGAGCAGACGCCAGGGGTGCTGGGCTCCTCGCTGCTTTTTTGCAAGCCAGGCTATGGCAGATTGATTGACCTGGGAGCCGTCGAGCAAACAAGGCAGTCAGGTTCTTCATTAGAGCATTAATTAGCTTCCAGCAGCTCTCCAGGGGCTGCTTCCTAAAGTTTGGTTTATTAGGAGCTGTCAAGTTGAAACCATCGTGGAAGGGGAGGTTGGAGGCTCCTCAAGCTTGCCTTGGAGAAGCTGGGGGAGACTTGTGCCTGAACCTTACTTTGAGAGAGGGGTGAGCCAGAGCTGGGCTTCCCCTGAAACCCTGCACCCGGGTGGGTGCAGAGTGCTCTGCCACTCTCCTCTTGTCCACAAGAAACCACCACTGGCAGCAGCCTGGCTGCATTGGTCTAGCAGTGGCCAGAGAAACCCAAGGAGCGGAGAGCAGAGGACCCTTACCTCTTTGTCCAAGCCCCTCTCTGGCAGCCGCAGGAGACTGCTCTGTATCCTGCTCGTCCTTCCCTCTGAAGACTCAGTGAACGGCCAAGCAGGGGATGGTTGTGACCATGAAAGCTGGGGGTGCTGGAAGGATGTGGAGGAGGGGGTGAGGCAGAGGAGAAGTGGAGGAACAGGCTGCTTTATGGCACGCTTAATGCTGGGAGAGGAGCACTGATTTTCAAACAATTGCCAAGATACTTGTGGAGTATAAGGAGAGGCTTTCCCTAACAAATGAAAATCAGATATTACTGTTAATGCCTTTCTGCCGTCTCATTTCTTAGTAATGTCTGCGTGCAAGGAATCCTCTTACGTATGGATATGAAGGATGCCTTTTCTATGATGGATGGCCAGTGGGGTATCGACCAGACTCTTGAATGGAGGCTCAAACAAGTGTTTTCAAGTGCCACAAAGTGCCAGCTTAAAAACCTGACACTTTTTGCTGCTGGCAGCATCTAGCAATAAAGTTAAACAAGGAAGGCTAATGAGGTGGAAACTTCCTTACAGAAGTGAAGTCTGGAAACTTAAGTTTCCTGCTTGCTTGATTGCAGAGTGGTTTTGCTCTGTAGAATAGCACTGCTTCCCTGCTTTACAGCCACCTGCTCCATCTGGCAAATAGTTGTACTCTTGCTTGAGTGATGAAGGAGTTCAAGAAGTGCTCAGGAGAGAGATGACTGTTCATCAGCAGCTGTGACTGCGGTGCAGAGCATTCTTCTCTCCCCTGGGTGCTTGGGGACTTGCTCCTTTCCCTTCACCGCCAGGAAGGTAAGACCTGCTGTTCTGCCTCAGAGCTGCTGCTCTTTCCTATCTGCTTCCAGCACTCTGAACAGATGAAATGAAGGGGTTCAGTGTTGTGTCACCCAGGGCTGTCCCCTTGCATAGACCTGCATTAGCGACCCAGCTACAGCCCTTTTTCTTTTCCAGGTAGCACAGGTGGGTTTGCTTCTTCCACGTCATACCCCTGGTGGTGTCCTACTCCTGCACGCTTGCCCTGGGGATCTCTGTGCCACACTTGCGAGGTCCTCTGGGACAGCTTCCCCACTTAGACTTGCTGCTGCCTCCTTGGCACAGTTATTTATCCCAGACTGGCACCCCAGGGTGCTTTTTCTCCCCACTGAGCCATCACACCCTGCTCCCAACATCCCTGTCCCCTGTCTTCTCCATGTACCATCACTGCCACACACACCTGAGAGCCTCCTCTTCTCACTGCCGCTGTGGTGCATAACATACCCTCTAGTGTTGGGGCACTAAATACAGATTTGAGGTGGGGCTTCCCCTGTGGGTATGCATCCATGTGAGGATGCTCTCCCTGCCCCGCTCCAAGTGGGGCGCTTCCTGGCTGGCCTTGTAAAGCTGGCTGTGGTTTTGCACTTACGGGTATGGGAGACGTCCTCTGCCACATCACCCAGCCAGGCGAATCTGGCCCGATACAGGTCATGCGTTGGCGTGAGGTTACATTGGTGTGAGCAGAGCCAAAGCATCCACAGCAAATACCGTCTTGATCCCACAAAAAGACTGCCGCATCGAAACGAGCCCATCAGATTGAACAGTGGGGGGGGGGGTGAATCTCGTGCTGGATGCGCTGCAGCATTCCCGACCCCAGGCTGGGGATGCTGACACTGGCCTTGCAGTGCCCAAGCTGCTTTTCACCTCCCCCTGCCTTTGGTTTCCCATCTGGGAGCAGTGATTCTTGGCTCCCCTGCAGGTTTGCCCATGAAATGTTTCTGTCGGAGCCAAGCGTGTCGAGCTGATTGCAGTCATTTATGTTCAGGGCTTCCCTTGGGGCTTTAGCTTGGAAAATGCACCCGAGGGCATAACCCGAGAAGTTGGATTTTAAATGTGTGAAGCATCTCAGATGCATTTCCTGAGGGTGAAGGGAGCAGGATTGCATCCTGGCACCTAGTGGGACCCTAACCTGGCTCAGCATGCTCTGTGTGTGCCCATCGATCTCACTGTGGGCAGTCTTGCTTTTCAGCCCCCTAACAAGACCAACAATGCCAGGAGACCTGGGCTGTGTTCAGAATATGCTGCTCTGTTCAAATTAACTCTCTTCACGGTTACTTTTTTGGGAGCAATTTTTTCACTTCGATTTCAAAGCACTCTCTGCTTCTCTCTTTGATATCTCCTGAGCGGTTTTCCACTCGCGTTTGCAGCATGCATATATGGAACCACGGTGTCAGCCTGTTTGCAGTCTGTGCACATGCAGCTTCTTTGATGTTGTCTTGAATGTCTTCTCTCCACACACTTTAGCTTCTCATCGATTCCCTGTTTGCTCTTCTTGGACTAAAATACTCTGCAGTGAACAGTAGTTAGACCTTAAGCATCTCTAAAGCTTTGTGCGTCCCTCATGTCCTTGAAGACTTCAAAAGCAGAGTCAGTAGGGACAGCCCTTGGGGGAGAGGGAGCACTGGTGATGAGCGGGTTTCCAGCCAGGTGTGTTGACCACCGTTCTCCTTCCCCGGTCCGTGCATGGAGCCCCAGCCCCTTGGCTGCCCTGCTGGTCTCCACAAGGTGAGTGGCATCGGGGCCAGCAGGCTCAGTGCTGCAGCAGCACAATTTTTCTCTTGCTGCAGTCGTAGCCCTCCAGTGAGAGCAGTACCCAGCCCAGGTGTACCTCCCAGCACACCCGAACAGCAGCTTTGGCTGTCCATCCTTGTGCATGGGACCTCTACCATTTTTCTAGCTTCTGTATCACGTGAGATACTTCTCATCGGATGAGAAACTACATATTCCCCGTAAGTCCTTTGCACAGGCAGGCTGTGTCCTGTTTTGAGACAAACGGTGCTGAACAGCCGGGCAGAAAGGTGGCCCAGCCCCAAGTACTGTCAATCCCCTGCCTCTGGCCTTCATGAGCATTTGTGCGACTGATGGTGTGGGGGTGTCTTCTGCTGGTGGAACACAGCTGGCTAGACACAGTGGCTTTGCTCTTCAACGTGACAGCGACCTGCATAGCCAGGCGGTGCAGCAATGCCCACATAAAGGATGCAACTTCAGTAAAATAAAGACACCCATTTCTTCCCGTGGCAATTTTACCTTTTGAAATGAATATCTCCATGTCAGCAGAATAAACAAGGGCAATTTTTATCTTAATGCTTTTCCAGAACTTTGGTTCATAAGGGGCTGATTATTTTTGGGTTTCTGCCTGTTCTGACATTAGTCAAAGACTAAATTCCTGGCTTCACTGAACCTGTGATCTGCTTCCTTACAGCGAAATGGCAGGCTCTGGACATGCTGAGCCTATGGCTCAGGATCTTTTATCTTAACATGCATACATGAAAGTTGTCTCCCAGGGCCATCTTACTTGCTTAAATAGGAATTTGGGATGCTGTTAAACAAAATTCCTACAGTTTTCCCTGTCCCGTGTAACAGAGAAGCAGGGAGTCCAGATAATTAATGATGGATCTGTAGCCCATCCTGCTGTAATACTTCCTCTATCCTTAAGAAGTTCAAGAAGACAATTTCTTGAGAAATGACAGATGGCTCATTTTGCTTTGTTGTTCTTCCACGCGGTAGACGGATTTGCCAGTTAATTTATGGAGGCAGCAGCATCATGAGCATTTAGGGTGCAGGTGGAGCTGATCTAGCACTTGGTTGCGCAGCAGGAGGTGATCCTTATCATTGATGCAGGCTGCTGGCTCCGTGGTCCTTTCCCATTCCTTGTGCCAGTATCGATCCCGCTGTGTGCCAGCTCAGTTTACTAAACCTGCAGAAAATTAACCCAGCGGAAAAGAACAGTTAAAGGTGAGTGGAGCGAGCAAGCTCTTGGATGGATTCGGTTGAGTCCTTCTCAGGGAGGGGACTTTATCTTTGCACGGAGGGCAGCACTGACGATCTCAGGCTGGCAGGGCTGGTGAGGGCGGTGTCTAAAAGATCTTGTGGTCCTGAGGTCTGTCTGGTGAGCTTGGTCTCTGGATGATGAGAAAATGGCATTTCATACCACCCTCAGCATCTCACCTCTCTCTGTGTAGCAGCCAGCTTTTCAGCAGTAGCCGCTGAAAATGCTCAAGTTAAATACCGTGCACGCAAAAGTCAGCCATGCGCTACAGGGTGCAGTTGTGCTCTTAGCATGTATCTACACAAAGTTCTCAGGTATTTTTCTGACACCCTGTTAGGAAATTTGGCTGCTAATGGCCAGCCTCCAGAATGGCATGGGAGTTTGTGTGTGGTGCTGCCGTATGTGTTACAACTTGCTCTTGGGGTACATTTAATTACTTTTTTTCCTAATTGACAGAGCACTCCTTTGTTTGAAATCTTTCTGATGAGGGGTTGATTAAATATCTCAGTATGTTATTTTTTTCTTTCTTTATCCTCTGTGGCTGTAGCTTGGTACTGAATTTATCTTCCAGTGATCCTATCTCCATATTTTAATTTACAAGTGATCAGTGAGCCGTATATTGTATTCTGACAGCAGGCACAACTCATGCTGGGAATCTTTTATTCCTCCCTCCCCTCTTCTCTCTCCTGCAGAACTTTTACATTCATTTCAGAGTTTGGCAGGAAGGTTTCTGGGTTTAGGTTTGGGGGGCGTTTTGCTTTGGGGCATGTTTGTTTATTTCTTAAATTGGCCTTGAGTCCTTGCTTTCCTTCAGATAGACTTAGTTTCTGCTTCTCAGGGAAGCTCTTGCTTTTCCCAGGCCAGCGGCATGTCCCAGCCAGTGGTCTCTGAGTTAGCCATGGCCAGACCTGGGGGCTGTGGGCTTCCCAGCTTTCTCCATACCTGCAGCTACACACACGACCTTCTCTGTATATCCTCACAGATGTATGGCCTCTGAGCTTGAAAGAGACTTTCTGGGTCACATACGCATGCTTCCCCGAGGCCCCGCTTGGTTACCTGCTACTTTGTTAGCTGCTCCACCAGCTCCAGTGTGACACGGCTGGTAATCCCAGGCTGTCCCCTAGCTGAGCAGATGTCCTTGTCACCGCCTGCAGTCCTTGCGCCACAGCGTGTGGCGTGCAGCGATGGACTTGACCTGCAACCTGTGTGTTTGGTAGGTCAGCAGTCTGACCGTGCTGCTTTTGGGGGGACTAAGAGGGGGGCATCAGGCAGCTTGTCAGTCAGTTTGGCTGATGCAGTGCTCACCTTCTGTGGGGCTGAAGCTGGTGTGGGTACAGTGGAGCATCTGATGCAGGCAGGTCCACCACAGGGTACAAGGAGAGATGCCCATTCAGCGTTGCCACAGCACCCACCAGCAGCATTTTGAGTGCGTCAAGCTGCATTTCCCCAAGTTACAGTAGTACAGTGTGCCTCGGGGCATGTGCATGTGCTTGGGGCTCAAGTTTGGGCTGGGGCTTTTGGAATGGGTGACGGTCAGCATGGATGTGCACAGCTACTTAAGTGGCTGTCTCCTCTTGCTGCAGCAGCAGGCTGGGAGGCGGAGGAACGTCTGCGCCTGCTGGGCTATGGACTTTGCAGCAACTTGCTGAACATATATAAATGCAGATCACCTGGTGGTTTATTCCCAGCCTCTTTCTGTTCCTCGGAAAAGGTGGGTCACAGCCAGCTCCTAGGCTTGCTTCTAGGGCTGGGAGCACCCACCAGTCCATGCTGCAGGAGGCATTATTTGCAGCATTCATATACGGAACTGTAAATGTAGGAGAGAAGTGTCGTGTAGCTGATTTTTAGTAAAACATGAGCAGTACATGTAGGGAGGAGGAGGCCAAAGGCAGGCAGGCTCGAGCCTCTCGAACCCTGGGGGAGTGGGGGTAGCACTTGGGTGGCACCCACGGTGACGCCAAGGAGTATGGCCTGGGTGGGCGAAGGCATTGCTGCTCCTTCCCACCCCGTGCAGGGGCTCTGCCCTGGCACAGCTCTCTGTGGAAGGGCCATTGCATCGTCTTTCCAGGGGAGAGCAGACTCAGATTAACAGCCTGTCTGATTTCAAGCAGATGGTACTGACCCTGCAAGGGGGGAGGGGGAAAAAAGGTGACCCATATCCATCTAGACTGGCAGTCAGTCGGTTTGGTGGCTTGTCCAGGGACCAGTCTTCTCTGTATGAGAAAGAAGCAGCATGCAAAAGCAAGGATTTAGCTTTATGAGGTTAGTAGACTAGAGAGGTTGCAGGAAGACCTGCAAAGATAGGAGAGCTTCAGCTGCAGCTCTTTATTGCTGCTGCAGACAGACATATATTCTGCTTTTGTTTGCATGTCCAACCCAGAGCAGCCCACCTGCAACCAGGACCTGAGCACTTTGGGGATCACAGAAACTTTTGGCATTGCTCTGAAATGGGCACTGCTGAAGGTCAAGGTGGCATGTTGGTGTTCAAAGTCAAAGCCTCAGCTCTTTTGTCTGCCCACTTGGGAGGGGGCAGCAGCTGAACCTTCCTCGGGAAAGGGTTAAGGTTGTCTCTCCTTCCCATGGAGCTGCTCTCCCAGTAATTCAATCATGTCAGCCTGTTTGCAGGCAATAATTCATTGTTATAGGAACACTACAGTAAAGTGACAAGTTAATAATGGCAGTAATAATGGCAGGCAAAGTCTAATGCTATTTCCCTTTCTCCTGCTCCTGTTGCACCAGCAGCCTCCCATGTTGGCTAATGCAATTTGCAGCCTTGCTAATCCAGTTTCAGGAGGAATTGTGTTCTGTTAAAAGAGAATAACAGGAGTCGGGAGCTATGCTGCCATGTTCCTGCCATCTCTGGGGAGGCTGCCCCGGCGCTGGAAGTCTTTGTCTTTACTTTGCTGTGATTTCTATGCCACAGTTAAGCCTAATGAGCAAGGTCCTCCAAGGAGCATCTCATCTTCCCTTCTGCATATGCCTTTCCGCTGATGCCTCTTCTCTGAAAGGGCACACACGTCTTTCCCTTTTGAACATTGGTTTGCATTCGGCTATCTTAATAAACCTGACTGACCCACCCCTCGCCACGCTGAGTCAGGAGGCTGGCGTCTACTTGCTTGACTCCCATGGCCCCAGTTCCCCGCGGTCATTAACACGGGTGTCCTTGCAATGTGTGTGGAAGCGGAGGAGGCTCTTCAGCCCTGCCGTGTGGAAGGGCTGGCAGAGGGCTGAGCATTAGTGCATGTCTAAGCCTGTGGCAGGGCAGTGACCTGCACACGGGTCCCTTGAATCCAAAGCAAACATCCCCAGGCAAGAATTTGGGCACTGAGTGCTTTTCGGGCCCTGGTGAGGCAAATGATGAGGCACCTCTGGATTGTGACCACAGGCTGAGGGGTTGGCTGAGTTTGTGCCAAAAGCTCAGCCAGTGCCCTTCAGGGTTGTGCTGAGGGTGCCAGGGAGAGATGGGTTCCTCACAGGAAGAGTTGCCACACTTCCTGGAAATGAGTCTGTCCTGATCGGCCTGCTAAACCCCGTGTCTGGTGTTAAACTGGGGCTGGATTCGGGTTGGGCTGGCCTCGTTTCTGCTCCCTGCCCACCCCCACCTCAGCACAGGGAAATCCCGACGGAGGCTTTTAAAAGTAGGACATTCCCCAGGAAAACTTTTTGCAACACTTCATCAGTTCTCTCCAGGCGAGAGCGTCTTCTGGAGGAGCTCTCCCCAGAGGGCAGCAGCCTCCAAAGTGGGACACCGCCTCCCCGCTACAGTGACAGGGCTCCCTGGGGGACTCTGTGGGCTGGTGGTGGCCTTCCTCCTGCCCACCCCTTCTGCACCATGGCCACTGGCTCGTGCAGAGCTGGCTCTTTCCCTGGCTGGCATCCCCCTCCTCCTTCACTGCAGGGCAGCACGCTGGGGTTTTGTATGTTTTTTGGGGGAGGGGGGGAGGGTATCTTCAGCTGCAGTTAAACATCATCATTCCCAGCACTTGGTAAGAGTGGCTCCCAGGTGGGAAGTAAACTCCTGCTGTTGTATTTTCTTCCTGCCTACAAGGGAAGATGAGGTAAGGAGTTTGAGACATAGCGTCTTTTTATCACAGCATTTTTAGGTACAGATTGCAAAGTGCTATGGTGAAGGTAAGTGTTGTAACCTCTGCTTGATGATTAGGAAACAGAGGGGAGGGAGCCAAGTGGCTTCACCAAGGCAGCGAGTCAGCAGAAAAGCTGTGAATCACGTCACTGCCTCTGTCCTCCTACTTTGATGAGTGCTTTCCCTTCCCCCAAATATTTGTATAACCGTGCTTACCACATGCCCAGCTTGAGGAGACTGATTGCCTGCTTGATGGTGTGTAGGCAACCCCCACCATATATATCAGCTTGTAGAGCATGTAGCCATGTCGTAGCCTGCTGTGATCTAAGGTGAGTCTGAGCAGGCCCCCCAGCCCAGAGGTGCAACCTTTGAGGACCAGAGGCTGCCACAGGTATCCTGAGACAACGCGTGTCCCTGCAAATGAGTGGGGACGTTTTCCTTGGCCTGGGAATTAGTGCAAAGGGACTGTGATGCTGGAGGACGATCTGTAAAGTGAGGTGCCTAGTAGCGTATGGGCTTGCTGTGGACATCTAGCGTCTTTGCCAGCCTCTCCGTCCTAAGAGGCATGTAACAGCCCCCGTGTCCTGACCAGGCTCCAGCACAAGTCATCACCTTTTGAGCCTCCTGCGGCTCCTCCAGCAGATGCGGCAGGATGCCTTCAGCATTGCAGGAGAGTGTCTCTCCATGCCATCAGAGACCTGACGTCTTCTGTCCCGGCACAGCCTGCAGGGCCCCTGCCCGAGCACCACTGCAGGGTTCAGCGCCTACACACGTTCTTCACAGGGGCAACCTGGCTCCACAGGGGCTGGGAGACCAGGCTGGCTTAAAAAAAACCATAGGAGAGTTGTAACCATGACTTGTTGCCAGTGTAAATTGAAAGCCTTAATAGCCTACCTAGGGCCAATTACAGTACATCAAGGTATGATATCCTCTTTACTGGCACCCTCCAGGGAGCCAGGAGACATTGTGGCAACAGGATTATGGTTTGCAGATGATATGCACGATAACTTCACCTAGACACATGCACCTGTTCCCCTCACTAAGCAGATGTTCGGGAGGCTGTTAAGAGAACATCAGCCTCTTGACAGCGCAGCAGAAAATGCCATGTAACCGTGCCTGCTCACATCGCTGCGCCCACCGCCTCCGCTGCTCGGTGCGGTGCCGGAGCAGCCCTGCCCTGGCACATCGAAACCCCAGCCCCTGGGGCAGAGCGGATCAGCTCAGGGTTTGAAGGCTGAGCCCTTTCCTGGCTCTCTGCCCAGGTGAATCCCCAAGCCGGGAAAGGGGAGTTTCCCCCTTGTCGGGAGGGTGAGGTTTGGCTGGCTCAGTGCCTGGGGTGTCAGTCTCCTTGCAATCTCACTCACGCACCAGCGGCTACAGTCGTTTCCATGTGGTGGCGAGCATCTTTAAACATGACCTGGCGAGCTGCACGGGGCATAGAGAGACCCACTTTGCGCTGGGGGAGACTTACCACCAGGATGGAAAGAGATGGATTCCCTGGTGTCAAAAGAGATGGACTCCCTGGTGTTGTATTGTACCATTACCATCGCCCTGGAGCACTAACTTCAGGATTTCCCCCCTCCCCTTTTAAATCATTTTTCCCAAATGCAAAATGAGCCTTTTGGATTAGTTTGCATATCTGTGAGTGGTGGCTGATGGTCATCCATGTGGGAGAACAGGAGTGCGAGCCGCTCCACGAAGCTTCCCATGTCTTAACCAGGGTGCGGGCGGAGGATCTCTGCCCTGCACGAGCAAGCAAACCAGCCTGCAGCCCCAAGGTGAAACTGCCCCAAGGTAACCTGCACACCACAGCGTTTGCAACTCAGCAGTTTTCAGCCTGTGGTCTGTAAAAGCCGTGAATTATTTCTATAGGATCTGCAAAAGGTAATGAAGAAGAGGTAGGTGTGCATTTACTGTGCAGGAGCCGGAGCCTGGACGAGGAAGCATTTGATGTTCACAGATTGGAAAAGACTGAGAATGTCCTCTCTGATTCTGTGGGAGGGAAACAAAACCTGCACTTGCATCTTCCATGGTGTGCCTCTGTTAGGAAAATAAGTCACGTTAGATGAGAGGTGCATTGGCAGGGATGTCATTATGTATCACCAATACCTCTAATCTAGACGAAACTTTGCACGCGGTGTTACGAACCTGTGCAAGTGCGTGCAGTCTAGCAAAGGGAAGCCCTGTAGTTCCCTGCCAGGGCCTGCTGCTCCGACGGGTAGCAGCAGTAGAAGCAATCATCTCATCAAGATTTGGGGGACTCTGTGGATGTGTGGGCAAATTCCTGAACGCTGCCCACAACGGCTGCCAAGGAGGGCTCGGAGGACTGGGCTGCCTGCGTGGAATTTAAGATCTCATTTTTGCCAGAGTTAGTTTTCTTCCCCATCACTCACACCCCCACAAAAGAAGACATCTTCCCGAGTGTCAAAGGGAAGCAGGGAGAGCTCCATGGAGGCCATCCAGGAGCCCCTGGATGACCTCAGGGGTCCGTGCTGGTTGTACAAAGTGAGAATTGCCGTGATCATGGCCCAGGAACACAGCCTCACCGCTTCTGCGAAATACATCTGTCACATACGAGGTGCAGGTCTTTTACCCCGAACACCAGCCTTAAAATTACTCGGTGCCCGTCCCCCTCATTTTCATGGAGGTGCCGTGATGTGGGAAGAGCAGTGGGAGGAATGCTTGTGTCGCAGCAGCTCTGGTCTGTGCGTACCCTGGCTTTGTCTCCATGTGTGTGTTGATATTGAGCAACCCCACCACACACAGCATGTGTATATACTGCATTTTAATAGATATAGGGCTACTGACTTAACATACATGGTTGCTATAGTAACAGAGGTTTCCTTAGTAACGGTTGCAGAAAATAATCCAGTACCAATTAAAAATAAACTGTTTGGAAAGGGGGCTGGGGGAGAAAGGAAACTGCTGAGAATCACCTTCCCCTTTATTGGTTCATCTCCCAGGGACTCGGAAGATTGATTAATGCTTGAAATAACCTTTCTTAACCAACGGTGAGCCAAAAAGGTGAGACAAGTGTGGGTGCGGTGGCTAAAGCTGCCATCCTGAAGTGAAACAAAGGGGAAGGAGTGCGCCTGGGGTACGGCAGAAATACAACAGGGTGATGCTAAGTCTCTCCCATTAGGTTGAAGTCCCCAGGGAGGAAAAACAAGGGACTATTTCCCTCCTTCCTTCCCTCCGCTGTCTGTGTGCCATACTCGTGACACAGCCATCGAGTCTTTATTAGCATACTGATTAAAGCCACGGGCAATCCAGGCTCCAGGGGAACGTCTAATGCGATACCAGGATGCCTATCTCAGATGCTGTGTTAGAGCAGAAAGCGTTGCTGTGGTGGGAGTTCCTTCCTCCCATTTGATGTTGTTTGCCTGTGCCCATCCTCTCCCTCGGCGCCGTCGCTCGTTGGCTGTGCCGACAGGCATCCAAGACCCTGGGGCCCAAGGGGAGCTGGAAGCAACGGAAGCAAAGCGTGATGCAGAGTGAGGAGCCCGTGTCTTGGTGAGAGAGGAGACAACGTCGCTTCCCTGCAAACGGAGGATGCGTGGGACGGGTTTCCAGGGTGCGGATGGGCACAGCTCCCCTGGCAGCCTTTGGTTGTTTGTGCCTGTGGTGCCACACTTCTGTCGTGCCACCTGCGTCCAGGGTGCTCACTCGGTTTTGTCAGGAGATTTACCAGTTGTCAGCAGAATCCTTTCACCTGGCAGCAAGCTGGCATGCCCCCTCAGAGGGAAGCTGCCATGCAAGGGGAGGCAAAGGAGGGGAGGTGATAGCAGAGCTGCTGGGAGAAGTGGTGTGTCCAGCCAGGAGCTGCTCCTCCCCTCGGGTCTATAGCCGGCAGGGCTCCAGGGGACACCAAGCACAAGTGTCACAGGAGGGCGCTTCGCGTTCTCCTGCCCTGGGTTGAGACTTGGGCAGCAGGCACAGCCTGAGCATACACAAGGGAGGTTTTATCTCCTGCTCCTGCAGGGAGAGGGGAATCGGAAACCAGCGTGTGTCTCTCCCTGTGGGGACGAGAGCTAATGACACTACTGTGTCATCCTCAGGGCTGTGTGACCACTTAGCTACCCGCGTGGGATCTGCAGTCACGCTTGGGAAGCCAAGGGAGGTCACGTGCCTGTGGCTTGTCCAGGCTGTGCAGTCCATGATGGACCTGGAGCCAGAGCTCCTGGCTGCTGGAGCAGAGGTTGCTCCTGCTGATCCTTTCCAGTCTGGTGCTCTTTTTCTTTTCTGGTTGTGCCCCTGTTTGCTCCCCTATCTGTTATGTGTCTGTGGGTTACGTGTCAGTGAGATGGCTGGCATGTGACAACGGTAAAGTCTTGTTTAATTCACTCTTCCTAGAAATGGTTTTCTCTGGATGTGGTCAACAGCTCATTGCCCTGAGGTGCAAGTGGTATGATTTCACCATGAAAAAAACCCCGCTGAGTTTGGGTGTAGCCTTCATGCTAAGTTTGGTGCCTCAGACCACACTGAATTAAGAAAGAGAAGCTTTCAAAGGTCAAACTGAAAAAGCAGCCTCTTGCTGAGGGACACGGTGGGAGGATCCAGGAGTAGAGCAGGAGGTGAAAGAAGATATAAGATTTGGTAGGAGAACATCTAAATGCCTTTGTCTTAAAGGTCCAGTGCAAGTGGGACCCAGGCAAGAGCAGTTGGTCTGCAGTTGGGGATGAAAAGTTGGAGAGGGACTTTTTACAAGGGCATATAGTGATAGGACAAGGGGCAATGGCTTTAAACTGGAATAGGGGAGATTTAGAATAGATATTGGGAAGAAATTTCTCCCTGTGAGGGTGGTAAGCCACTGGAACAAACTGCCCAGGGAAGCTGTGGATGCCCCATCCCCAGAGGTGTTCAAGGCCAGGTTGGATGGGGCTTTGAGCAACCTGGTCTAGTGGGAGGTGTCCCTGGCCATGGCAGGGGGGTTGGAACTAGATGATTTTTGAGGTCCTTTCCAACCTAAACCATTCTATGATTCTGTGACTGTCTGGTCCTCCCCAAACCAGGTGAGTTTCTTTTCTATGTTAATGACCCAACTCTCCTCTTTCTTCTCCATTCCTCCCTCTCAGTGACCAAGCTGCAGGTGAGCAAGTCGAAGCGGAGCATCACTCTGGTGGAGAACAGGCCCATCCCCCTCAACTGCTCAGTGAAATCTCAGACCAGCCCCGACTCGCATTTCGCCGTGCTGTGGTACGTCCACAAGCCCTCCGACGCCGACGGCAAGCTCATCCTGAAGACAACCCACAGCTCGGCCTTCGAGTATGGCACCTACGCGGAGGAGGAG
Organism: Anarhynchus alexandrinus; assembly: GCA_008711295.1. Lineage (NCBI taxonomy): Eukaryota > Metazoa > Chordata > Aves > Charadriiformes > Charadriidae > Anarhynchus > Anarhynchus alexandrinus. Next base: position 458,230 of record VUYV01000184.1, on the reverse strand, counting down.
GGGCTGCGGGGCCGGCTGCAGTTCGAGCGCTCAGCGTCAGGGGGGCTCTTCAGCCTGACGGTACAGCGGGCAGAGGTCCGAGACAGCGGCAGCTACTACTGCCATGTGGAGGAGTGGCTGCTCAGCCCCAACCACGCCTGGTACAAGCTGGCGGAGGAGGTGTCGGGGCGAACAGAGGTCACCGTCAAGCAGCCAGGTACCATGTGTCATGCCGGTGGGGTCCTCTTGACATGGGCTCATGTGCATGGCTTCTGAGCTCGCTGGGCTTTTCTAGGGCAACACGGATCCTCTGCTCTTCTTTGCGCTACAGCCTTGTCACCCCCTCCTTGCATCCTCATGTCTCCACGTCCCTGCACAAAGAGGGTCGTTTTCCCTCCTCCATTTAGGCTGGGTTGGCGTGCGCTTCAGTGTCGCCACATGAAGGTTTTCCATCCCCCACGATCTAGAGGGCCACTGTATCCAGCCAGGTGTCTTTATCCTCAAGAGCATCATGTAGCAAGAGTGTCGACTAGCGACCTACCGAGAGAGAACTGGTGTGTGCCTGCCTGGGAAAGCATTTTCATGTTTTGCACACAGTTTAATTTTACTCTCTGCCTGCATCCTGGCAGGCGCAGGGAGTCTTGTCTCTTTTCCCTCTGCGCTGTGCACATGCGATGCAAGTAACGAGTTTAATGAGGTGGGGAGCTGGCTGCCAGGAAAGGAGAAATCTGCTCTGCTGATGGTTTCTGTGGCAGCAGACATCACTGTAAAGATGGGCTGCTGGAGGAGCTAAAGATGGCCCCCATGATCTGGGGACAGAGCCCACATTTCATGCAAAGGGGGGAGGCAGGTAGGCAAGCACTGTCTTTGAGAGCAGCCTGGACCCCATGTGTCCTTCTGAAGCAGAGCATCAGTACTTCACAAGGAAGCCTACCTTGTCCCCACTTGCTCTGGGTGCCTGTTTCTGGAGAATAAAATCCCTCCGGCAGGAAGGATGCACTCGGGATAGCAGGGCTGGACTAGGATGCTTAATGTATTTTCTCTGTCTGGATTTGGCTGGCTAGACACAGGCTCTGGACGGGGGTGTGAGAGGGATACTGGGTATGGTCCCCAGCCAGTGTCCCCAGCACATCTTTGCCTGGTCACACAGGGACCACAGCAGGCCACAATGTGCAGTTTGCTGCCAGTCCCAGCTCCTCGTTTCTGTCTGCAAAGTCCCAAGATGACTGTGGGGCGGTCAGGGAGCAGGGAGCTGTGATCTGCCCTCTCCTTTGCATCGCCCACCGCTCTCTGGGAAGTACAGTGCCCGTCACTTGCTGCAGCAGCAGTACCAGGGAAGTCCAGACTGTGCCCCTGGAAATAAGTTATGAAGGAGTTAGGAGTGTACGACACGTCATTTCACATAAAAGAGCTGATTGCAGTCACCCCCTCCCCATGTATCAATGAAATTGTGGAGCAAAAACCAGGGACATTCCCAAGGCAGCAAAACACTGTATGTGACTTTGCCCTCATGCCACTTCTCGTTTTGCAGTGGTGGTTCCCTATAATCAGCCGTCCGTTCTCTGCCTTGATTTTTTCCCTTTTCCCACTGCGGGAGGGCTTACTGGTCAGGGTGTGGCTGGGCTACTGCCCTGCCCCAGGAGGAGTACGAGTAAAGACTGGGGTGTGACCTCCCTTCATAAGGTGTCTGTGCACTTAGGACCCCCAGGTCCTACTGGGAGATTGTGGGTTTCCAGTTCTCTGTGCTGAATGGGGCGTTGTTGGTGGCTAGCCTGAGATTTTTAGAAGACCCTAAAAAACACAAGTCCTATTTGCTTTTCCCCCTCTTCCCCCCTACCCCCCCATCTTTCTTTTTCTCCCCTTGCTCATTTATTTCACCACACCCCAGGACTGTGGCCATGCGGGAAGGGCTTGTGGGGAGACAAAGGACCTTTGCAGCCCTCGGTCACCTTGTATTTCTAATGGCCTTTTCCTGTAGATAACCGCCTGAAGGTGAACCAGACCCACAAGAACATCACGGTGCTGGAGAACCAGTGGGTGACCCTGGAGTGCCTGGTCAGCAGCCGGACCAGCCCCTCATCCCAGCTGTCGGTGGAGTGGTACGTGTGGCGGCCGGGCCACCCGGAGAAGGAGGCGGTGGCCCGGCTAAGCCGGCAGAGCACCCTGCGCTACGAGGACCTGGCAGCACTGGGCGACCTGCGGAGCCGGCTGCACCTGGAGAGCCCATCCCCAGGTCTCTACCTCCTCTCCATCCAAAATGCCACTGTGCGGGACAGTGGGGCCTATGATTGCCGCGTGGAGGAGTGGCTCCTTGACCCCAGCGACCGGTGGTACAAGCGGGCAGAGGACCTCTCTGGACTCATCACCCTCACAGTCAAGCAGCCAGGTGAGGAGGATCTTGTGCCAACAACTTTCAGCAGCGCTTTGCCCTCTTGGACCGAAGGCATGAGTCACCATCTCTCTGTCATTGACAGCAGGTCTGGGCAGAGGGCAGGGCCACTGTACTTCAGACCGTGCTGATGCTTTCTTGCATGTCTTCTTGGGTGCACCCTTGCTTTTCTGGAAGGAGCATGGAGCAAGCCCTGCAAACACAGCTAGATGGGCTTGGGATTTTGTCACCACTGCATCTGCAAATTTAGGTTTTTACAGGACTTTTGGCAGATTCAATAGGATAGGCTTCTGATTTAATTCACATTTTGATTGAGGATGAGATGGGAGAAGCTATCTGTACTTCCCAGGCGTGTGTTCCAGGGGCAGGATCCTTACATGAAAAGGGGGCAGCAGAGGAGGTCGAGACCCTTACTGGCATCCAGGCAGTTTCCCACGCTGATACTCCCCATTCTGTGGGTGAAGAAGCAGATACAGGGTGTGCAGCTCCAAGGGTTCATCTGTTGGTTGGGACAAGGGCTCAGGTTTCTTTATGGGGCGGGAGTTGGCTATGAAGAGCCTGCCTCTATATGGGCAAGGGGGTACTTATGGACTTCCTGGCCACCCTTTTGCTGGTTATAGTGTTTCAGGCAGATCCTGCTGCCTAGCACCACTGTTTTAGCCGTGCCCAGACACAGGGGGGCAAGCATCAGGGATCGCTGCAGGTGCTTCTTGGTTTTTTCCAGGGTCTAGTGGGGTAAAAATTGCTACAGAAGTTCAAACCAAGGAGGAAACTCCAGTTTCAAAGGTTTGCGAACAGAATAGAATAGAATAGAATAGAATAGAATAGAATAGAATAGAATAGAATAGAATAGAATGTTTCAGTTGGAAGGGACCTGCAATGATCATCTAGTCCAACTGCCTGACAACTTCAGGGCTGACCAAAAGCATGTTCTTAAGGGCATTGTTCAAATGCCTCTTAAACACTGACAGACTTGGGGCATCGACCACCTCTCTGGGAAGCCTGTTCCAGTGTTTGATCACCTTCTTGGTAAAGAAATGCTTCCTTATGTCCCATCTGAAGCTCCCCTGGCACAGCTTTGAACCATTCCCACACGTCCTATCACTGTGTACCAGGGAGAAGAGCTCAGCACCTCCCTCTCCACGTCCCCTCCTCAGGAAGCTGTAGAGAACAACGAGGTCGCCCCTCAGCCTCCTTTTCTCCAGACTAGACAAACCCAAAGCCCTTAGCCGCTCCTCATAGGACATTCTTTCCAGCCCTTTCACCAGCTTTGTTGCCCTCCACCGGATGCATTCAAGGAGCTTAACATCTTCTTAAATTGTGGGGCCCAGAACTGCACAGAGTACTCAAGGCGAGGCCACACGAACACTGAATACAGTGGGATAATCACCTCTTTTGACTGGCCAGTTATGCTGTGTTTGGTGCAACCCAGGATGCAGTTTGCCCTGTTGGCTACCAGGGCACACTGCTGGCTTGTATTGAGGCTGCTGTCAACCAGCACCCCCAGATCCCTTTTTGCAGGGCTGCTCTCCAGCCACTCCTCTCCCAATTTATACTTGTGCCCGGCATTACTCTGTCCTAGGTGCAGAATCCAGCATTTGGACTTCTTAAATTTCATCCCATTAATCGTTGCCAAATGCTCCAATCTATCTGGATCCCTCCGCAAGGCATCTTGTCCCTCAAGAGAGTCAACAGCATCTCCCAGTTTGATATCATCAGCAAACTTGCTAATGGTGCATTCAACTCCTGCATCCAGATCGTTGATAAATACATTGAACAGAAATGGCCCTAGAATTGAGCCCTGAGGAACACCACAGGTGACAGGTCACCAGCCAGATGTAGCCCTATTCACTACAACCCTTTGAGCTCTGCCTTTCAGCCAGTTCTTCACCAGCGCACTGTGATCCCACATATCCCACAGTTGGACAGTTTGTCCAGGAGGATGTTGTGAGAGACAGTACCAGAAGTCTTACTAAAATCCAGAAAAACTACATCCACCACCTTCCCTTCATCCACTAGATGGGCGACCTTATCCTAGAAGGATATTAAATTAGTTAAACCGGACTTTCCCTTTGTGAACCCGTGTTGACTGTGCCTGATGATTGCATTATTCTTTAAATGCCTTTCAGTGGTATCCAGTATAATCTTCTTAATTATTCCAGGAACTGAGGTTAGACTAACAGGTCTGTAGTTCCCTGGGTCTTCCCTTGAGCCCTTTTTGTAAATCGGAGTAACACTGGCTAGCTTCCAGTCAGTGGGGATCTCCCAAGACTCCCAAGGCCTTTGGATGATGATTGAGAGGGATCCTGCCATAACATCCACGAGTTCCTTCAATACTCTGGGATGGATCCCATCAGGCCCCATGGCTGATACAGCTGGTCCTTTACAATTTCAGTTGGTCCTTTACAATTTCAGTATCCACAAATGGAAAATCACTGTTTCCACGCTTGTGTTATACTAACACCCATTATTATTAAAGTAATATTATCAGATTAATCAGTGTTAAAAGAATCGGTGTTAAAGACTGAGGCAAAAAAAGCATTGAATGCCTCTGCTTTTTCTTCATCCCTATTAGTCAGATGACCATCTTCAACAAATATCGGTCCAATGTTTTCTTTAGACCTCCTCTTGCTATTAACATACTTTAAAAAGCCCTTCTTATTATCTGACAAAACACTGGCCAGTTTCAACTCTCACTGAGCTTTGGCCTTTCATGTCTTCTCCTTGCATATATGAAACAGAGCTCTAATCTTCCTGTGAAGCTTGACCTCGCTTCCAGGCATCATACAATTTCTTTTTCCTCTTGAACTCCATGAGGAGTTCCCTGTTCAGTCAAGCTGGTCTTCTGCCCCGCTTGCTTGACTTACGATGCAGTGGGATTGCCTGCTCCTCTGCTTCGAAAAGGTGCTTCTTAAAGACTTCTAAGCCCTCAAAAGCAGATTCCCAGGGTATTCTGCTAAGTTTTGTCTGTTCTAACTACAGATAAGCTGCAAGGACAATTTACCTTGGAAAATACGGGTTCCCTAGTTTTTGAGGCAAATGACTCAAGATTAAATGTCTGTCTTAAAGGCTGTAAGTCAAATAACACTTATGGTCCTCATTTGCTGGGTACTCTGCAAATACTGCTGTGGTACTTTATGCCTGTCCATTCCAGCGAGGTGTCAGCCTTGTCACTCTGCAACGGAGCTGGCAAGAGGGTAAGATTCTGGAAAGATTTTAGTGGTCATTCCTGGCAGAGAAGATTTTTGCTGCAGAGGAGGAGCTTGCTTGGGGAATGTTTTTGCTTGCAGGTCCTTGCTGGGGAAACTTTGCTGGACAAGGTGGCTTGAGCAGAGACCAACCTCAGGCAATCCCTGTACCCTGCATGCCTGCATGGTTGTAAGTGCAGTTCTTCATCCAGGCTGAGAATTGCCAGCCCTGATGGAGGGGGGAAATCCTTGAGGCTCATTTTGAGTTGCAGAAGGATGTGAAGTGGGAAGAAGAGAGGGAGTTGGGGGTGAGCTAATTCAAGATAATTTTTTTTCTAAAAGTGCTTTGTTGTTGTTTGTTTTTCTTTCATGGCAGCCAGTAGCTAACAAAATGACTAACCTTAAAAATAGCGGAGCTTGTGACTCATGTCTCATTAGTTAGGATCCCCATGCTTATCTTTCAGGACTGTAATCATGAGCAATTGGAAAAAAAAAACTCTCAGCACCTTCAGACAGCAGTTCTTCTCTTTCTGCTTAGCCTGCTGAGGTGGGGGAGGCTTTGTGTTGGTTTTGACAAGCCATTTCCTTCCCTTCCTCCTTTTTACCTCAGTAGTCTCCGAAATCTCGGGACTTACCTCATTCCTGTTTCTGCTCAGGAGTCGTGCCAGGGAAGATGTGAACTGAAAACACCCGTGTTGCCTATGGCCTGTAGAGCTCTGGCTTTAACGAAGATTTTCCTTATGGGACCATTTAAAAAGTGTAGGGCAGGTGCTGTAATGAGGAGCCCCGCAGCTGATGAGAGCTGGGGGACAGCAGCCCCCTCCTGCAGGGACGCCCGGGGTCAGCGCGAGGGAGGGCTTGCCCAGCTACCTTCCCTGGAGGAGAAAGCGCCTCTCTCTTTGGCGAGCTATCAGCTTGCCCTTCCGTCTCAGCCCCCGTGTTGGAAAAGGCTTTTTAATCTTTAAATGAAAGCTTAGATCCGGACTGATTGTGATCCCTGGAGTATGTGTTCCCTGGCAAGATGACTAAACCACATGTTAATTGCTCTTGAAGTCAGCCTTTAATCAACTCATCTTAGATTCTGGCCGCTGCATCTCAGCTAGGTAAAAACATCTCTAGCCTTGCTGCAAGGACTAGCGGGAAAAAAAATGAGAGGCAGACTTTTGGAAGCATCCTTGCTGTGTCTGTGCTGAGGATATCTCCATGGAAGAACATCTTACCTAAATAACTTCCCAAATTGCTGGAAAAAATACTCTCCTCTTCTGTCATACTGATTTTCAAGTCCTTTGAGCGCTCTCAAAGAAATAAAAAATAAGCGTGGAGTGCAATGCTCTTTGCACCGGTAGCTGGGGAGTAGTAGTATGTCGCTCCTCAGTGCATGCACCAAACCTTGGTATTTCCTGATGTGTTCTTATAGCACATCTGGATGAGCTGCAGCAGCTTTCTCCTCTCACACGCGTGCCCATTAGTTGGTGCAAGGGTCTGCGAGGGCAGGGTGGTAGCGCAGCGCTTACAGCCAGCTCCTGTTTGACCCTCTGCCAGGTGGCGCATGGTGAGGTGAGGATGCTGAGCCTGCAGGGTTGACCACAGAGGTACCCATGGGACTTGGCAGGCTGCATCAAGCCTTTGGGTTTTGCTTGGATTGTGCTCAGCACCAGCGTTGTGACAGTCAGTCTGCGCCAGGGCAGGGTGGCTTTGATGATAGCATTTTGCTCAGCGCTCACCTCTCCCCTTTTGTCATCTCAGATCCCACCTTGCAGGTGGACACGGCCACCGCCAACCTCACGGTGCAGGAGAAGGAGTCCTTCCCGCTGGACTGCAGCATCCTGTCCCGCTCCAGCCCAGAGTCCCATTTCGCAGTGACGTGGTACAACCTACGGGCCAAAGAGGCAGGTGGCCGCACGGAGGTGGACGAGGAGGAGGAGGAGGAGAGGGAGGCGGTGCTGAGCGTGGGCCCTGATGCTGTCTTCAGCCCTGAGGCCAGTCGCTGGGAGGGCCGCCTGCGATTCCAGAGGCTCTCAGCGGTGCTTTTCCGGCTGACGGTGCTGCAAGCTGGCGGTGCTGACACGGGCAACTACTCGTGCCGCGTGGAGGAATGGCTGGCGGACCCCAACGGCGTGTGGTACCGGCTGGCGGAGGAGGAGTCGGGGACAGTCGCTGTTCATGTGCAGGATGCAGGTGAGAAGAGGCAACAACCCTCCTGGGGGCATGGCCCTGGCATCCCCTGCGTCTTTGGTTCAACCAAGATCAAATGGCCAAGGAGTGAGTGGGAATGAGGGTCTTGCCTGCACCAGGGCTAATCTGTGGTGCCGGTGCTTTTCCAGTCAGCTTGGTGGCATGTAGCCCAGCTCTTGGCTGAACTTGCACATCTGCGCTGCGCTTAGCTCTGTGCTAGGGCTGCCCACCCCACAGCACTTACTGCCTGGTGTGTCTGGGTCAGCGGGGACAGACATTGCCCCCCACTGGGGTTTAGCCTTTCCCTTTGGGAAACACATGTGGAATTTGGCTTAGTTCTGCACAACGACACAACCTGTGGCACAAGGGTGTCCTAGCAACTCTTGAAGCCATTGGATGGTTTAGAAGCCCCAGAGAGGTCATGAGAGTTCTGTGGGCCATGAAGGGAGATACCCTGGGGTCCTGCCTCAGTGTACCACCACTGAGGGAAACGATGCTTTGCAAGGTTCCCAGCTTTATAAGACGGCAGAAAATCCACACAGAAAGTCCAGGGGGGGACTCTCTAGCACTCATGAAACTCTTGGGGAAAATAAAGCCGAAACATGCTCTGCAATAGCTTTTTTTTTTGCTGCTCTGTTTACCAATATTGGTATTTTTCTCAGAGCCTCACTTCCTACGTTGACACAGATTAACGAACATCTTGGTTTTATTTTTCTGAAGACATTTATAGGCCACGCGTTGCAGAGAAGCTGTGAAATGTGACTGTCCTGTGTCTCTTTCCAGGGTCCACCCTGCAGTCTGTCATCTGCTCCAACGACGCCCTCTTCTACTTTGTGTTCTTCTACCCCTTCCCCATCTTCGGCATCTTGATCATCACCATCCTCCTGGTGCGGTTCAAGAGCCGAAACTCCAGCAAGAACTCGGAGGGCAAGAACGGGGTCCCCTTGCTGTGGATCAAAGAGCCTCACCTCAACTACTCTCCCACTTGCCTAGAGCCACCGGTACTCAGCATCCACCCGGGAACCATAGACTAAAGAGGCAGAGGCACCCGGAGGGACGTGCAGAGAGAGAGAGAAGCAGAGACACACCGGGATCCCTAAGGAACAGAGTGGGTTTTGTTGTTCTTGTTTCATTTGTTTCACTGTCTGTGCTCCAGCATGGCGGCTGAGCTCTGCGGAGTGCCCAGCTGGCAGGGACAGGAAGGTCCGAGGCTTCCTCCAGCGCCTGTGGGAACACACCCCCTCATCCAAACAGATGAGGGTCCCTGCACTTGCTGTACAATAGCGGATGTTCCTCTCGGATTAATTTTGCTCCCGCCAATTGCTGTCCTTTGGGCTGTTACTTTTTTGTTGTCGTTTCTTTTTTGGTCACTCCAAGAACTGTAGGCTTCCCCTGCCCTCTGCACAGTGAGTTGATCCCAGAGGGCTTTTGGTCCAGGGGCAATCTCTTTGGAAGTAAATGTATATGTTTTCCAAAACAGACTGTTGTTTTCCTCGTCAGACTCAGTGCCATGGTGAAGGAGGTCCTTTCCCTAGGTGCGCTGAGCTAGCTCCTCCCTCTTCCAAAACAGATAAAGCCAGGTCCACCTCTGAGGGGTTAGCTGGGCTGTCGGGAGGTCCATCTCAAAGGCTGGCTGTAGCCTCAGTATCTTCTTGCCTCCATCTTACTGTTCTCTCAGGAGGGGACAACTCACCTTTTGGGAGCATTTCCCGGTCTTGGAGAGACTGACTATTCAGCGTGCTTGCGGTCAGGACAAAAGCAATTTAGTTTGTCTCCAGGAACTGAAGGGGGAGATGGAAGGAGGACACCTGAAAGCCCTGACTTTGTTGGTAGCAAAGAGGGTCCTCGTACGGTCCAGCTTACCGGAGTCGTGCTTCTCCCTGGTGTCCATGCTGCCACCTCTGACGAGGCGGGTCCCCTCTGTGCCCCAGTCGCCTGGGGGCAGGTGGCTGGATCTAGTCTCTGAAGACTTCAACATGACCAAAGTAATGACTCTAGAAAGGGGGAAAGGGAAATGAAGCTCCACGGTTGGGTTCACAGCCCCTGAATGGTTCAGCCAAGGAGCCCAGTTGCAGCCACACCACGCAGCAGGGACATGCAGTTAACCACCGCGTCTCACGAGTTTCCCTGTGGCTTGCACTACTTCCCAGCGCGAGCTTGGACAAGACAAGGAGTCTGCAGCACATTGGCGCCCTGGGGGCTTCCCTGTCCCCTTGGGCCACAAGAAATTTCCCCCTGTGCGTGCGCGTGCATCTGCCGTTTTTCATTCCTGGGGCTTTAGGAGGAGAAACCGTTTCTCCATAAGCTCCCCCTCCTGGCAAAGTCACCTGCTCTTGTCGTAGGCAGTCGCTGTGGCAGGAAATGCTGTTCTTTCTGTGAAAGATATGGCTCTCGCGAACCAAACCAGGGCTCTTGCCGCATGGGGCACCGGAGCTCCCGTACCCCGTAATGCCAAGTACCCCTGCCCTGTCCTGTGGAGGAAACCGCCTCCTCCCCCATACGCCCTAAGCATTATGTCTGGCGGAAGAAAATGTTTGCCAAAAATGGCCTTTTGTTGTCTTCCTTGATGTCTTCCTGGCAAATCCGGCCATTTATTTTTTGCAGCATGGCTGAAGCCAACCGGGGTGGATGGGCACAGCTGCAAGACACCCCCCCCCCCCCCCCAACCTCGCAAGAGAGAGGTGCCATACCCACAGCCTCTGTCGTCTTCAGAAGGTTCGGACTGCTCTTTGTGAAGAGAAGGGGACCTCAGCAGATGCTCTGTAGCACTAGTCGCACAAGGCACTAGACCCTTATGCCTTGATGTTTCAGAGGTGGCAAAGCCTCAGGTGGGACATCTGCACCGTGCATCCCCTCTCCCAGCTGGGAGAGGGCCCACGTGGCTGCCAACCGTGCCGTGCCAGGGCGTTCAAAGTCAGCCACCTCTGCTCCTCCACCGGAACGGCATCGGTTTCTTCCGCTGGGAAGCCCAAATTTCACTCATTCCTCTGCGAAATCTGCCTCCTCAAGACATAACTGCTTACTGGCCCCAGCATATGCATAATATCACACTCCTATATATATACATATATATATATATATGTATCACACACCCACACACTTGTCTTCCTTTTTCTGGATAAGGCGTCTGCAAAGAGAGGAGTGGGATGAGAAGTTGAATGGAAATGAAGAACCAAGGCACAAACAGCAGCAGCTGCAGCCAGTGGGTATTGTTTCATAAATGTAGTATCTCCTGTACATACTGCTCCCGGGCAGGAACTGCAACTCATTTCAGCTTTAAAGGAAAAAAAAAAAAGAGAAAATGAAGTCGGGGGGAGCCGTTCTTTCCTGGGAGAGCACTGTGCTGCATCCGAGCCACGGTTCTCCTCGTCAGCCTGTCTGCCCCGGAGCAGGGCTCTCCCAGAGGGCTGTCCTCCCCCTGGCCAAAACGGGTCCTTTCCCAGCCCGGCAGTTCCTGCACCGAGCCCGGGCTTTCCTGGGAAGCGGCTCCCATGGTGGTCCCTGAATGTACCTTGCCGGTGACATGTCTCCGTTGCTCTGGCAGTGTGTTGCCCAGTCTCAAACGTCTCTCTGTTTTTATAAGGCAGACTCTTCCTGTAACGAGTTTTAACGTGAAGCTTTTCAAAATACTCTCTGCTGTAACTTTCTGTAACGAACCCAAGAAGAAAGAGAGACACCCTATCCATGCATGATGTGGAAAAATGTTTGGGATTTTTTTTAAAAAACAAAAAACTTTGTACTATATTGCACTAAAACATGTTTTATACAACACACCTGAGAGCTGTAGTAAACTGTGTTGAAATTGTGATTCCTATTGCTGCTGTTTTTTGTCAGATTTGGGCTTTCACTATGCCTTTATGCACACTCCCTGCATAAAGGTGTGCTGAATTCCCAAGCCCGCTCCCCCTTTTAGGCAGCCTCTTCCCCCTCCCACCACCTCAACTCCCTGATGCATCATCTCTCCTCCTGCCCCGGGAGCGCATCTCCTTTCTCTTACAAGCCGGAGCTTGCAGACACCTTGCACCCTCTGGCTCTTCATACTTCTCCCTCCCATCCCGTAATTCATCCCATAATAGAACATAACATTTAACAGAGGCATGTCAGGTCTATTTATTGAATGGGGTACACCGGTTGGAAATTGCTCTGAAAATAGTAAGTACTTTTCTGTGTCAGTGTCTGGATTTGAAGAAAAACCATATTTTTTATAGAATTATCCATAGCAAATGTTAAGCAAATAATCTTTAGTAACCTTGATGTAAGCAGAATTATATAGTTCACTACAGAAGTTGCTTAAGTTGATGTAAAATGCAACCTTTTAATTCTCATTATCCACTTTTACCTTGAATAAGGGTTTGGTCAGTAGTCTTGAACTCCCCCATTAACTGAATTAGGGAAGTAGCGTGATACATTCTTACCTGTATAGCAAAAGCGCTGTGAAACTGTGCAAAATGCACTGCTGATGCAGCGGTCGGCTTGGATTTGGGTTTCTTCCACATTCATTCAAAACAAAACAAAAAAAAATATCATCTGCTAAAATAACTGTATGAGAAAACTCTGTTGTCCCCGGACACAACTGGCTGTTTGCTCCCCCCACCCCAGGTCGGTTGTTTTGGGATGTACCTGCTGTAATCTCTTAAGGTGCAGCAGTTTTAGCTTTACAGCTGGCAAGTGGTGTCCCGGGCAGTCCCCACCAGCGGTACAGAGTGGTGAGCCGGGGCTAGCCATGGTGGGTTTGCCGGGAGGTATCTCCACCAGCCTGTGTACACTCCCTGCGGCCAGGCGTGCGTCTCTCACCCCCTCTGGCACGCTCGTAAGGGCAGAGCCCTGCTTTGGGGCAGCCTGCGTGGGTTTTGCTGCCTGCCCTGCTGCTGGCGCATCGATAGCAATGCAGCAGTGGGTGCTCCTGCTCCCCTCGAGGACCAGACGATGTGCAGCTGCCGTGCTGAGGAGGAGGGACGTCGCAGGGCTCAGCTGCTCGAGGGACAGATGCACCGTTGCGTGCTCCCATCAAAACCCCCTTCTAACTGCTTTCCCACCACCCACAAGCCCCAAGCTGCAAGCTCCAAAATGGCCTCCCCGCTGAAGCCAACACACACAAACAGAAAAAACAGGCCTGGCTTTGGCTCAAAGTTTGCTAAACCCTGAGTAAGCAAGGGGCGGCAGGAGGGGTAAGCGGGCCCCTGGGGGGTCCCTGCCTTCACCCCCCCGCCTAGGCAATGCGGTACAAGTCCTTGGCCACCTGCTCCAGGCGGTCCCTGTACTCCAGGTGGGTGTAGAGAGAGGCGCCGACCCCTCGGAAGCCGTGCATGGCTCCCCACCAGCAGGCTGCGATGGCGGCGGTGGAGTCGCTGTCGCCCCCATGGAAGAAAGCCCGGTGAGCCAGCTCTGCCCAGGAGTCCCCCGCGCCCAGCAGCGCGTCGTAAGCGATCATGGGGGCGTCATGTCCGCTGCTGCCCCCCCAGCCGTCGTAGCTGAGGGAGGTGTAGAACGAGTCTCTCTCTTCCACGCCGTACTTGGGGGGGAAGGTGGGCGGCGAGACCCCGTCTGATATGCCTCTCTGCACCAGGTATTTTTCCCATTGCTCTTCGAAGTAATGCCTGCAAAACAGGAGACAAAATGGAGGGGCTGTAAGAGACGTCCCACGGCAGAAGCGTATACCTGAGCTCCCCGCAGGCGCTCCCGGCCACGTCAGGAGGCCGGAGCGGTGGCTCGGCAAAATGGTAGGCGTCCCCCGTTTGTCAAACTAGGGACATGATTTACAGTAAGAGGCACAAGGACATGTGTCAGTGAGTTAAGATTTCCCCTCCCTCCAGCCACATGGGAGAAGGCAGCCCAGCACCTGCTGCTGTCGCGCTGCACAGGATTCAAAGGCTCAGAGCGAGAACTGAGTCATCCTCCCAAATTCAGAGTACCTCCACCCCTGTCTGTGTGTGCCCCTGCGCACAGAGCCGCGCTGAATCTGCAGCCAGATTTGGTTATAACTTTCAAACTGAGCTCAGCCCTAAGCCTGGTGCTGTTCCCCAGCCTTGCTTCCCATCTTTCATCAGATCACGGTTGCTTGAGATGACAAGTCGAGCTGCCTCATACTGGATCCAAAAGATGTCACAACGACATGACCCAAACACAATCTGACTATTTATTTTTTTTTAATAAGTTAGAGGTATTTTTTCCCCTGGGGGACTTCAGAGACTTTCTGAATCGCTTTGATCCCACGGCAGGCATGTGCTGCTCTAAGAGTTTACCATAATGTGATTACAGAAGCTTAAGTATAAACCCAACTCGCCCTAATTTTAACAAAACACGGTGTTGGGAGCGCAGCTGACCATTGCCCCATGTTCTCCTCCACGAAGAAGCCGGTGTCCCTCACGTAGGCTTTCGCCTGTGGCAGCACCTCCAGCAGTCGCTTCCCCCAGGCCGGGGGGGGCACGCCATTCACTGCAAAAGCTGTGAAGAGGGCCGAAGCCAGGGACCCCAGGTAGCCGGTGGGATGGTGGTGAGTCATTCGGCCGCTCTCGATGCTGACTTGCACCAGGGTGTCCAGCTCGTTGGGGTGGTGGAAACGCAGCCCAATGCACATGGAGCGCATGGCAGCCCCGCAGCCTCCAGCCTGGGAGCTGAACGGGATCCTCCAGCCATCCGGCCGCCCCGGATCCAGCTTCAGCGCGTTCTTCTGACACATCGCACCTGGACAGGAGCGGCAGAGCCCGAGAGAGAAAGAAAGGAAAGAAAATAAAGAAACAGACACGCGCACCAGTAGGCGACAGGGTCACATAGCTCAGGAAGCGAGGAAAGACAGGCAGGGTAGCAGGGAAGGAAGTGTTACTCTCTTTAAGGGATTCGAGCTTCCCCGTAAGAACATCAGATGCCTGCTTACATATGTTTCTTGCCTTAAATTGCCAGTGCATCCTGCATATTCCCAAGCAGACCTGATAATACCTATTTGTGAAAATAATTAAGAAGTCTAGGGGAGTAAAAAAACATTCCACTGCTGATTTATGTAATTTACATTGTTTATATTTATATTTCATGTTATTTATTTAGTAACTGATCTAGAAAACATATATACTATATATATTGGGTATATTATGTACACATATATCTAGATACCTAGCTGGACATACATAAATATAAAGGAGGTTTGGAGGGCCATCAGATCACATTGACCCCTGATCCACGGCATGCCTATGTACCTCTGCAGTTTTTTCCTGACAGTTGTTTAGCCCCTTTACAAGACCCTTTATAGACAGTGACCCCACATGCTCCCCAGGAATCTTTCCCGTTGCCTCGCTGATACAAAATGTTTTCCAGATCGCCCTTGCTGTAGTTTCAGTTTGTTGGAATGCGGTGAGTGTAGTATCTGCCTCACCACAACATGGTCTGCATAGCTGGCTTTACAGTATTCCACTTAAATAAGCTGAAGAACAACTGCACTAGGTCAGACCAAAGGTCTGTCCAGCCCACTAGCTCGTCTCCAAACACAGCCACTAACAGGTAACGACAGAAAGACTATAAAAAACGAGGCAAGTACAATGTTTCCCCAAGAAGACCCACCTGGCTTCTCGCAGACAGAGGAGCACAACCTGCTTGAGTCAGAAGATGGATGCAAAATGCTGCGTTCAATGACCCCCAGCGGACCCAGCCAACATGAACTGGTCTCCTTAGCTTGAACCCACGCATGCCTTCAGACTCCTTTAACATCCCATGGTAACCAGAGCCATGATTTTGTTATGCAAAGCATTTCCTTTTGTTTTAAACTGCCATTTGACAATTTCCTTTAATTCCCCTCCAATTCTTACATTACAAGAAATAACGATTTTTCATGCTCCACACTATTCAAGATGAGATACTTTGTCCTGCTTTGTCAGCTTTCGCCCGCTCTGAGCTGACACCCTAGTCCAATTTTGCCTCTCTTCTGGTGGTAAACCACACCATAACGCCTCCTTGCCCACCTCCATCTCCTTCCCAGTTCTGCTATTTACTTTTTAAAATTACTCTGCTTCTTCCCGTGCTGCTTCTTGAGAAACTCACTTGTTAGTCCAGCGTGTTCATAGGATAAAGCCATCTGCACAAACACATCCAAATTTCAGAGCCCAGCCAGCTTCCCCAGCCAAGACCGTGAAACAAGTTTTGAGAGCTAAGCCCAAATGCTCGTGTGCAAGGAAGAGAAAACGGGTTTGAAACATGACATTATCTTTGATTCTCTTCTACCTTGCCTTTTTCTCCTAGACTTCTCTTCTGGCCAAATCTAAAATACTTATTTTCCAGCAGAAAGGTAAATCAAGGGTAGGTTTCAAGCAGCTTCATTTAAGTTTTAAAGTGTTGGACAACAGCAAAAGTGGACTCAAAAGACTAACCCTTCTCCTAACCACAACATGCCCAGTCTTCTCTCAGACTCATAGAACAACAGCAGCAGTTGACTTGCTCATACACCCAAAATTAGACTGTTGCTCCTATACTTTGCTGCCTAACCAGGACAGGTAGCTGATAAACTTGCAGGTCCTCTGTTACTTTGAAAGTCAAACTAAGCAAAACAGAGTAGCAAGGAAGAAGCCTGGTCTAGAAACTTCACGTAACCCTACAATTCAATTACTTTTGGTGCAATTTGATGACCGCAATCTGGGAGCTTGGTAATCACGGCTACGTATGGTACTAAGTACTCTGCAGAGCTGTTCACTTCTGCACTGTCATGCATGCACTTGGCAGTAGGATTTGGTATATGGCAGTCTGTTTTACCTGCACACGGCATTTACAGCACCCTTGTAACCAAAATACCTCCACATCCAAGCACAGCTTTAAGATTGGCTTCTCGATATGTGCTAAAAATAAATAATGGCTGGCTGCTATCAGGAATAAGGTCATGTGGGTCCTTTTATAGTTCTGGTCTAAGTGTCTTTAGCGTATTTCTTTCCCGACAGTGTTGTTACATTATAGGCTTATTAGATCAGCTCAGGATACAGCCCTCTGTGCAGTGTGACCGTATGGACCAGCTCCCCATGAAAGGTTGTCTCAAACTGAAAAAGCAGCTCAGTCCTGTGGCTGTCGGGCTATTTGCCCCACAAGTCTGTCAACTGAAATCAATTTTGAGAATGGAAGTGGCCTATGCAAGTCTCCCCCACAGGAAAAAACAGGTTGCTGATGAGCACAGCCCACAAGGTCAGACTCACTTCAGCTCTCGTGAATCTGAATTCCCCACAGTGACCCAGGCACAGTCCAGACCTGCTATTTCGCCAGCCTCATCCATGCCTGCTGTGCCAGCACACCAGCCTCTCACAGGACGCCACTGTCACACCCTTCCCAGTAGATGGGACCTGCTGTTTTTGCGGTACCACACAGCCAGCCAACCTCTGGATCCATCCAGATGTTCCTTACGCATCCTTCTTCCTGGTGATTTGCAGAGTGAAAATTGCAGGGCTGTGTTTCTCTGCTGGAAGGAGCAGTAAGCAGAGCGTTTGGTGTGAGTAGCACCGGGGACTGTTCGCCACCAACCTCTTAACTGAACTGCCTGGGAGTTTGTTTTTGTGATGTCTCAAAGTGGGAATGTATTCAAGCCTCTAAATCTGCTTTTCATGTAGTTTATTAATTCAGTGCTGGCTGCTTTGTATCAAAATCGTTAAGAGAGATATCAGTGTAATTTCCAACTTCATGATGATTAACAGAAAATTGAGGCATTTTTTCAAAAATCTAAGTATACTAAGCATTGCACTTATGACCTATAATAGGGCATTAAAAAGACTCTGTCAAACAAAGCCACGTTTTTAAAAAGCTGTGCTGACTACCCTATTCATATGTTCCTGCTAAAACAGACCTTCTGCCAGGAAGGCAAGGGAAGGGGAGAGAGCAAAGGGACTAGGGTAGATTAAAATCAAAATCTGCATAACAAAAGCAAAATGAACTCTGTAATCTTGCTGGAACTGTGAGAAAGACATTTCTTCAGGACATGTTTGTGCGTGTTGAGAGCAGGCAACTCAGTCCTTGATAAAAAATGAGATTTTTCTTGCACTAACTGTAGTCAGAAGAAAATTAGGAAGATGACAAGATTTAAACTGTAAAGAAAGAGTGGTTATTTCGCAATAACAATTTACTTACAGCTTTAAACCTTTTAAACAGTTAAAATATTAAAACACTTGAAAGCCGATTTAGGAAGACTGAGCTGAAATCACATCGGGTCTTTTTTTAAAAATGGGTTTAAAAAAAAAACTGCTGTAGGAGTTTTTGAATCAGGAAATTCTGTTTTGGAAACCCACCAAATCTTGGTTAGGAATCCTTTGTACTAACAATAAGAAACTAAAAGTAACCTGAGGAGGTTAGTGGTCTAAGGAAAGAAGAAATACAAGCAAAAAACAGTGCGTGAAGAAAGACAACCTGAAAAAGTTGCAAGTATGGTATGACTGGACGCTATTTCTGGAATAGGCTTCCATTCCGCTTATTTAGACTCTTAATGAGCACAGAGAATAACAGTTGTTTGGGATGGATCAATATGCATAAAAAAGGTGAGTTAAAACAACCACATAGTGGTAAATAATTACACAGGGAGAGGACTTGGACCAAAAGAGTTTTGAAGCAGCAGGTTTCCTGGACAGCTGTGGAGGCAGACGTAGTTGTACAACATAAAAAGAAATATGTCCATGCTTGTGTTGCTTAATTGATTGGCTTCGTTATCTGCGAAGAACAATGAATTTGGGGCTGTGGCACATCACAAAGAGCAATAATGGATGCAGGGGTTAACTTGCCATTGAATTAAGACAGTGTGTTCTCTCTTGGGGATGCATACTCCAGGGACCCTGTCACTGTAGCTGTCTGGTGACTCATAACGTTGTGGGAGTCCCTTTGTTACTGCAGGTTTTGGTTTTCAGGTCTGGACTCCCTCGCGTGGGCGAGCAGTATGACTGTCCCCCACTGTTCTGGGGGAATCTCTTCTCTGTTGGGTGAAAGTTGCAGCAGCAACTTTCCATTCTCAGCCTTGAGGGCTGAAATTCCCCAGTGAGTACTTACTTTGGCCAGAACAGCATCACCTTGGATTATGTTCTCAGTTAAAATCCATTTACTATGAACTGCCAAAAGAAGTTATTGACAAGCAACTTCTGTCATTAGGATTTATCAATACAGCATGGAGACTCCAGACAGCAGACAGCTTTTCAGGGTATGGATTAGGTATTATTCCCTGTGGTAGTACACCAGTGGGCATTAAACTGTTAAGTATCAGGATTTAAGCTCTCAGAGCCAAGCACCTTTCACGTGGCTGCAGCAGGAGCACTCCAGAATGCTGTTGCAAGAACATTCCCAACAGACTTCCATTTGTTTCCACGTTGCTTTCCCCACTTCCCCCAAAATTTTATGAGCTTAAGTGTCCATGGACCCACTAAAGAAGTCGCATTTCTTTGTTCACCTAGATAACCTGACCCTTCCTTGTCATTCTGATTAGTGTCCATAGCAAATTTACTTTAAAATACTTCACTTCCAAATAGGAACTGCTTTTGGGCATATTGCAGCTCAGTTACTCACAGAAGGACCACAGCAGGTGTGCTATTATCCTTAGCTATTAATTACTAACATTTAAATTTTTGGTTCTTCTCCTTTTCATCTCAGGTTTTAGTCACCAGTCTTAGATATTGGAAGCAAAAATAGCTTCCAGGTGCTGTCTCACTGCCAGCTGTGGTTAGTCCACCTTGGCAGACCCCATCAGCTGGGGGAACTACAAGATGCTCCTTTGCCAAAACAACAGTGAGTCTCTCCGAAGTTTAACCTGCCGACTCCTGCTATACTGGCAAGCTTCATTACCCCTTCCTAAATATTTTACTAATTAGGCTACTCCAACAACTGAGACCATCTGTGTTAAAGAATACTGATAGTTTAGTTCTTTACACAAGGGTAGGAGGTCACTGTGGAAAGGTAAGCTCAAGATTCCAACCTGGTTTACCTTGGAAATGCACCGCTCTGTCACACTATGCTCAGTGACCCTAACACAGCAATGCAGGATTTGGCCTTTCCCATGTTTAATGTCAAGCCAGAACATTCTTGATATATCCTGGCCACTCCAAATAGACATGTCTAGGCAATTTCTTTTCGATGTGTAAACTTTGCATAGGATTGCTGAATTTGAATGTTTCCTGGATACTTCATGCTGCCTGCACTAGCCAAACCAGCCTCAGTAGCTCAGATTTAAGTTTAATTCAAGCATCCAGAAGAGGCTGGGCCATGAGCGTAGAGAGAGACGGGGTCCTTGGGGAAGAGTTGGGTCAGCAGGCCTGGGTGAACTAGAAACTACAAGAACACATGATTGCATACAGTTTGGCCACTGCAGCCTGTCAAGGCGCCCCTCCTCAATACTGCCACACACTGCCAGTCCCTGCTGCCTGTGACCCCACCTCAGCACCACGGTGTCTATGCAGAGAAAAGAGAGATGATGGAAGTACAGGGTTCAAAAAGGACAACTGTGGCCTGACTGTCCTGGCACAGAAAGCAGAAAGGCGGAGCTAGCCACAAGGAGACTTTGGGTTTAATAAATTTAATTATTCCAAACAAGGCTCTTTATGCCTTTAAATATATTTTATGTATAATTTATTGCATTTACTACAAGAAGATCTGTATTAATTCTCTGTTTAAATGTGTTGCTTTAACACAGCATCTCAGGGTGCACATTATACATGGCTGAATTTGTGTTTTTCACCCACTGCATGTAGGAAAAGACACATCCCCAGCACAAAAGCCAGCATCCTTCCCCTGAGTTCAAGGCCATGCCTCAAACACGCCTGTAAGAATGTTTTGTCAGCGTGGGCAAAACAGGATGTTTTTCACGTAGTTCAGAGAAGCCCAAACCATTTCAGCTTGCCTTCTGTTCTCTTTAGTTCATCTTGAAACAAGTACTCAGTGTGGAAAACTTTTACCTTTACATGAAGTACAGTTAACACTGAACAGCCAAAAGCAGAGCGAGGGCCAGCCTCAGCTCCAAATTGCAGGAAAGGGAGAGGCGTTAGCAAGAGGACAGCCCTGCCCAGACAGCATTATGGAGGGGTTACCTGGAGCTCTGCCCTCCATGTCATTCATGCACTCCTTGTAGTTCTTTGCAATCAGGGAATAGAGATGCGGTAAACTTGGTTTCTTCCCGGCAGCTACCAGGGCTTCGGCTGTGGCCAAGTGCATCACCGTATCATCGCTGACTTTCCAACCTTCGATGCTGAGGTTCCCGAGTCCCCCCATCTGCGCCAGCTCCTTGTGGATGGCTGGGCCGCTCAGCAGGAACTCCCATTTCCCGTTGCAATAGCCCAGCGTGTCACCAACAGCGCTCAGCACCATCGACGCCACATAGTTTTCCATCGCCGTAGGACATAATTTTTGCCCCAGGACTGCTTCAATGCAGAAAACGCTATGAAAAAAACAAAAGAGAGGGAAACCGAAAATAAAATCCCTCTCAGTTCAGTACAAGCCTCTACCGCTCAGCTGCAGCAGGCTGGATACCCAGCCTACCACCTGTGTGTCTCCCTCAGAGGATGTATTCCTTCAAAGCACACACTTCCCCACAGGCCTCCGGCTGCCTGTGCCCACCGGCCAGCGTGTGTCAGCCCCCGGCCAGCCCAGCCCCGGGCCAGGGGCAGCCAGACATCTCCTCCCGGCACAGCGGCGACAGCCCGGGATGACACTGCCTGTCGTGGCCGGGTCAAAGACCAAAACATATGTAGCTTACGTGACCACGTTCGCCACCTTAGCCCAGTGCAGCCCGCAACACCTGCACGGTTAGGCCGGGCTCCCAGTGGCCTTCCTACCCCGGGGGGTAACAGCAGGGCCTGGCAGAGGCGATCACCACCGGGGCTCTGGGCAATGCCCGGCCTCGCTCTGCCGGCCGCCCACAACAGGCAGGGCTGCCTTATCCCAGCGGGTACTTTCAGTCATGGCCCCCCCATTACCCCCTCCACCCCCCAAAAAGCCACGCTCCTCCTCAGGGTTTGCTGCGCCCCACGGCCAGGCCCTTTCCCTTGGGAGAAGCGGAGGCGGGGAAGGACGGGCAGGGGCCGGCCGAGGCCCAGCCCGGCCATCCGCGCCGCCGGGTGAGGCGGGTCCCTTCCCGGCCCCGGCCGGGTACTTACGCAGCCAGCCCTGCCAGCAGCGCCCACCGGGGCCCGCCACGCATCGGGAACGGCAGGGGGCTCCCCGGGGAGTTCCGCAGNCGGCGGCGGCGCAGCCCCCTCCAGCCGCCGGGCCCGGGGGTGCCGCTGCCGGAGGAGCCGGCCACGTCCGTCAGCGGAGCCCAGCTGTCCCCCGCGCCCCCGGCCCGCTGCCGCCTTGTCGCCGGGGCAGGCGGAGGGCTTGTTTCCCGGCGGCGGGGCCGGGAGCTGGGGAAGGAGAGCGGTGTTTTCTTCCACGTTGGGGGCTGTCTCTTGCTTGGCGCTCCCCGGGGCCCGACAGCCAAGTGGGAAATGAAGCTGCCCCATGGGAGTGAAGTCACCGCATGGAAATGAAGTATTTTATTTTTTAAAAAAAGTAGTAAAAATGAAAGGCGCTTTCAGCATTTCCCCGGCTTTTTCTATTTAAACTGTTCACTAGTTGCGTGAGCAGCCTGTCGTGTGTGTGTCCCCTCCGGCTGAGCCTCCTGTGTGGGCGCAGGGCGCTCTGTGGGCCCTGCGTGGGCTCTGCGCCGGGGGCAGACCTGGGGGTGTCCCTCTCCTTTCTCAGCCTTGGTTTCTATTTCCCCATCCTTTTTCAGCATTCACTCACTGCAGCCTGAGCAGAGCCTCCAGCCTTTACCGGGAGCTTTTGCCCCGTCCCTGGGCGTTTTGGGGGGCAGCGCTAGCCCTGCAGCCCCCAGCAAGGCCTGGCTCAGCCCCCGGCTCACCCCAGCCTCCTCCAAACCAGGGTTAGTCCTCGCCATCTCCAGTGGTGCCGCTTTACGTTGGGTCTGGAGGGTCTCGATGATGCCGTTGCCTTGCTTTATCCTTTATTTTTAATGATGGTGGTGGTGGTTAGGTGGCTGAGGGCATCTCGTGAACGGGCAGGGAAGGGACAGCAGCAGGCAGCAGGAGCAAGAAACGGGATTGAGCATGGCTCACGCTGCGTTTTGTGGAGGCCAAACCTTTTTATCGACCAGTGGTCACTTGACGTGCTGCACACCATCTCTCCAGAGCCCTCGGTTTACCCCAGAAGGTACCAGCGCCTCTTATACAAAGAGAAAAAAAAAAAAAAAATCCCCCCCTTGCCTGTGAGAGAAAGCAGTGGTAGTTTTTGAGCTGCAGCCCTGGGGGATTTCAGGGCAATCACTAATGTAGCACTGGGTCAGAGCAGAGTCCCTGGGGAATTTGGGGGCAAGTGAGAGCGGGGGGCTGGAGCAGGGCCCTGGGGATTTCAGGTAGCTTGAGAGCACAGGGGCTGTGGCAGACCACCCCCCCGGGCGGCTGCGGAGGTTCAGTATGCCGCGACCATTCTGATATCTGCTGCTCCTCTGCACCCCACTGCAAACGAGGAGTTTGAGAAGCATCTGGTAGAGAAAACAGTAACAGAAAAGGAAGTGGGAAAAGAAGCTGCCGGTGCCTCGGCACTGCCAGTGGTGCCTGCTGACCTTTTCTGCTTCTCTGCTTTATATAGAACAGCTCTGAATTTACACAGGTTTGCTCAGCGCTTAAAAGCAAAGCTGGGTTTTTCTCTCCTAAGGTTTGTGCCTGTGAGAGGGAAAACCCCTCCCGCTTTTGACTGGCTATCTGTGAGGAAGGGCTTCTTCTGCAGCCCGAAGGGAAGAGGAGCAGAGAGGAAATTTGCAGGGTTCCCAAAACGGACAGGAAAATGGGAGAATGCCTCTGCATCAGCACAAAATGCCGGCAGCAGTGAAATCTTTGGATCTCATAATTATTTCCTGAACTTTTTCAGCTTCCTAAGAAATGAAACCAAGGCGCTCAGTGGAGTTAAATGACATCTGAGATGTGTCACAGAAAGACTTTGAAGGCTTCTTGCTGACAGATAACGGACCATGAACCAGCAGCAGGAGCCTGCAAACGTGGGGTGGGGAGGGCAGCAGTTTTCAGGTTCAAATGCATGCATTAATCCCAAAGGGATTTCCTTATGCGAATCCCACGGGATGCCCACGAGGTGGGCAAGGAGAGCGCTCTCCATCAGGGAGCACCTCCAGCTCCAAGATGGTGCAGGGCAGCGTTGCCCTGACTTACCCCATGGCACGGAGAGGTGGGCATGACCAATCCCTCTTGGCAAGAATGGACTTCTGGTGCTGAGCCACGCAAAGACTTAAAGACTCACCATATTGCACATTTCTGGGGTTTTTGTTGTATTTTTTTAATAATGAAAATTTAAGCTGTGGCAGACCAATGGCCAGGATATGCCTTCTGGAAAGTACCACCTTGGAGCAGCTCACTGACATGCCCCTGCCATGTGTTGGACACTGTGGTTAGCACTCGCGTAGACTCAGAATTTTCCTTCATATTCATCTGGAAAAAAAAGGGTAATTCTTTCTGACTAAAAAAAAATGTGCCTTTCTAGATGAGCCCAGGGTTGATGGCTCCTATTCGGAGGGGCTGTGAAGGGTAGCATTGCAGCGCTGGAACTACGTCCTGGTTTAGAGCCTGTGGGACATTTCCTCAGAACTACATGAGGCCTTCAGGCCAAGAGCTGGAGTAAGGTGAACATTAAAAGTGCATGTTGCACTCCCTTAAACACGGCAGTGCCCCTGTTCTAGATCCTACAGCTGTGCCCAAAATAGGACTGCAAGGGAATGTCTGGAATTACCATTTTTCACCTCTTCTCTTTGCCCCCCAGGTTCAAAAGGTGACTTTCCAAGGGATCTTCTGAGGCCCTCAAGCATGTTCATTTTGGACCAGTGCCAACCTCTTAACAGTCCCTCATCCTTTTAATAGCACCTTTTTCTCTGTAATGACAGCAGGCATTTTTTTGAGTGGGGAATATTTCTGGGCTTACCCTAATTTTCAGTCCCCAGGTGCATGTCTGTCTTTGTCACTGGCCAGTACATAATAATCCGCTATAACAGGGGCATTCAAAACAGGGGCAGCAAATGCCACGTGAGGTCTGCTCGGGACCTGGCCGGCTCGCTGCGGGGAGCCCGGGCAGCAATTGCTGGTGAGGCAGCGGTGCATGACTCCACATGCACGTGTGAGGGAGAGGCTCGCTGCTGCAGGATGCTCGGGGCTGCTGCGCTCACTGGGGCTGGAGGTTTGCAGCAGGGGGTGGGCACCCAGTGGGAGCGGGTGCTTCTGGTTCTGTGCTTCCTTCGCCCTAGGCACGGCAGGGTGTTTTCTGCCTCGGTTTCTCCAGCTAACCCCAGTGGTGGTGGTGGTGACCCTCACTTGTTGCCTGACTTCCCGTGATAATGACGTGGGGCGCCCTTGCCCTCCCGCCATCCTGTCCAGGGAAGCACAGCTGAAAAAGAAGGTGAGAGCCTGTGCCTGGGGGGAAGCCAGCTGCAAAGATGCTTTTGCCTGGATATGGGATCATGCGGGGGCATATTTGGGGAATAGTGAGAGAAAGTTTGAAGGGCTTGACTGAAGCAAGTTTTGGAGATGGCAGCAGAGGAGGTGTCTCTGGGTGACCAACTTGGTTTCAGGGAATATTGAACTTTGGCCTCTTAATCGAGAAACCAGTCTTGCCTTCTTCCACAAACTATCCAAGAGAGGGTCTGGCTTGCTGCCCAGGGCAAAAGGAAGACAGTGGAAAATCAGTGTGATCTATACATTGTGGCACTCTCCTCGGGATGCTTCCAAAACCCCTCTTCAACACAGGTTTAAAAAGAAAAAAAAAAAAACAAAATGAAATTAAAAACAAACAAAAAACCAACAAAACCCCCACTGAATCTGTTTCAAATAACTATAATTCTGCAGGGTAGAAGACAAGCAGATTGTTTTACCACAGAAAGAGGTAGTGAGGTAGTGCAATGCCGACTTGGGACAACCAGCAAGGTCAGTAGCACAGGGAACATCTCCTGGGTGAGCGGAGGGCTGTGATCACCTCTCCCACGTTCGCATCTAGGAAAAGGAACTGCAAACTCATCTTTACTGCCCCTACATTAGGTTTATAGTTGGCTTGTTGGTAAATGGGAGCGTGTAGGGACAGGGACCTCCCCATCAGGCTGCAAGCCCTGCTTTCAAGCTTGGGGACATCAGTGAAGCAATCCTGGCCAGCTCCTGTGGACCTGGGGTTTGGCTCGAGCAGTGGACCTGAGGTTCCAGGGCTGGCAGGCCAGTTGCTCCTTGATGTAAATCAAGTGACATTTTCTTTTTCAGTTGTGTGCCAGTGCTGGCACTGTGCTCCCCACCTGCAGGGTGAAGGTGTCTGTGGGAAGGAAGACATTGCTGTCCCTTCTGCCACTTTCTTTCCATGAGCTGCTGGCAGTTGCGTGCGTGTCCTTCCTGAGTGTATTGGGAGGGGCCAGGGGAGCCCATCAGAGCCCATTGGAGGGGTGTCGTGCCTGCGAGCAGAGGGGTCCATCAAGCCTGCCGTACAGCCACAGTCAACTCACCTTACAGCCACCGGCAGGCTAAATTTCAAGGTTCTTGGCCCTTGCCCCAGTGAAGATAAGCCCTAGTGGGATGTGGTGGGTTAAACGTGGCTGGCTGCTTGGCGATGGGAGGGGAGGAGGTTTCATCATGCTGTAGGTTTTGAAATGTGATGCTCTTCCTGCATTGCAGAAGCAGCAATGTTTAAAATGTTAAATGTGCTTTCCCCTTTGAGAGCACGTTTCTCCTTTCTGTGTGAAAAGATACGGTCTGGGGAACATAATTGCAGGCCATGCTGTAGAAAAGATGTGTCAGGTAGGAGGAATATGAAGAACAGCCATAGGACAGGGAGTTCAGCCTCATGGGAGAGAGAGCGCAGTGCGTCTCGAAATCCCGATGGTAGCTCTTCTGAGGCTCCTGGTGTCGCAACAGCAGCAGATGTGGCCAAGCACGTGTGGTTCACGCAGACAATGTGTGCTTCCATGCTACAGCAGAGGAAAATTAACTACTGAGCCCCTCCAAAAACTAATGCTCTTCCTCTTTCTCTCCAGCTTGCCCTTCTCCCAGCTGCATGCATCCACCTCGTGCTATATGAGGGTCATCTACCTCCAGCATAAAGCCCATTTGGCCCTCCATCCTGCCAAAATGGAGTTAGGTGAAGGTGAGAGAGAGTGTAAAAAAAAGGGTGGGAAAGGAGCAAGGCTGGGGAGTAGGGCTTCCTCTTTCTTCTCCCAGCAAGTTGCAAGTGTGTTCAAGCTGTCTAAGGAAATCACGGGTTGTGTACAGGCATGAGAGCTAAACTTGAGTAAGGAAGAGGTGGAGGCACTAGCAGGCGGATGAGAATGGTGCTCCGAAATTCCTGTTAGCTTGTCAGGGAGCGGTCATAGCACCAGGACCTGCCAGGCTGAAGGATGACTTCCCTCAGCTTGAATGACTTAAACTGAGACTAGGCAAAATCCTGGCTGTGATCGGTTAGGAAAAGCCCTGTAGAGGCTTTGAGTTATTTGACTGGGTGGTTATTTTCCACCACAGGGATTTCTCTGATGCTGGGTTGTGACCTGAGCCTTCTCTCCTGCCTCTCTCTTCTAGCTGTTTCTTTATCAGCTCCCTCTAAAACACTGCTGTTCCTGGGAATGACTCCTACTTTTGGCCATATACCAAAAGAACCAAGGGGCATGAGAATTAGCGGGAAAGGGCTTAGGAACAGCAAAACACGACACTTGAAAGGTTACTTCTGCATTTCATTCTTCATGAATTGGATTTCAGAGAATTGGGAAGTGCCGGTGTGTGACAGAAGAGGAACATATGAACAACACCACTGAATGCTCTGTTTTATCCATTGGTCTACCAAGGCTTAAAAATATCTGCCTGCTTCCTTTCTGTACTTACGCACTTTGTGTGATGCAATTCAATGGTGACATTGCCTTGATGCATGAAGAAGTCCTCCTGGAAGGAGGAGCAGGGAGGTGTTGCAAGGACATTGACTGCTGACCTCCTCTCTTCCGGCTTCACCGTCACCCCGTGTGCATACCCAACCTTGCAGGGGAATGAAGCCTTTGGAGGAGGCCACCAAAGACACCACTATGCTGTGGTTAGCCCTCCGGTGTGTTCCTGCAATAGCCCTGGTCTGGCAGAAAGGATGGGGAAGCTCTTGACAACAATCGCTAGGCAAAGGAAGCTGCTAACTGTGAAACCTCTTGCTCTTAAAACTGAGATAGCGTTTGAGATCTGTGAAGAAATAGTCTGTCACTGATCTGCCGGGTATGTGGCTGCACAAAGCTGCAAGACAGTGTAAGAGAATCTGGTTTGGGGAAAAAAGCCCAAATTATTTGACTGGTGATATATGTCAGACCATGTGTTGTCAAAAGCCAGTTGAAAGCTAAGAAAATCACAAGTCCAGGAGACAGAGGGAGGCGTGGGAATAAGGATGCTGCCCCTCTTGTAGGTCCAGGACTGCTGCAGTCTGTACCACCCCCAATGACAGTGCCTCTGCACCACCTCCAAGGAGTCACTTCTGCCTGGAGCAGAGGAGAAAATAACACTTGCGCTTTCATTCTGTATCGAAGACCCCTTTGCTGTGTTCCACCCCAAACCCTCAGCAGCAGGAGCACAGGACAGCTTCTTGTTTGACATGGCTGTGACAAGAGCATGAGCTCAGGGGTCAGGCTCAGTGTCAGAGCAGGTGTTTGCTGGGTGTGGGAAACGTGTTGGTCCCCAGTCTGTCAAAGCAGCCATCATACTGGAGTAGCTGGGGCTCTGTAAGAAGCAGAGGAGTGTGAGATCTTCTTGCATGCTGTTCAGTCATCTGCTTGCACTGGCACTGGTGCTCGGGAAGTGAAATGTTGCTTATCCCATCCTTGGTCTCCAGAGCCTTCTCATTTTTTCTACTGACATGCCAGCCGCTTTGATGTAACCTAGCCATGCGTGGCTTAAGTTGTCTTGGCTGCCATAGTGAAACCTGTGAGGCCACACTTGGACTGATACAAATGTGTCCAGCCATAAACGAGGCTGTTATAAGGAACCCGTAGGCACCTTGTGCTGTGGCCAGGAGGAAGCAAACCAGAAGAGCTGATTGCACTCCTTGCTGAAAAGGGTGCGGTTGTATGTGTGGGTAGTGGTAGAGGGATATGAGGGGCAACATAATCCCCAGGTTCAGGAACTGGCATGTGAAAACACAGTCCAGTGGTAAGAATTTCTACCAGCGGAGAGGAGCGTAGCAAAGGTCATTGCTATCATTAAGAAACCAAGGCTGGAGAGGTATGTGAGCTGGGATCTCCAGGCAGCCAACTAGCCTGATCTCAGTAAATGGGAAATGAGATAAAGTGCAAAATGAGTTTACCAAGGCTATCTCATGCCAGGCTATCGTAGTAGATTTATTTTGATAAGATAATTGACTGTGTAGACAGAGGACTTCAGAAAGGCAGTCCTTACAGTGCTACAGGCAAAGCCATTAAGCTGCAGAAACAGGGGATTAATGTGAGCGTTGTAAGGATTTACCTAAAGAAAGGATGTCAGGAGGTTGTGCCTCAAGGGAAGTGAGCAGGGTGGAAAGGGGTTATTAACGATGCTCCTCAAAGGGGTGATCTTGTTTACCCAGTAGGAAAACAAGCTTTAATCAGATTCGGTCAGATTTGAAGGGCTAGTCACTGCAGAGACCGCTCAGGCTGCAGCACCAGAAGAGCTGATGGCACCAAGGACTGGAATAGGGGAAACAAGGTGAAAGTCAGCAGCACAAAGTGCAAGCTTGCACATGCAGAGAGTCACTGTAAGGTGTTTTGCTCCCAGCTTGTCCACTGCCATTCGGAAATTACAGAGGAAGAGGAGTTTTGATTGATTGATGTTGTGTCCTCACCATAGTAGCTGAGAAAAAGAAGAAGGTCACCACAGATGAGCTCTCCCCAGCTGGTTTAAAGGCACCTTTGGGTGACTATGGAGGTGCGGGGTCCCTGCAGTGGGCAGGTAGGTTGGCTCTGGGCAGCCCTGCCAGGCTGGCAAAGGACAGGGCAAAGAGGGCCAGGCTGGGGGGAGAGCCTGCAGTGTGGGGAGAGACCAAAGCAGCATGGCCAGTGCCCAGATGTGTGCAAAGGCATGGCTGCTGGGTGAGAATCTCCATGGCAGTGACAGCAGGGTGCTGGAAAATGCACGGTGCCGGTGTCTCACCAGGGCATGGGGGCGGCAAGTCCGAGCCTGCGCCTCTCCACGAGTCCGCTGCAAAGCCATGCTTACCCAACAGGGCTGGCGATGCCGGGTATCCACTGCTCAGTGTGCCACCTTACCCTGGGGTAGATCCTTCCCATGGTGGCAGGGGCAGGGCTGAGTGCTTGGGAGAGTGCTTCCAGACATGTTTGCTTCAGGCTTATTTCCAAAGGTGATCCTTGGGTTGGTGATCCTTGGGTTGCTGGTGGGATTGCTTTGTCTCTTCTCGTGGATTTTCATAAGCACGTTTAGATCTTGGGCCTCCCCTCAGTCTTTGCCCTCTCCCAGTGCCCTAAGTAGAAGACAAGATATATTGGTGCGGGAGCTGAATTCAACGGACAGGCTCACCCGAACCTCAAAATGAGTGGATGGTGCCTCTGAAGGAAGGCACAGCCAAGTAAAAGGTACCTATGCCCCAGAGGTCCGAGGGTTTCCAGCAAAAAAGTTTGATACCCACGTAAAGGGGGAAGTCCCATGCCTTGCACTTACAGAAAATTGCTCTTTTTTTAGGTTTGAAGGGAAAAGAAACAAACAAACAAACCAAAGCTGGACAACGCATTTAGGTTTGAGGTTCAAATATTTTCAGGTTTGGTTCTTGTTTTAGGCTTTGGGGGCTTTTGCTTTTGTTTGTTTTCTCCTGAACTCCCCCTCCCACCTTCAAATGTCAACCTGGCAGGTTTCTGGAATTGAGTCCTTTTGAGCTTTGCTTCCTGAAAGCCCTGAATTTGCACTTCCCGTGTTGCTGTCTGATTTGTGTATACACTAGAGTGAGCTATGTCTGCGGATGCATCAGCAAGGACAGATACATAGCTGTCTCTAAATAAGCAAATCTGCCAAAAAATGTTGTGTTTGGCAAGAAAACTACTCCAATGTGAGGAGTGGCCAGTCCGCAGGTTGCCAGCACAACCTTGCTGCAGATGGAGGTTTTGAAGGCTTTCTGTACTGATCCTTCTACTGAGCTCATGTAAACTAAAACCAGCTGATGCTTTTTAACACATATATGGGCATA
This sequence comes from Anarhynchus alexandrinus, assembly GCA_008711295.1. Lineage (NCBI taxonomy): Eukaryota > Metazoa > Chordata > Aves > Charadriiformes > Charadriidae > Anarhynchus > Anarhynchus alexandrinus. Next base: position 427,351 of record VUYV01000184.1, on the reverse strand, counting down.
TTTTTTAATAGGGACAGAAAAAGCAGGGTCCCTAACAATGCTTTTCTGACCAATGAGTTTCTTATTCCAACACAGAAACAAGCCAGAGCCCGGTAAGGATTTACTGGGACAACCTCAGCACAATGAAAAAAAGCTTCTTATTTTCTTACTGTTAGTCTTAGAAATAGATGTTTCTTTTCTTTTGTGGATTTTTTTTAATAGATCAGTCTAAACCATATCTGGTATATGAAATTTCACCCCAGCAGAGCTAATGCCTTTAAAATGAAGCCTAAGCACAACCAAAGCAGAGGATAACAATGCGTAGCAGCGCTGATTACAGGTAGTGCTTTCAGCTCTGCTTTTAACAGAGGGTGTAATTCTGCTCTTCAGGCGTGACTTCTATTGAAATCAGTATTGCGTTATATATACAAAGCTGTGTCAGAATGGTATTCACACTTGCAAACACTATGCTTGTCCATATGGGGAAATTGCAGGTAGGAAGCTGGGCTGTGTGGTAGCAGCATGTTCATTGATTCTCATTAACTCCTCATTTACATGCTGTTAATGGGCACAGGGTGTGATTTGCCTTATTCCACTCTCAAAGAAAGGAGAGGTCCAAACAAATGGTTTGGGTGAAATTATATACAACAGTCAGAGCTGACTTAATGGCTGGCTTTTGCCAACAGGGACCTGTCCCTCCTCTCTGCTCTCAGCCCACCAGATTCTGCTGCTGACGCTGGTTCTTGATCTCATCTGATATTCAGTAAATGGACACAACTCACAAAGATGGCCAAGAAAAGCAGATTGATTTTATTTATTTTCTTGCTGGGTTAGCATGTTGAACCAGATTCCAAGGGGGCTCTGAGGGGTAAATGTTCCAGGGTGAGATTTGTCCCTCTCTCTGATTGACAGTATGGAAGTAATTCTTGGGATTTTTGCAAGCCTGCATCTAGAAACCAAGCACCGTGTGAATCGGCTGCGGATTGCTAAAATCAAAACAACATTCTGACAAGCAAAACGCACTTACAGGTTGTCAGCCCTTAGTCATATTGACAAATTCCTGAAGTTGGCAGGACAAATTCCCAGCAGATCTCATGTAGTAGGCAGATCTAAAGAGCTACTTCTCAAACACGCTACTTCCCACCTTGATTCATTCCTTTTACACATGTATTTTGATATCTGCAGGTCATCACGTTGACACACATGCTTAAACATTTACTTGGTTACGTTTGCACTGTGCCGGTTTCTCATTGTCACTGTGGTTTTATGATTAAGACAGCTTGAACTTCCGTGGCCCTCTGCAAAACCTCTAGGGCCGAAGTCCTCAGACCTCCATGTGGTCCGCTCCGAAGCCAACGCAGAGCATTACGCTTTTTTCCCCAGTGAATGCAAGGGCAGGCTCTGTTCCCCAGGTAACACAGAGCACTACTGCCCTAGCTGGATAGGAATCAGACCGAAAATCATCTTCCCCATGATGCAGTCACTTGTGCCAACTAGCAAAATGCCTGATTAGGCAGGCTTTCCAGGGACCCGGCTGTCCTCAGCTACACTCTGGCACTGCTAACACCCGGAGCAGGGAAAGCAGGTGTACTGCCAGCCCGGAGAGGCAGGGCTCCAGCAGCCCTCTGAGGCAGGAGAACAGGGCAGGGAGCATGCTATAAACGTGCCCACCACGCAGCAGCAGCCCTCTGAGGTCAGGCAGGTTCCTTTTCAATGCTTGCTCGTTGCTGCATTTAAATCTCTTCTGTGTAATAGCACAAAAATGGAAAATACAGCCCAGTATGTACTACCAGGTGCTGCTTTTCAGCGGTGTCTACCAGATTGCTCGCCTGGTGTGGCAGCCAGTGCTGCTGCATGTGGTGCCGCATTGTCCCTGCTCTCTGTCCCACAGTGAAGGTAGTCAGGATGAGGCCATCTCAGCCACGGTCATGGTCCCGCAGAGCTGCCGTGCCCTGGCAGGCGAAGCTGCTTGTGAAAACTGGACCAAGGCTCTCAGCCCCTTATGAGCCAGCAGAAGCCTACAAAGCAACCAGCACAACTAGTAACTCACAGCACAGTACAGCCAGTGACAGAGTTTGAGCCACCCATGTGCTGAAATAGCTGGTGTGAATGTTAAAAAAAAGAGAATCAGCCCATGTCTTCCTCACAGCCTGCTACTGCCGAGGACTGTGACTCCCTGGCCAGGTGGGCTGGCACAGCCATTGCAGGCAGCGCAGCTTGCTTTGTTGAAGAGAACCAGTGTATCTGCTGCTCTATTTTCACACAGTGAGGTGGAAACCGTGTGAGATCCTTGGGTTCTCCTTTATGGGTAGATGAACCACCTCTGCTGCAAGGGAAGAGCTTGCAGGAACTAGCCCAGGAGGAGGCGGGTGGATGAGGGCAACTGTGAGTGCCAGCTTGCATGCCGTGGGGCAGAGTCCCGCTCACTCTTTCCTGCGTGGACCGTGTGAGAATGCTGGGCTCTTCTGCGCAGTGTTTACACAAACAGTGATGCCTCCCAACAAAGTACAGCGATCGAGTGGGTCCCATACAGCAGTTTGCTGTGAGGGTAATTGAAGAAGATTAATCCCAGATTATTAAGGCAACCTTGTTTATAACAAGAAGCCCTGGTGCTTTGAGGAGTATAAATCAAATATCCACACAGTAGTTGGGACGATGTTACACTTGCCAAACAATGTGGGTGCATTTTGCATTTGCCTTACTTGAATTAATTTGCTACATTTCCCCCTCTCTGTTTCTGAGTTCAGAAGAATTTTTTAGCTTTATTTGTCACTCCTGTCTTACCATGGCACAGCAGACATACTACCTGTGTTTTCCAATGCACTGTTGTCACCAAAGCACGTTATTTGCCTGTGCCTGGCCAGTCTGGTGCCAAGCAGTACTGTCTTCCTTGGCGTTCCTGGACTCTGGTCCTAGCTGGGCACTGTGCTTGTGACACTTGTCCCGTCCGCAGCACACTTTGATAGCAGTGACTCTCTGCCTTGGTCTTATGAGGGCAGGGTTTGGCCCTTCGGTTTGGCCCTACTGAGGTAAGGAATCTGTGGATTTGACTAGCTGAGTGATAATGGGGAACAGAGTCTGTTTGCTTGCTTGGATGCTACCTGACTGCAAAGCTCTTAGCCCTCTGAAAGGCCTACCACATCATACAAACCTCTCTTGAAGGCCAGAAGACCGCTGATCTCTGGAGGATGCATCATGCTGGACAGGCTGCAGAACAACGGTGCACCAAGCCCAGAGCACTGTACAGGGGCAAACACTGGCTCTGAGCCCATCTCCCAGGTTTAAAATGGCCTTCACAGGTCCAGTGAGGACTTTATTGGGCCCAGGGTGATGGAGGAGCACAGTACCTAGGGGACGATGCCAGGGGAGGGATCCCCAGCAAACATGTGCAACCTTTGCTGAACGCAGGAAGAAGACTGAGCCCAGCACGGGAACACTGCCTGAGGTTTCCTCCTTCAGTTGGCCTGAGCACCAGTGCACATCGAATGCCAAACCACTTGCAGTGGACCATCACCCAGCAGCGTCTTTGGATGAAATTAGTTTTGAGACCTCTCAGTGAAGGGTCTAGGACACAGGAGGGGCAGGCTCCCTCTCATGCTCCAAGGGGTCTGTGCCATCTGTCCTGCCATGCTGAAAGTAGGTTGCACAAGTGAAACCTGCCCTTGTTTCCTGAAAGTTCTCTTTTTTGTTTGGGTTTTTTTTTGGTAAACAAGACAACACTTGAGCTCTAATCTCTGCTGGGATGAAGCGTTTAACTTCTTCAAATCTTGCCAGCTTTACAGTCTGAAGGTTGGGGGTGGCTAGGGGGAAAAATGAGAACAAGAAATCTCCTGAGCTGTGAAGTTTTTGCTATTGTTATTTTCCTTTGTAAGATAAAGGTGATTTTCTGTAACCTGGAACTGTTGGATTTTTCTTTTTCCCCACAAAGTATTTTACATTTGTTATTGACATTGCGTAGGAGACAGTCTACCTTTGTGTGAACAGCTTAACTTCACAGGATGCTGGGACCTCTGTGGTAAGGCTGCCTTCCGCCCTTCTCTTACAGGAAAAGCAAAAAAGGTGTAATTTACTTCCACTGATGAACAGATGAGTGTTATCAGCTGAATTCAGTTCATTACTCCATATACCTCGTATTCCACATGCTCATATTGGAGCCATCAAATGCTGAGAAAAAATCTTCCTCAAAATGCTTTTTGCAATGGGATTATTTCTCCGACAAAGATGTTTTTACAGCACTTGCACAATCACTTTTTCGTGATGTACGACTCTGAAAACACATCTGGGATACTTCCCATTCAGCCTGGACATTCTTGTATTAAAGGCATGCAGATGTACTTTGAGTTCTGATTAACACAGATGGGAATGTTGGGCCAGGTTGGGCGGGGAATGGCTGGAGAGCAGCACTGAGGAGAAGGACCTGGGTGTGCTGATCGATGAGAAGCTTAACATGAGCCAGCAATGTGCGATCGCAGCCCAGAAGGCCAACCGCATCCTGGGCTGCATCAAAAGAAGTGTGGCCAGCAGGGCGAGGGAGGTGATTCTGCCCCTCTACTCCACTCTCGTGAGACCCCACCTGGAGTACTGTGTCCAGCTCTGGAGTCCCCAACATAAGAAGGACATGGACCTGTTGGAGCGTGTCCAGAGGAGGGCCACGAGGATGATCCGAGGGCTGGAGCACCTCTCCTATGAGGAGAGGCTGAAGGAGTTGGGGCTGTTCAGCCTGGAGAAGAGAAGGCTCCGGGGAGATCTTATTGCGGCCTTTCAGTACCTAAAGGGGGCCTACAGGAGAGCTGGGGAAGGACTTTTTACTAGGGCATGTAGTGACAGGACAAGGGGGAATGGCTTCAAACTGGAAGAGGGCAGGTTTAGATTGAACATTAGGAAGAAGTTTTTCACTTTGAGGGTGGTGAGGCACTGGAACAGGTTGCCCAGAGAGGTTGTTGAGTCCCCATCCCTGGAGGTGTTCAAGGCCAGGCTGGACGTGGCCTTGGGCAACCTGGTCTAGTGGGAGGTGTCCCTGCCTATGGCAGGGGGGTTGGAACTCGATGATCTTCAAGGTCCTTTCCAACCTAAACCATTCTATGATTCTATGATTCTATGAATGTCCATTCACATTAAAACCAATAAAAGGGATCCCAATTCTGTAGGAGGGAACGTGGTTCTGAAACCTCACTGGAGAGTAGGTGCTGTATTTTGGTTTTCAGTGTTTACGCAGTTCTGCCCTTTATGATATTTCTCTGAGCTGTTGACTGAGAAATAGGGGGAGGTTGTTTTTTGTTTGTTTGTTTTTACTAAATGTTCAAAATAATAATGTTTGACTGTGCATTTTGGAAAAAGTTGGTGATGTCAGTGGCTATACAGGAGAAATCTAGCAGCGTTATATTTGAACAGCCTTCCCTTTGAGCGCAAAGGATTTCTACCACAAGTGCTGATTAGTGAAATTAATTTCCTCTACATAGCACATACGCTGCAAAATTTCACTTGTCTTTTCTGCTTTTTTCCTCATGGTTTTGTGTGAAAGCAAAGGAAAAATGTGGTGTGTGTGATGCTCTCATATCTTCCTCTTTTCCACAGTAATTGCTTTTAGCAGAATTTAAAGGACCTTTCTTATTAAATCCAAGCTTCCCTTTTCAGGCTGCAATACCTCTACCCATTTAAACCTGTTTCTGGAGCACATATATGTGAAATGCTGAAAGCCTATTGAAGTGTGCCAAAGAGCTTATTCCTATGGGGATTTTGCTGTGAATTAGTGGGCTTTATAGTACCCGCTACAGTGCTCACATAAAGGAATCTCTTCTGAACTCTGACTTCAATATGTATGAGTCCTTCAACTTTGTTAGCATCCTAAGGATGCATAATACCTCCACTCTTGAAGATGGCTTCCAAGAATCAAGGATATGTGCTTAGGGAAGCTTTAAGTGATAGAAAAATTATGACTTCTGCCTCTGATCAAAGCAGAACAAAGCACTTGACCACTACGCTCTCTCTGTTATTGCAGTGTCCTTGCAAGCAGGGAGTTCTCTGAAGGAGAAGATACTGAGAGCTGTGATACCTAGAAAAAGAGAAAGAGCTCTGACCGAGAATAGCACCCGTGAGTTCAGCTGTCTATCTAAAATCTAGGCAGTCTTAATGAAGCCATTAGCTGCTCCGGGTTTTATCTGTGAGGAAGAAGGGGTATGATGCCTCCTCACTACAGACCGGCAGCTGATGAGCTCAATCGCTTTCCCTGGGACTGCTCATCTCAGAGCAGGGTTAAACCCCAAGCAAAAAATGCAGAGGTGGATGTAACAGGCTGGAGTTGCAGTCTAGTTGTAGCATACTAATGGCAGAAATTTCTTCTTATTTTTTTAAAAAAAAAGCTTAAAAGTGAGATGATAAACTGTACAGCTATAACAGGGTTGCCAGTAACTCCATAATGATGCAGGGTACATGATTAGACTAGAAGAAAGCGCATGGGCCCATCTGACTTGCAGAAAGGCAGTCCCTGCCTGAGAGCTAGGACTGTGACAGGGGAAAACAATGTATGAATGACTACACTAATGATATTTTTTTCTTCTCTGAGTACTGTGAAAACACTTGGTCCTCGTGTCATCTGCATTTGCAAACCGTGCTGGTGGTCCTGTTAGAAAATGAATTGGTAAACTACAAATGTACAAGATTTAAATCAGAGCCCAAATCACAAAACGTGCACTAGAAACCCTCCAATGAGGTCAGTCCCAGTCTGACTCAATAGCAAAATCCTCTATCCTGTTTCATCATATAGAATGATTTTTTCTCTACCGAAAAGTTGCAACCTGTTCTGGTTCTGGTGTTTGATTTCTCTATGGAATATCAGCTGGTTAATTATGTTGAAATAAAACTCTGATTTTTATTATGATCCAATAAGCCCAATTCACTTCTACATCAGTCCAGCTAATCCATCTAATTCAAGGAAGAAACACTGGAGCAACAGAGTGGCAAATCATTTCTGATAAAAAGGATGAATTTGCTTTAAATCAAAGTAAAGCCAGAAGTCTGCATTTAAATAAATTATTTTAATCTTCGTTTGCATTTGCACTTTATTTTTTTGCCTGAAGAAAATAATGTTTTCATTGGTGTGTAACCCTCTCACTGTGATTATTACAGATAAATATAACCCCTTACACTACACTGGGGTTTGTTTTGTTTTGCAGGAGGCTATGCAATATCTGTGCAAATCTACATCACTTAGCACACACTTCCTCCCTCGGGCTTTTATTTTCTGAGCAGTTTGTTTTTCTGCTTAGGATTTGCTGCAGACTGGTTCTGTTTGGTCACTCAGGTTCACAAGGGCTCTGCCCTTCCAGGCTTTAGGGCAAGGGTGGCCCCATGCTCCGGAGCTGGAGTCGGGGGGTGGGAGGAAGGGACTGGTGGTGGGTGCCATGGGCGAGCGGTAGATGCTGTGGGCAAGTGGTGGGTGCCGTGGGCGAGAGGTGGGTGCCATGGGTGAGCAGTGGGTGAGTGGTGGGTGCCTCCTGAAGGAGGAGGACCTGGTGCTAGGAAGACAAGGGCTCCCTCCGCCTCTCCCGCCAGGGCTGATGGATGCTCTCTGGAGCCCCTTTGGTCCTGGTGGTGCGGCCAGCGGCTGCTCAGCCATGAGGGCCAACGTGTGCAGCTGAAGCGGTGTGTCTTAAATTTTCTTTATGTAACTGGACTTGACGGATTACATCCAGCTGGGCCTGAAATGATGGTGTAGGTTGTTTTGGTTTTTTTTAATTTCAAATATGATTTTATAAGATTACTCCCACAGTAGCATCAGGTGCTTAACTTTGTCGCGTTTTAGACGACAATTTGAGAAGCCCCACCAGTGCCAGCGCTGCCCAACACCGCTGCTCAGTGCCCTCCAGTCGCCCGCCCACAGGGCCCCCTCAGCCTGACACCCTCCTGTCCCCTTGCAGGAGGTTGTTATGGTTTGAGAGACCCATAACAATTTATTGTCGTTTAGACAATCATTCTATCACCTGATGACCCCTCCCCACCCAGGAAAGGGAATCGGGAAAAACAAGGAAACCCGGGAGTTGAAGTATAAACAGATTTAATAGAGTAAGATTAGATAATTAACATTAACAGCACTAAAGAACCAATATTAATCCCAACACCAATGCAGAATGTGCAAAGATTATACTGAGCCAATGCTATCGGTAGGCAGCTGTGCACTCCCAGCAGTGGACAGCAAATGTCAGACACTGTGAGCGCTACGGCTTCAGGAGGAAAGGAAGGCCTCAGGGGTCCGGCACCGGAGCACGAAGTTCTTAGGACGGCAGCCATCAAGGGAGAGAAAGAACTTCGCAGCAAACTTTCTAATTTACAGTGAATGTGATGTTGATGGTATGAAATAACCCTGTTGGCCAGCTTGGGTCAAGTGCCCGGGTCTCGCTCTTCCTCATCCCTGCACCTGGCAAGCTCGAAAACGCTGAGACCTTGAGACCCACACACCACAGCTGGCTGTAAAGTAAATATTTTCACAAATTCAGACACCGGAGTCTTCTAAAAGTGCAGTCTTCCCAAGTATTAGAAGAGAAATTAGTCCTGTGTCGCTCAAACCAGGACAGAGGCGCAGCCAAGCCGTCCCCGAGTGGCAAAGGTGGCACCCGTGACTGTCCCCGGTGGGTGCGGCGAGCACCGCCGCCTTGCGCACGCCCCGGCGAGGAAGCCGTGGGCGGGCGTGAGGCGACTTATGAAGGCGACCGCCCGCCTGCCGCCCGGCCTTCCCCCCGCACCCCGGCGGGGAGTCAGTGTCTGGGCGGCCTCTGCGGCAGGAGCCGGGCGCCCATGGCCCGGCACTGAGCCCCCCACCTCCTCCTTGCCTCAGGGGGCGGCCCTTCGGGCCCCTCGCCCAAGGAAGCCACAGGTACCCCGGGGTGGTGGGGAGGGGAGCGGGGCAGGCTGGGGCTTCTGCTCGTGGTTTTTCGGGGCAGCAGCGGGCAGGAAGGAGAGGCGTGTGGTGGCGGGTGCTGTGGCTCCTTCGGGCGCCGTCCCCCTAACCGTGTCCCCCCTCTCCTCCCGGCCCAGGAGCTACAGGAAGATGGCGTGCCTGCCCGTCACCCCGCCGGCGCTGGCGTTGAGGAGGTGGCTGGGGCACGGGCTCTTCATGCTGCTCTGCCTGAGTTTAGGTAAGCAGGACGGGCTGGTGTGGGATCGTGGGAGGGGGCATGCTGGGCCCGACCCGTGTGCCGGTCGGCAGGGGATGGTGGCCCCCAGGGCACTCCTTCTGGTGTCTTCTGCCAGGGCTGAGGCTGGGCCAGGGTTTGGGGTGGCTGGCTCTGCTCACCATGGCGGTGAGTGCTGAGGACCCATGAGCTCTCGGCTCCCCAGGCCGGTCGCGCTGGGCTGCCGGCTCCCAGAGGAGCAAAGGTGGTCGCCCATCCCAGCTGAAGTGAGAGGAAGGAGGGTGTTTTCTGGCCGGCTGACATCTGTGGGGAGTACGTGATGTGGCCCCTCAGGCTTCGGCTTCGGTGGCAGGGTGGTTTCTGCAGTTTTTTGGATGGCTAAAAGTGAGTGCACAGTGGGGAAGACGGGGCAGGGTAGTGGGTCAGAGGGGTCTCTGCCACCAGCGCCACACACAGTGGGTGCTTTCTCCGGCAACACAAGTCCCCGTCGGAGGACTGCAAAGGGCTGTCCCCCGTCCTTCTCCAAGGACCTGCTGCAAAGCTCACTGAAGTCCACAGGTCCCTCCTGACCTCAAGAGGCTTGGGATGAGTCTTCTCAGCTGTGTGAAATGTTAACCCTGAAACCACACCAAACTCACTTCTAAGCTGGGTTTCATTGTGGATGCAAAATAGGTTGTGCTTATTGGCAATTTTAGTGTTTCCTTGCAGCTAATGATACTCTAGAGCAAACCTGGGCTGGACTGAGGCTTTGATTAAAAATGAAGTGATGCAAAATTAGGAGTTTTTTATGCTGATTTTGTGAAACTGGGAGATATTTGATGCTGAGTTTCATTTTGAGTTTGTCTCAGAATCTTAAAACAAAACTCAGATAATTTAACAGGTATTGAATTGCAGAGCTTACTTTTAGAGAAAGCAACCACCTCAAACACCGCTCGTGAGATCTCTGCTCTCCTGTCTTCCCCCACACTCCTTCCCCTACCTCTGTGCTTGTGAAGCATGTGTCAAGCACAGATGTATTTTGCCCATACTGCAATGGGCAAACAATCAATCACATGCAGAACTATTTCTCTCTCTGTACTTTAAGAGCTTGTGGTATGTTATTAATGTAATTACAAGCAAGTGGTAATTCGCCGATTGTGTAGTTTCTCTAAAAAGGATGCTGATTCCAAGGCCAAAGACGGACAATACTTGGATGTACAGTCTGATACGCGCTAATATCCAGTACTAGAACTGGGAGTTTGATAGTAGAAAACTAGGTGTTTCTATAGTTGTGCTTTTTTCAATATGGTTTACGAAGGGAATGATAGTTTATCCTTCTTTCTGTCTCTCCATCTGTGTCTTAGGCCCCTGCTCATAACTTTCAAATCCTCTGCCCAGTTTCAACCAAATTTGACAGGCGGGCAGAGCTGGCAGAGGTGTGGTGTCCTTGCCTGCTACTTGGAAGCCACTGGCTAGCCACGAGCAGCACCCAAACAGCCAGAGCCCACGCTGGCCCTCCTCATGCCCAGCTGACAGAAAGGGCAGGGGGCAGCTGCAAGGGGGCTGCAAGGAGCATGGCAGCACCAAGGGCTTGGGAACGGGGTGGGAGGCGTGGGTAGAGGTGCCTGGGCTGGGAAATACAAGGCACAAATCCATAGGACAGCAGGGTTTGGCCATCCTGTTGCTGAATAAACTTACTTCTCCAAATCTGATTGATTACAAAATTCTGGGGTTTGATTCTGCAAGAGGCGGAGTAGACAAAAAAAAGCTTTTTTAAAAGCATTTTATCAGCTTTGGGGGCACAATTGTCAGATGCTTCCCACACAATGACTCTGTGGAAGTCCTGGTGCCTCAGGAGCATGTTGTTTGGCAGACTGATAAGAACAGCACAGCCGATGCACTTCCTTTCTCTGTGCACGCATACGCACCCTGCCACCTTTCCCTCCAAAAAGAGGTATTCCTACGTTAGTGACCCTTGAAAATACATGGTACGGTACCCACAAACAAGTGGTAGTAAAACCTTCACTGGGACTTGTAGGTGATGCCTTCCCTAGGTCGCCCACAGGGACCACAAGGACCGACTTCTGACCTTGTCATGGCAAAATGGTGAAGCACTGGGAGACTTCCGTCTCCCTGCCAGTGACTTCCCACGCGTTGTTCAGCGAGTCACCAAGGCCAGCATTTACAGAACTGACCCCGTGTGGGACTGCTCATGACCACATGAAGGCACAGTCAAAGCTGGCATCCGGAGCCTGTGACTACATCTTGCATCCTTGGGTTTAGCCCAGGTGTTCTGGTGCTTCCACACCTCCGTGCTGTAGCGCTCCGAAAGGTCTGGTAGCATGCTAGGACGAAAGCAGGTACTCTGCGTATGCTCTATGTGAGCAAAATAGTAATATAGGGAATGCCAGGCTGAATTTTTACATCATAGCAGAAGAAGGCATTAAGAGCGTCTTAATCAAAAAGGATTATTTGAAGGTTGTATTTCACAGGAATTGGTGTATGCCCAAGGTATGTAGATACATTTGTTTCCCCTTGAGTTGAATTTTGCTGCTCTGAGGTTCACCTGAGGTGACCCGCTGAAATGCCAGTGTAATTTAGAGCTGCTTCTGAGATGTCTGCTGCTGGAGACACTGATGTGCATGAACACCCTGCTGTCACAGCACAGTGGAAAAGTGGCAGAATCAAGGCAATTACAGCCTTGATTACAGCACAAACTTATTTATTTATGGTCTGAACACATTGCTGGTATTCCCATGGGCTTGTTTTTCACCTGCCATTGCACCTTCACACCTACCTACAAATATCAGGATGTTCTCAGTCCCAGTTTGTTGTATTAGTGTCCTGGTTTGAGGAAAATGTTGCTAGAAGTCACCCAGTATGACCTTTCCCTGCCCTGTGTGCAAACGTGGCGTAGCCCTGATTGCAGGGCCCCAGCGAGCCTCGGTTTTGTCCATGGAGTACTTCTTTTAGACTTCCCTGGAGTCTTTTCTTCTGACTGGGGGCTGTCTAGTGCTTGGTTTCTTCCCAGTGGTGAAATTTTTTGGGAAGTTTTGAGGAAAATCCCTACAGCTTTTCTGAGTTATTGGAGAGTCGGGAGTGTGGGGAATAGCCACTTCCCTCCGTGCCATGAGCGAGCACTGGCTCACAAGTAACTCACTCTGGGAATCCCCTCTCGCACGTTACTGCCAATAAAGAGCTCGGAGTGGAGCTGGGTTTCAGAAAGGGACAAAGAAGACTGAGAACGAGAAAGATTCCTTGTTTCGTGGCCACCCCCAAAATATTGAAGTGTCTAGCAATGAGATTTAGGTGCTTGGCGGCTAATTTCCATGCCAGCTCTGGTATGGGTTGTGCCTAGGGCGGATTTCATGGTGGAGATGGCAGAAATTTTTCTTTACGTACCAGATTTTCCCATTTGATCACTGGATGCAAATTGAGTTTCTGTCTTATTGCCCTTGCTGCCTTCAGCTGTTTTTTTAATTTCTTTTTTCGGATGAGTTTCTGTCTCCTCCTGTTCCAGACATGAAGAACAGTAATGTCTTTGTTTCAAAAGCAAGAGCAGTGGAACTAAGGAACTTCTTTTTCCGTCTGTCTGCCTATCCAGAGTGAAACCTTCTGTAACAGCTTGTCTGGAGAAACAGAAACCCAACTAAAGGCTCTTGCTTTTGCTTACAGACTCTGTCTTACTTCTTCTGCTGTGTTTTTTTAAGTGAAAGACTTCTTTAGAAAAAACACAGAAAATTTAACATAGACAAGCTATATCCTTACACAGTCAAAATACAGTTATCCAACGGTATACTGAATTTGTAAAGCTACTGGTTCAACACTCCTTTCACCCACATTGTTTCCTTTTTCCAGTTAGATCAGAACGAACCCAGATAACTCCGGTAAGCTCACATTACTCTGAGGGCAACAGCTTTTTTGCATTTCTTGGATCACTGAGACATTTGTAACTTTTTTGCAATGTGAATGTCAGACATTCCTGCATTTAAACATGCAAAGTTTGGGGCTGAAGTTTTACACAGTGCGGTAGGTTACTGGCAGAAGTTGCCACCCTGTACGCCCTCACACCTTTCCTGCTTGTTGTTGCCTCAGTTCTGAGTTACAAGCGTGGTTTAATGGGCAGAATTAATCTGACATAACTGAAGGCTGCCACTGATGGAGTCATCCCCTTGCCTCACTTGCGATGAGTTAGCTTTCTGCGGGGGTCAGCCCGCTCTCTTGAGTGCCAGTCTGATTTTATACCCGACGCTGTGTACCCCAGAGGGGTATGCAGACAGGCAGCGCAGTTGAGGGGGCCAAACAGGTCGTTGGCACCGAAAGGTGCAATCCTGCTCCCCTCTCCTCTGCTTCTGGCTCTTCCCTCTCCTCCCCTCCTCTGTACTCGTTCTGGTACGTGTCTGATCCATGGATGAGTTAATTCGACTCCCAGCTTAGCAGAAAGTTTCTTCTTTTTCCCTTGTTTTACACCAACGTGGCATATTGAACCAGCCTCTGGAGAGCCTGGCAAGGAAAACAGTGGAGCACTGGGGGTTGGAAGGTAAAGAGGAGCCAAATCACCTCTGCTCGTGTGGGGAAGGTGTGGATTGATGCCAGTTTGTCATCTGGCTGCACCAGGAAGTTGTGCCAGGCTGGAGAAGAATTTCCATGTTCAGAGAAACTCTCCTTCCTTTTAAACATGTGTTTCCTACTATAAGTGCTGCGTGCATGTAGATGTGGTATTTTTCATGAGATGGCAAGGCAAATGTGCAGAATGCAGAGAAGGCTGTTTGCTTGGCATAAGGAGGTCGGTTTTGCTTTTAAATAGATGAATTTTGTGTTTAATTGTAGCTGTTTTGTCCCCTTGGAGGGACATCACCATCGGGAGTCTCAGGAGGTCATTTGAGAATATGTAAATCTTTCCCAACGCGGAAATGCCACAGGCTTTGCTTCTGCTTTTTCACTGTTGTGCTTTTAAAATATCATTGGTCCCAGGGGACTCCCTGGCTGAAAATAAAAGTGCTGACTGCTGGCTAATGGCATCTCCAGCTATACTGCGCTCAAAAGGCGTTCACCTTTTGGCAATCCCAGCATGCTACCGTATCATATAAAATGTTGTTGGAAAAGACCATCGAGGCAAGTCCCTCTACACACCGCTGCTCTTGCCATAGCAGGTACTCTCCGGTGTAGTTTTAAATGCCCAGCCAAACAAGGATTTCATCCCTGCGCCGGGGGAAGTGCTTCAATCTGAACAGACCTCACTGTCCCGTCAGACACTGCGTCCTGCCAGCCGAGAGAGCCCTGTCCCCGCGCCGCCCTGCCCTGCGATGCTCCCAGCCGGTGCCTCCAGCCGCCCCTGCCCGAGTCTCTCATTTCACTCCCTCTGTGGCTTTTCTAGCTTTTCAACACCTCCCGTCCACTTTGGTCTCGTTTCTTTAGTCATCCTTCAGTTAGTTACCATTCACGATACCGCACTCTTATATAGGGCTGTTTAATCTCTCGTCCTGCCAGTCCTCCAGCTGCAGGGTTATTGTCAAGGTGGTTGTCTGCGGACCGTCCGTGAGTTAGTGTCTGAGCAGGGACCAGGTTTTTCTAACAAGATAATGGCTGGCAGGCCTGTGGTGTTGTTAGCTGCACTGTAAATATTGCTATGGCTGTGGGCAAGTACTTTAGAAGAAAAAAAAATTGTAATTTTTCTAATTTTGAGTGAGCTTATGTAAGAGGTATCATACTTGATTTTCCTGGTTACTGGGCACTTTCACCTTCTGTTAGTTTCAAGAGTGGGCTGGCTACTTGGGGAGCACGTGAGGCAGAGAGATTTAGCAACCACTGAATAAAACTGGGGCCTGAAGCAGTGGGGAGGACCTCAACTTCAAAAGCTGTGCTGCAAGGACAGAAGTTTGCAGGGCAATAGTACTGGAGGAATTAGGAAAATTATCTGAGAACATCTTCAGCTGGGAGATACAGAGGAAGTACAAAGTGATCCAGTCAGCAAGGGACAGAGTCCGCAGGGGAAAAAATTAACAACTTTTATTTTTGTCTTTGTGCGACAAATCTCCCCCAAAGGCCTGTCTCACACAACTTTCACATCTAGTTTCTGCCCGCAAACTGGGAAATCGTAAGAGCGCTGAGCCGGTTGCAGGAATTTGATCTCGAAATGAACTAAAATATGAAAATCCTCTGAGGTCATCCAGATTTAATGTCCCCCCTGCCCTTTTTATTCACCCACTCACGTGCTGGGAACAGAGAAAGGGGGAAGGCTCAGGAAGACTCTTCCCTTCACTCCTTTCCCCAAGTCAAAGGCGTCCCTCTGTCCCCATGGACGGTGTCCCTGCCGGTATGCAGCACGGGAGATAAGCAAGCCCTCCTTCCTCTCCTCCCCGACCAACACTCATGTGGAGGGCTCCACAGCAAAAAGGAAGATCTTAAGACATGATATAGTCCCCATCCCACCCCCAAGTACTCTGGCATCTCATGTCCAGCTCCTTGCGTGGATCTGACCTCCTGGCTAGTGCCAAGATTAGAAATTTGCCGACTGGCTTGCAGAGAGTTGTGATCTTACTCATGTTATAAACAAAGCAGACTGGACATACCCAGGCGGTGGACTTGTCCCAGCGTGGGGCAGCGGTGACTCAGAAAGCAGTAGATCTTAATCTCAAGAGGTACTGAAAGGCAAGCTGAGCACAGAGGGAGAGCAAGAAGAAGAGGTACCGGGAAGGGTACTGGCTGGCTGGAGCTGCCCGGGCGCTTCAGTGAGACCCTTTGCCAAAGCATTTCAGATTGCCTTTCATCTTCTCAGCTGCTGATTGCCGATCGTGGAACTTTTTTGTGATTAATGGAGTTTTTTTCCCTTTGAAGGCAGGTTTTTGACAGAGAAGTGACTCACTGATGGGGCTCCTTTCATTCCCTGCCTTGCTGGCTTGCCTTGCTGGCCTTGTGGCAAAAAGGCCATCAGGGCGGAACATGAAATCTGCTTTCTGTTGAGCAGTGGTTAACTGGAGAAAGCAGAGTATTCGGTCTGCAACCTGCAAAGGTAACCACCATCAGAGGGAGGGCTTCAGTGGGAGTACTGTGTGTCTAAAACTGGGATCACATTGGACACCAGCATGTGTTGAGAGCTCCCTGTGAACCAATCTAAAATGAGTGTTACCTACAGTACATCACTGCTTGTCAAAGTGTGCTCAGGAAGACAAATAAGTTTGATAGTCATTAATAGGGCCTCAAGTTAACATGCTGCTCGAAAAAAAAATGGGATTAGTGCATACCCCCAAAGATGAGCTGTCTGGTTTTCACAGCCGCTTCATGACTTCTAAAGGCTTTGCTTGTGAAACAAAACAGGTTTAAAGTGGAACGAAGGCTGCTGAAAGAGTCAGGGACCAAAACACCATAGGGATATTATAATTGTTTCCAAATCATGCAGTACAGAGCTGGGCAAAGCAAGGCTACTGTTTTGTTTAGGAGGAATGTGGCAATGCAAAGATGGGAAGTGCATAAAGCCACATCAGGGGTGCCGTGCCCTTGCTATACTGCTCTAAGCTGGGCGCCCCGAGATGACAGTGCAGAAGCAAGCAGAGATGAACTTCTAGAAAAAACTCTTCAAACTGTTTCCCTACCTCAGGCCTGCCATGACATCATCGTAAACTCGGATTAATCCCATCACTTAATGGCCGTGGGCATGCTTGACTAGTGTGAGTGGGTACAGGGAAGCGAGACTGAGTGGAACCGCTGTTGAATGAAGTGCGTCGCTGTTTTTCTTTTCTTCAGGATGCCTCCTCTTCTGTTCCTCTCTCACCGCATTTGGGATGAGTAAGGGAACATGACCTCACAAGAGGTCACCATGACACAAGCAAAGCAAACTGGGTTTGCAGCTGCTTTGCTTTGCGTTGCCAGAGCAGCCTAGAGCAGCAGAAGGGTAGCAGCAGGCCTGTGGTTCGTGACCGGAAGGTTGGGCTCGGGGTTGTGCAAGGGGAAAGGCCCACTCCTGCTTTCCCTGCGTGCCCAGACCTGCCTTTGCATGCCTTTACTTGCTGGAGTGGAGTCTGGGTAGAAGGAGCCTTGGAGGCTTGCCAGGCGCTTGTGCCCAGGTTAATGTGCAGTCACAGACTCCTCAAAGAGGACAGCCAACAGGCTCTGCCACCACCCGCTTTTCTCTGTTTCATCCCATCTTTCTCATTTCACGGGGTCTTTACAGCAAAAAGCAGAAGGAGGCGGTGTTTTTACGTCCTGCTGAAATCTCACAGTGTCTCCACATAGAAGTCACCTGGGCATCTAATGGGGTCTTTCCTGTGAACAGTGCATTCACAGGAGTCTGTCACAACGCTGATTTAAACACAAAGCATTTCTTCATGTATTCCAGTGTAGTTCAGAACGTTTGCTGAATTTTAACTCTATGGAAAGCCTTGGGAGAATCTGATTCCTCGCTGGTAAAATCACCTGGGATAAAGAAAAGATCAAGGGGGAGTGTCTAGACCTTTAAAGACCTTTAGCTTTTCAAAATTTCTCAATTTCTCAACTGATTATCTGTCTTTCTTGGAAGTTCCCATAAAATACTGCGTTGTCCTCAAAGGATAAATCCTGCAAGTGTGGGGCAAATGTGCTATTCACAGAAAATGAGGGGGCCGAGTTGCAGAATTACCCGGGGACTGTTGGGTGTGATTCCTGCGCTGACCCCAGGGGATGGCCACCAGGAGAAAGCCACAGCTCCACAAGATGTGTTTTCCTCAGCTGGCCCAGTGCCAGTTACCAGAAGTGCCCTTGCCTCACCATGACATGATGTGCACCTCCTCCCAGAGCTGCCCCAAGTCCCTTTTTCCAGTCCACGCAGAGGCAGAGGGCAAGAAAGGTGTCGGCGGCCCAGTGGAGCAGGAGTCCCAGGTGCCTGGTCCAGGCAAAGTCTGTGTTGCCAATAATGTAAGAGTAGATACCCCAACTGCTGTTGCAAAGATAGATAGGGGACCTTACGGAAAAAAAAGCAATGCAAGGGTGTTTTGATCCTCCTGGTTTGGGAGGACCACCAACAATTTGCCTCAGAGCTTTCCACAGGACTTATGGTGGAAAAAATATGCAGATCCACTGTCTTACCTGCTGCTTACATGGGGGGAGGGGAGCAAAGGAATCCAGGCCCACCAAGAAGAACCTTTCCCTCCACGTGTGTTGTTTTGTGGGTTGTGTGTGAAACAAGGTAACACAAGGTCAGATCAAGCAAAGGCAAAGCAGTTCAGAAGGGCAGAGAAATAGAGGATGGAGGGGAAAAAGAACCAGGAATTATCTGAAGATTCCCAGCAGTTCAGTGCTGCTTCTCTAAAGCATGGCGTGGTCTTTTACTGCCTTTTACAGTGAAATCTCTCTGCAGGACTTCTGTCCCAGAGGCAATCTTCTCTCCCATACCACCTGACTGTACATGTGGTCAGGACAGCCGAGCTCTCTGTGGCCAGGGAATTTCTGAAACGCAGCTTGGGCAAGGAGTGAAGGAAATAGGGATACGGGCTCAACAGCTCTCCTGCTTGCTGACTCTCGGAGCAAACAAGAAAGGACGGGTTTCCTCTACACTCACCTTTGCGTTCTCATTAGCCCTGCCATGTGGGGCATCTGCAGCACAGGCATAGTTTGAATGAAACATGTTTTTCTGCCTGGGGAACAGAAAGTCAGCCCTTTCATCAGTTCAGTGTTGCCACATGCCACAGGCTTCCAGTGATGGAGCAACATACGTTCACAGCTTGTCGTCTGGTGGGCTTCAGTGGGCGGTGGGAAGAGGAGGGATCTTTTTTTTTTCTAGAAAAGTAATTAAAAATTATTTCCATGGTAGGTACCTCCCCCACAGCCTGGTTGTGGAGAGCATTCAGCACAGAAATGGGACAGAACTGAATTTTCATTTTTGCTTTGCAGTTCACCTTTAAAGTGAAAGGGGACTTTTGTGGGGCTGAATGACTCTTCGTGGACTTTGGTTCCTTCAGGCTTGCAGCACTCAGGTTGCAGTTTCAAGGCTTCAGAGCCTTTTAAGGGTAGATGTGACATCATCAGGAGTTTCCAGCCCCTGCACATGTACTGCCGAGGAGGTTTTTGTTCTCCTTTTGGTTGCAAAGGAGACTCTTAGGGGCAAGGCGTGGAGAACCTCATGCAACTCATGATGCGATGTCACCCTGACATTTACTGTACGCCCACTCTTCCCCTATTGCTGCAAAAGAAAACAGAAAATTGTCTTTATCAGGCTCCACAATCCCAAAGTTTGACCGGCTGCTCTTGTGAGTCTCTCCAGCAACAGTAAAAGCTGAACTGTGAGAACAAGCGAAAATGTGGTCAAGGGAAAAAACACAAATGCATGCAGACACACAGGGGGAGGAACTTCAAGAATCACAGCCTAAAGTGGGCTGCTTTTAAGGTGAACAGAAGGAAATGCTTTTTCACACAATATGTAATCGAACTGTGCAACTCATCATCACAGGATGTTGTGGAAACCAAAAATATACATGCATTCCTGAAGGGGCGAGAACTATTCCTGAAGAGTAAGTTTAGCAGTAGCAATTAAACTGCTGATGTCAAGAAATCCCTAAATTCCTGGCTGCCAAAGTATGGCAGTTCTTATCCCTGTGGTGTGGAAGAACTGTTTTTTTCTACCATTTTGCTACCAGTTGCTGGCTGACACAGGTCAGCAGGCTGAGTGGGCTCCTGGTCTGCCCCACTCTGGTTGCTCAGTCTGCGATGCATTATAAGGGGAAGTACAGGTAGTGGGGGGAAAAAAATGTGTTTGAATCTTTTACCTTTGGAAGCCCAGTGAAGTGGTTGAGGGGAGGGAACCCAGTTAAATGAGAAACTGCTCATTTAATTACGTTATCTATTTTATTAAATTAATATTAAAACATGCCATAGTGTTGCCAGGACCTCCCTAGTATTTTCCTGTGCATTTCCTACAAATTTAATGTAAAGCATGCAAGTGGGACAGGGGTAGGTGTGCCACAGGGAAGGGAGTGAAAGCTTATTTCATGTTGTGTCCCAGGCTCTCTGTCTGGGATTAACTTCAGCAAGCGGTCCCCGATGCTGCCCCAAGACCTGTCTGTGCCAGGGCACTGGCTGAGCATCTGCTTGTCTCCCTCCAGCACCAGCATCTGGAGGACTGCAAACCACTTCATCAGGGTGTGCCACTGGGCACAGCTCAGCACACCACAGGGGTCTTGCTGCCGGCTGTGTGACGGCATCCCAAGGGTCTGTGAGTCACCGTGAAGCAAACAATTCCTGTCAGGCAACAAGCTTGTGGACATTTTGGACACTTCAGCTGAATCTGAATGTCACACTATCCCACTCGCACCTTAAGCACTGTGCTCTGTGCCTGCGTACGGTGTGGCTGTGGTTAGATGTTAGCTGTGACAAAAATGTGTGAGCCAGCATCAGCCAGACTTTGCTGCGGGTAGGTGGCAGTTCTTAGGCTCAGCTTCGTCAAGTGCTCAGTTCACCCTTCAGGCAGAGGCTTTGCACGTGGGATCCCACCTCCACTGACCGGTGATGCTGCACTCTCCCCATCAGTGACACACTGCCTGGTCAGGACTTTCCCACTTTCTCTCTCAGACAGGCTTACTGAGATCTGTTCTGCAGGGAGGGAAGAGGGAATTTGAATCTTCTCTGTCCTGAGGCCGGCTATTTCCTTGTTTTTTCTGCTCTCAGTCAATGGAGTGCAACAGATTGGTATCCCCCTTTCAGTACTGGAGATGGGTGCTAAGGTAGCGAGGCTGAGGCAAGCAGGACAAACGTAAAGCAACGTAAAGCAACCCGACCTTCTGGAATAACAAAGCAGAGCACACAGGGATAAGCATCGTCCTGAAGGTTGCACAAACCCAAGCAAAAGCCCAACCGTCTGCCCTGGCCTTGCTATAGCACAGGACTGCACGTCAGTACTGTGTCGCTCTTCCAGCAACAGCGGGAGCTCCTTGCTAGGCTGCTCCCTCCCATTTTAGGTCCTGGCCCCTACGAGCGCCTACCCCCTGGAAAGAGGAAGGGGAGTGGGAAAGCAGGGCTGATCACAGGAGTGGCGTGCGTAGAAGTCATGCTGCGAAGCAAGGGGATTACTGCTAACCTAGTGAAAGTTGTACCTAATTTCCCCCTTGCAAGGGCCTCAGTTTGTTTTTGTAGGCACATGCCTGT
Organism: Anarhynchus alexandrinus; assembly: GCA_008711295.1. NCBI lineage: Eukaryota > Metazoa > Chordata > Aves > Charadriiformes > Charadriidae > Anarhynchus > Anarhynchus alexandrinus. The sequence goes on along the minus strand of VUYV01000184.1, from coordinate 406,154 downwards.
ATACTAGGTATGACACCGACACGGTTGCTGGGCAGGAGTTGGGGAATGTCTGTGCTGATTTGCAAGTAATCCCAAGGGAGGCCCCTGGGCCTTCACAAATATAAATTTCTTTTAGCTAGACTTCGCAAAATTGTTCATTTGCTAGTACTAGGAGGCTGACGACAGTGTGGCTGTAACCTTTGTTTATTATTGTAGGGTTGCTTTTAGGATCTTAAAAGATTTGGCTTTTTTTCTTTTACCAAAAAAACCCTTCCAAAAAAAACCCCAAACCCCCAAACTGGGGCCCTGTTTGGCATGCAGGGAACCCGCTGGAGGGTGACACAGACTTTCCAAACACTGGGCTCTGAAAAGGGAGACCAGAGGATACAGCAGTTTGGGCATGTATGTTTTTATCCCTTTACATTAATAATGGCAATTCTTTACTCTGAGGTGTGTTTTCTTAAGGGGCCAGCAAAATTTCTGTTCAGACAGGTAACTCTCCTGCCTTTGCCTTCAGTAGTTCATGCAGAAATTGTTGTGTACCCGCTAGCTCATCATCCTAATTAGCACTGGAGCATCATGTGAAAGGCATTGCCAAGGTAGCCCTCCCCTCAGTGCAGACCTGAAGTTGTAAACAGCTCGGTGGGTGATGAGGGACATCAGTGGGCGCAGACAGAGCTGAAAGAAGTAATCTCTATGCAGCAGGTCCTGGGACAAGGCTATACCACTGTCTCACTGACTTTTGTTTGTCCCCCACCTACAGGCTGTGCACTGGAGAAGAAAGTAGTCAAAAGCAAACTGGGAGAAAAAGTCGGCCTGCCTTGTTGTCATGAAATTCCCAGCTCGGAAAGCCTACATAATTACCGGGTCTACTGGCAGATGAACACCACAGAGGTAGTGCTTGCTTACGCAGAGGGGAAGGAGATCTCCAAGCACAAACGGTATGAGAACCGGACAGAGATGGACTCCAGGAACTTCACCCTGTGGATCTCCCCCGTAGAAATCCTGGACAATGGCCCTTACCAGTGTGTAGTTCAGCACCTCAGATCTTCGCAGAACTCATTTGTTTTGTGTGATGAGACTGTCGCCCTCTTTGTTACAGGTAGGTGGATTGCCTCCCAACACCTGAGGCTTTACCATGCCAACTTCTGGGGGTAAGAGACACTCCTCCAAGCTTTAGTCGTAGTGTAGCAGATAGACTTTCATCGGGAAGCCTAAAAGAGTGCTGGAAGGCGTGTTAAGGCCCCTGTATTTTCATTCTAGCAGCTTCCCTCCTTATCTGTCCAAAGCTACCCTAGGTACAGAAAATTCACCTTACCCACCACCAGCCTACCATCCTCCCCTTGATGTCTCTCTCTTGGGCAAGGACCTCTCCCAGGACACCTCTCCAGGTACCACTGCCAGTAGGTGCCCTAGGCCACCTCTGGCTCCTGCTGTCTTTTGGGCAAAGCAGAGACCAAGCCCTTGGTGCATGGGAGGCATCCAAGCCGAAAGAGGAATGGGCTGACATTGCTCCTCTGTGGCCACGGCAGCATCCCAGACCTGCATCCAATCCCTTGGGAGCCCAGGGTCTCCAGGGGGCTGACCAGCTCGCTGGCTACACTGCAGCTCTACAACCAAAGGCTGAGCTCAGCTGGAGATTTGAGACTTTTTACCTTAAAAAAACAACCCGAGTTCCTTTGCTCAAAACGAATCTGAGTCTTTTCTTGGAGGCTACAAAAAGTTCCATTGACATTATTTTCCATTTCCACCACCATTTTTGTGGCAGTTGGTTTCAACCAAAGGCAGAGATACTGGTAACGTATATAAATATATCCATGCATTTGAATACCTTTAGCAGCAGAGAGTTCCAGGAATCTTCCAGACAAGCCAGTGAATGAGCATTCCCCATTTGGAATGAGATTTGTCAGCAAACAAAACCAAGCTCCTGAAGTTTGGCCATTGCCTGCCTGTCTGAGGGCATGGTGGGCATATGTGCAAGGAGACAAATTTAGTGATCTTTCTGGGAACCATTATGAAAAAAGGGAAGTGAACTGCCAGCACCCTCTCTAACCAAGAGGGCTGAGGAGTCAACTGCACGAAAAACGTGAAATAACGGCTCTCTTTTCCTCCTTGAAAATACTCCAGTTTCTTTCCTTCTAGAAATCCCCTCGCTGTCTTAATAGGCCAGTTGTAATAACTGCGGTAGACTTCTGCTCCCTTTGGAAAAGTGGGATCAGTTATTGTGGCTATCAGGAAAGGGAGAGGTCCCCTTGCCCCTGCTGGAATCTGGCTATCTTGAGAGAGGTGAAAAGGTGTTACTCCCTGATGACTGATCAGGGAGCCTTGGTGAAGCTGTTTGGGAGGTTTGAAGGGTCTTTCCAGACTGGATGTCAATGCTGTATTGCTCAACAGATAGTGGCCCTGGAAGGAAATCAGTGTCTCTCAGGTGTGCAATGTTGAGCAAGTTTATTTCACTAGTTACTTGGTAGACTAGACCATGGGTTCATGGTCAGCAGAAGCCACAGAAGACACGCTGTGATCGCAAGGTCATCTGCCTTGCGCAGATCCCACCAGTCATGTGGCCAAATGGTGAGTCAGGCAGGGAGCAATGGCAGACAAAACCTCAGCTGCTCCAAAAAGGGTCGTTTTGCAGTGAGTTGAGCAAGCTGCTACAGCTCTCTGCCTGGCCTTGCCATGGCCGGGGCTAGTGCCTGAGGAGGTGTGCAGGCTACGGACCTACAGCTGGCAGGGGTGGGAGGGAGTGTTTGGTCCCTTTAGCAGCAGTGGTGGTGTGACTTACGCCCACCAGGAAGCCACACACTAGATTTCTTTTTCCGACTGGTGCCTGTCTTGCTAAATATGTGGTCCCATGGAGATTTTTTCCAGTGGGAGACTTGCTTTAAATAGTTCCTTTGCCACCCCTTGCCTCCTCCTCCTCACCCTGGGCTGTTCAATTGCAACCCGTGGGCATCCTCAGTTGTACCAATGCAACTGTTTACAGTAACACAGTGAAGCAGATTGGCAAAGGGAAGTGGGCTAAAAATGACACCACCTTTCTTCTCCTTCTTCACTCATATTAGTCCTCTCATCCATTTCACCATGCAGCCTTGCAAACACAGCAATACATCTGACCAGGAACAAGCTGGGTGGGTGGGAAATCTCTGAAAATAGGCTTTGGTGATGAGGAAAAGGTCCAGTGCGAACATGGTCTGGGAGGACCTGTGTATTGCTATGCATTTCTGCAAAAACTTGACTGGGTCTTGCTCCCCACTGGGCTTTCTGGAGGGGCTGTCATGCAGAAAATGTAATTCAGTCTCTTGCTGGCCATCCTGGCTGAGAGACCAACATGTGACTCATCTCCTCTCCCACCAGAGATGGTGCCTTTGTGAGCTTCTGTCTGGGAAGGGACTAATGAGGGAGGGAAAAGGAAATTGTCTACCATTGCCTGTAATATGGATTTTTATTCAGTTGTGTAGTTTTCCTACCTGTTTTATGATTCCTTCTGTTGTTCCACAAACTGCCGTACGTAGAGAGAAACAGTGGCATTGGAGAGGTGGGGTCATGAAGCCTGTGTACTGCCCAGGGAGGAGAAGCAGCAAAGGCCAAGGCCACATCCAGTCAAGGCTGTGGGGAGAGTACTAAGGCACAAGAAAGACCAAACAGATTATGACAGAGGAAGAATGCCCTGTGGGGGAGTCTTTGCTTTCACTGTGGGTGATCAGGACTGCAGCACTCACTGTAATCTGACCAAATGGTAACTAAATCTTTCTTGCTTCAGCTGATTTCAGTAAGCCGAACATAACAGCAGAAGTAACCAATAAGTCTTGTGAATCAACTGAGATGGTGGTAAGCTGTTCTTCTCATGGAGGTTTCCCCAAACCCAAAATCTCTGGAGCCCTCAACAACGTGTCCGTGGTGTGGAACGTCAGCTGGGTGTCTGAGTCCAGCTTCAGCCCGTACAACGTCACTGGCAAACTGCAGCTCAACGTGACCAAAGACGTCAGCATCACTTGCTCCGTTGAATACAATGGCTTTGCCAAGTCCACCAGTTTGCTTCTGAGTAGGTTTTGTCAATAGTTTGTGTTACAAAACCATTTTGTTGAACCTGCTGAGTTGCCTCTCTGTGAAAGCGGTAGGTTTTGTGAATCAGTTCACACAAGGATCCCACCTGTGAGCCGCTCACCAAAATATTTCAAAGGCTGTGAGACAGCAGGGATGGGAGAGGAGAGTTACAACTGTGACTGACAAGCAGAGATGGCTCTGGCTTCCTGCCGCTCTCCTGTGAGTCACAGCTGGGCTGACAGGGCAGCTGGATCCTGTTGTGACCTGGTGATGTCAGCCTCAGTGGCCACCATTGGGTGCCCTTCTGTACCAGCACAGTCTTGCTGCCATTCGGGTGACACAGCCCTGGTATTCAAATGGAAGGCCTTGAGAAATGTGTGTGCCTTAAAAGCCACAGGTTGCATTTAAAAAGAATTTCCTCATTTAACAAGCATGTTTGTTCCTGCTTCAGTGACAGACGCTGGTAGCTGGGGTCTAGAAAATATTCTGCTTTCATACACATCTTTAATATAGGGTTAACTCATACAGAAAAAATTCCATCACTGTGCGTGGCTTAAAAGTGATAACATAATAGATAAGTCTGTGCTTTGAAAAGCCTGAGGCGCAAGTGGAAACAGCATGAGGGAAGGCAGTACACTCCAGTCCAGATGTTTTGCAGTAGAAGGGGATTTGCAAGAAAATTCTTAAAACCAAAAGGATTTTTTGTAATGTTGTTACCAAAAAATTATTCTGAAATGTCTCTGGGTCTGATGTTTTCTCTGTAGACATAAGGGCACCTTCAAGGGAAGCTAGAAAAGCGCTACTTTTCTTAGGGAATTGTACCTTATTCGTCAAGGTACCTTATTCATCAATCTTACTAAAATTAAAGGGGCTTGTGAGGAGAGGTGCCATTCAGCTTCAGGACGAATTCCAGAAATTAGTGTTATATGAATATTGCTTATTGGTGGATGTAGTGCATAATGTCCCTACAGATGGTAATGGAAGAAAGTTATGAATACCATACTACATAGAAAAGCAGAGCAACAAAAGAAGTAACAATAGTAATACACTCTTATCACACAGATTCTCAGAGGAGGGTGTAATCAACAGTGACAACAGCAGTCACAAAACCCCTACTTTTTTATTTTTAAGATGTGGAACCATTCCCATTTTGGTATGATGGAAATGGTCCTCCTAACAAGTCTTTCATGAACATGGAGTGCCAGACAGAATACAGCCTCTGGTAAATGTAGGAGGCAAACCCTACAGTGGAGGGGAAGATTATACAGCAGATCAGGCTAGCGCCTTAGAAGTTGAATGTTGCTTAATTGTGCCAGATGCAGATGATGGAAATCTGAAGACCTATGAACATGCACCAAGTCTATCCTTCCTGTTGAATTAAGGTTGTCCTGTACTGTACAAGAACGGCCTGTTATCTACTCTAATGTCCAAGTGGCAGAATGGTCATCTCCAGTGGTGAAAAGCCAAAGGCTCCAGATCCACTGAAAGTGAACTCTGCCACAACTCTTTTTCTGCCATGAAGAAAAAAGTCTATTCTAGTCTATTTAATGCATCATTCTCCATCAACTGTGCATTCAGAAAGAAAAAAATTAGGCATAAATCTGGTGAAAACAGTAAGAAAAACTGCAGAGTACCTTTGAGAATGGAAGTTTTCTAGAAATGGATTCAGACTTTTCCACCAATCCTAACCAGTTTCTTTAAAACCAGCTTATGTGTTTTTAAATATTGCCTGTCTCAGTCCCGTTCTGGACAAAGATCCAGCATTTCAGATTCTGTGGATGTGTTAAAAACTTCAGCACATAGCAAATGTGGGGGAATGGAAGAAATTTATGCGCCAGCTTTGTCAGTTTGTTTATTGAATAGGTAAATTTTCAGGCTGAATATCTGAGTTAGAATTTGGCCAGAACCACCAAAATTCAGATACCTGCTCTTACATGAAAATGCCAATGTGTTGTTGGGCCCTTTATTTATGTTTTATTTTTTTCTGTCTCAGAAAAAACAAATGACTGTATTGTCCCTACTGTGCCTCCATCTTATAATGTCATTACTGCTTCAAGTATCATCATTATCATCTTCCTTTTGGCTATCACCCTAGCAGCAAGATACCTTCCAAGGCATGGTAAGTGTAGCTCCTTTTTCAAGAAACAGTCTTTTACTGATTATGGAGTTTCTATGTAAAATATGCATTAATAGAAACTATACTGACACACTAGGTATTTTTGTACTGTCTTCTCATTTCCTTTTTTTTTTTTTTGGTTCATGCAGCATCTACTCTCACAAAATCTAAGTCCAGCTCAGGACTTTCCTACATTTTGTGTGCAGGCAGCACTAAGGTTCAGGTTTGAGAGTGAAGGGGTGATGGGGTGTTTTGACAGCAAAATATTTCCAAAATCAAAGGTATACAGAATTGAAGAGATTCACAAAGGTCCATTTTTATGTACTAAGATGCTTGAAGATGCCGAGAATCTTGATGATCATGATAGATACAGCTGAGCACTGACAGTTTCAAAATGGGTTCTCTCTACACACCCTATTTAGACAATGCCTGAGAAAAGTCACCGAGCCAAAGTTACAAAAGTATATAGGGCCACAAAAGGGACTTAAGCATAGCAATGCCCCACTTTTAGGAGAACCTCAATCAGGATAGATGTATTTGTGTTCTTTGTGTGGCCAAAAATGGCATAGGTGAGGTGCCCTGTCCCACCCTGTGAAGTCTTCAGTAACTCCAGATATGTCTCCGGGAGTTTTTCAGTGCCAAAGAGGACCTCGAGCATCTCAGAGTTAGGTGACAGCTGAGAATTTTTTTTTTTTTGGTGGCTCAAAAAAAAAAAAATCTCATCTGTTAGCTCTTGCTCCTAATCATTTCTAAGCTGATCTAGCCAGAAAGTCCTTGAAGATGTGGGTAGACAGCTAACGGATTTATAAAGGCAGCTGGACATCCAGCCAGTATTGAAAGTCAACAGCAGTAGATGTCCTATCCACATCCTGTTAGCAGCTTTGAAAAGCAGTCCTGGAGAAAGACAGCAGGCCTTGCAACACGGTATAAATATCACCCAATCAAGTTCTGTCAGGTCACTGGGGAAGTCAAGTCTGGAGACAAGAACCCCAGACTGAGAGCGCTCTACGTTCAGCTGACTTAAACCAGAAGCCACCAGTCTGAGCGTCTTAGCTCGTCCCAGTCGCAGTGGTATCCCCCATTGGAAAGAGGTTATTTGCTAGGCAGCAGGGACTTGGTTCACTTAGGGACACTTGTAAGTTTGTCACGTTTGTGTCTTCTGCTACCTCTATTTCAACTTCAGACAACTTCACTCCCAAGTTAGAGGTGTGGAGGTAGAATTACTATTTTTCTTTTCCCCTCCTCACCAACCACATCTTTTCAAAAACCAGTGTGACCACTGAGTCAGCCTGGGCTAATTTTCGTTTTGGTGCTTTATCACAAATAAAGGAAGCTTCTGGAAGGCAGTGGCTACACCTGTGCACATCCTCATTTTCCACTCATGTGCCCCTATGACACCAGTGCTGTTTCTCCCCTGCTGTTCCCTGGGGCTACGTCAATGGGAAAGCAACAAGCAGGTTGAAACCAAGAAAATCACAGCTGACCACAGCCTGTGCTATTAGCTGCATGGATAATGAACTTCTAATTATAGGAAAAAATGAGCTGGAATTGGAGGATTTCGCTCTACAATAAATACAGCCTAGAAATTAAAAGGTTCCTTACCATTAAATTAATAAGATTCTGGAACATTCTGAGATAGCATTTTCTATAGAAACCAAATTGCTTTTAAAGTAGATGTGAAAAGCATACCAATGTGGCAGAATGTGCTCACCTGCAACTGCATGGGACATAGCTGCATAAACTGGAATTTCCCTTTCAGTCCCATTTTCCTAATATGCAGAGGGAGTAGATTTGTCGAGTCAGGTGGTACTATTTTGTACAGCCAGTTTCCAGACCAGGCATATACTGTAAGAAACCGAAGCTAGACTTTCAATCCAACTTCCCAGTTTGCACAGTTGTCGCATTTTGGTGCTGCTGTGTATTGCCACCTGGCTGGGAAGGGAAGTTTCTGTCCTGAGAGTGCTTGCTGCTGACGATGCTACAGGTGACCTTTCTAGAGCTATTGTGGGGGCTCAGAATAGGTCTGAGCGTACCTCTGTCGTGCTGGTGTATGGAAAGATGCGTTGGGAGCTGCATTGATGCTAAGAGTGGTTTCTGAGCTCAGAAAGCCATGCTTCAAAGAGCTGAAGTGTGGGAGGGAAGAATAGAAAGATAGCGCAAAACGGAAATAAGGGTTCTCAGATGTGTGATTGTGGTGGTGACCAAAACATGTGTATGCTTTGTTAAGGTTCACAATGCCCTGCTTTGAGGAGCTCACAGCCTAACTTGCTTATCTTTGCAGTAATTTAAGAATGAAAACTCTCTAGATTTTTTTTAATGGCTTTTTAATTAATTTAACACAAAGCACCAAGATTAGACCAAGATTGTGGTCACTTATAGAATAGCTTAGGATCCATGTTGTAAAGTTTGTGCAAGTACAAGTTACTGTAATAGTACAGAAACATTCAGCTTGAATTGTTAAAACAAAAGTCATTCATAGATATTGAGATACTAAGGGGACCTGTTTAATCTGAACTACTTTTAAAGCCCTGAAAGAGTTGGTTGACTGGTTCTAACACCGGCATTCTTTCATTTGCTTGGTAAAGTGAATTTAGTGACATGTAACTTTTACCATTATTTCCCTTATGACATTATGTTAGCATGTAGCAAGCTGTCTTTGTGCCAGGCTGAGGTCCTAGCCCTGTGCTAATGGGAACTGTTTTAACCATATGAATCTATATAGATAAAATTTATATATAATAGAGCTTTCTGTCAGATCAGACTATGGCTATGGGCCAGTCGTATTCAGATGTACTGCAGGGATGAGTCCTGCCAAGGAAAAACAGAAGTAACTAGATCTAAAAGATTTATTTTTCTTTAATTTCTTCTCTTCTCTCTCCCCACTGTCAGTTATACTTTACTTTGTTGAAGAAGACATTTGGATTCAGCACTTTCATGTCTTCTGGAATTCCTGATAGTAATGAGATATTTTCTTTTTCAGTCTGTTCTCACTGTTGTAAGACTCAGGATTCAGTGGAAGAGGGTGTGAAAGAATGTACGAAGACACCCTTGAGCTCTAAAGTGACATCTGAAACGTCATCTGTATGACCAGATCGCATTTGCAGGTAGTTTTCTTCACCTTTCTTCTCTTGGCAAAATAGCTTCTCAAATACTATTATATTCTCATGCAATGTTAGCTCACAAAACCATGTATGACTTTTAATATGAGTGCGTGCTGTCCTTTAGGGTAAATAAGAGTGGTAGGGCCCTATTGCCAACTCAGACACATGGTGTTTCTCAGCCAGGTAACTAGAGGAATGATGCTCTTGTTGCTTGTGGGGAACTGCTTTGTTTGGGTTATTTCAAATTTCTATAGGTGAATCTAGTGAAAAATGTTAGAGGACCACATTCCTGGGCTGCTAAGCTGCTTTCTCCATAGAACGGGCCCCGCACGGATGGCGTGAGCCCCGTGCCTGATCTGATGCATAAATGTGGGAATATCACTGATGATAGAAACAAAGGATTGACTAAATGACTGTGAGGGAGAGGTAAACGATGAGCCAATGATTCCAGTTTTCCCAGTAAGATTAGCAATGCCAGTCCACTTCTGAGATAACCTCCATTCCATTCAGCAGCTGGAGGAATGGAGAAGGAAAAGTTTCCCCTCCAAGACTTGCTCAGGAAACACTCTTATTTTAAAAGGAGCTACTTTCAATAATGAGGTGTTGTGAAGGATGGGCTGCGGAAAAGTCTGGCTTACCACAGTTTTATGACTACAAAGCATTATATTCATTTGGGCTTGAAAGCTCAACTGTGTTCAGGGCTGTGTCCTCCAAAAAGACATTTTTCAAGTCAAGGGACTTAAGGAAAGATTAGCAGCTAACTGTTCTTATTCACATCATTATCCAGATGACTGCATTTCCTGCTTTCACCACAGCATGCTGAATTGCCAGGGTAATGCCATAGAGTAACAACTGTAGAGTCCTAGAAGTCATGAATTTGTCACGCTGTGCGTTGCGGTAATCTAAAAGCTTAACATTTTTGAGATGGAAAAGAGAGGAAACAATCATTCAGGCCACTCGTCTCATTTCCAAACTAGACCACCCACTCATGTTTTCCTCTGGGGAAGGCCTTATCTGGAACAGATACTAGAGCCCTGGTTAGCATGAATTCTGGGGGGTTTTGTGATGGGAGTGGCGGGAGTTCACCTACCGCATAAATCCATTCTGCCACATTCCTCTTTTGTTATAAAAGTTTGCCAGGCTCTTTCTGTAAGTGGCTCGTGTCTACCAACTCCAGTGCCTGGAACGGCTGCTGGCTGTGGACAGGGGTGGAAGCTGTGAGTTAGGACAAAGTATTGCTTCCTTAGCAGCTGACTCTCATCTCGTAACTGTGGGATGCGCTGAGCCATGGCCTATTGCTGCTTAAGTAGGGTAGCGCATTCGTTAGTCATCCTCCTGTCGCAGAGGAATGGCACCTCTGTGCGGTCCAAAGGGTTTCACAGTACGCGTTGAGCCAGTCTGTAGCTCGCTGTCATGCCTATCTTGAGCTGTCTAGATCTGAACAGCTTTGTCTTTACTGTAGTAGGAGCCCTCTCGTGGAGGGCTATTGCAAGTGATCCCTGTGTCTCAGCTCTGCAACATTCTGCCTTACATTTAGGGTTAAGAAGAAGGGGAGGGAAAATCAGTAAAATCTTTTCTTTGTGTCCCTCAGGTTTCTTATCCTGTGTATTCTGCACTGCAGTCCCCACTGTTCGTTGTACAGCAATGCTTATTGCGTTGACCCTCTGGCTCTCTGAATGTGGATGACAGCAGTAGAAACCTGTTCAAGAAGACTGACAACATAATCTTGCGTGAATGAATACAAAACCCCACTGACGCCACAGAAGCTGTGGGGTGGTCTCATTACAATGGGGTCACTGGAATTCCAACTGGGACAACCCTCTGTGTTCCCGCAACGGGGCAGAAGAAAGTCGTCAGCATGGTGCTGCTCCAGCATACCAGTTCAAGAGTTTGGGATCCTCTTGCTTTGATGCTGCCTCTATGAAAATCGGGGGGCCTGCAGAGCCCTAGCTGGTAGCCCACGCCTACCTACCCCTTTAGTAATGTAGAGCTGGCCTTTGGGAGACCCCAGACCCCAACACACTCTCATGTCAGGCTGTGCCTCCATGTTGCAACTGGGAGCATCTAAAACTTTTTTTATATTCAGCCTCGCGTGGGTATCTGCCAGTACTCTTCTTTGTGCTGGAGGACTTGATTTGGACTTTACTATTACAGATACATGTCCCTTCTCCCCTAAAGAGGCAATAATGCACACACTTTTCATGAAAAAGCACCTTGAGGTGGGACTATATGCCTCATGCTTATATTCTGTGCTATTAGACGTTTTAGGGAATGATACATACTGACGGCACACCTAACAGCTAACTAATATTGCTTATCTACTGCAGTGGCAGAAGTTCTCATAACCTTTCTATCCTGAAAGGATGGCCTCGCCAACCCAGGTACCAAAGTACAGCTCCTCCATTAAATTACTCAGTCATACAGGAGCACATCTGACAGAGCGCAGCCCACTGGTGGTGGCACACGCACGTGCACACCTTTGCACATACACACGTACAAGCTTTTACACACATTCCTCCCTACCTGCACTTGTAGAGCCCCGTTTAAATTTCTGTAACATTCAGTGGTTCTCTCGCATGTATCTACTGTAATGAAATGTAACTCAGGGCCTTGATTCGTAAATATAGGTCTGCTTTTGTTTGTAGCTTTGCCTAGGAATGCTTGTTAGGGTAGGCTCCCCAGATTCTTGGGAGTCTCTCACAGAGACATAGGGATTTACTTTGCATTGAAGACTGCTGCTTTCTGCCAGCGTTTTCTCTACCCAGCCAGGACTTGAAGGAAGTTCCCTACTGGATGCTAACACTGGATGGGACTCGTCTGATCTGGGTGATATTCTTGCCTACTGTGTAGGAAAAAGTAGTTTCTCATTTTGAGGGGAAAAAGAGGAAAAAGCCCCAAGCCCCAACAAGCTTCCTAAGCGACTCTGCATACTAACCTAACTCAACCCTGCCCTGAGTTTGACAGGTTTTTCTCTTTTGCTCTGTCTCACTGCAAGCTGTACCCATTCCTGTACTGCGCTGTCCATGCGTGTGGTTAGCAGGGCAGACCAAAGCCTGAAAGCACCACGCTGTCTTCTTTGCGGGATGTTTTGTTGCTTGAGCCATTTATCTTGCTAGGACACAGCACAGAAATGTTCCGCACATTTCCCTTTTTTTTAGCAGGTACATATTGAGAGACAAATTGCTGGAGGAAATAGGAGCACTAAAAGCGGTTTATAGAGGATTGAGCCATGAGAGGCTAAGGGATCAAGTCGCTAGTGGAAAATAAGACGCTGCTCCCTTTCTACTCCCGCAGAATCATGCTGCCCCATCAGCTTTTTTACTGCTTTTCCATTGTATGAAGTGAAACAGGAACTTCAGAACATTCTTGCAGAGGTTTTTTTGTCAGAGAAAAGGTGGTAAGGTGGGTGATAAGGAAACAATACTCTTTGCACTTGTGCGTTCTGGTTGCAAGCGGAACACAGGTGATGCAGAAAGCAGTTTTACCAAAAGGCAGCCTGACCTTATAGCAGGACTTGGTGTATGGGCAATGGTACCTCATACTTTTCACGTTTCCTTTTCTTTCAGTTGATGCTTGTCCTTTCCAGCACAAAGTACTGGCTTCTTGCAGGCTGAACACCCTTTTTTTGTCTTTACTTTGCTCGTTTTCAACATTGTGCCTCCTTCCCTGCTATAACCACGATGCATTTCCACCTTACCAACCACGCCGCAGCTCTGACAGTTGTACCCACACGTTTTCCCCTCTATCCCATGCTCTGCTTCTGCTCCTGACTGATGATTGCACAGCGTCCTGGAGAAGAGTTTGTCTTTTGCACCATGCTAAACCTTTCTACATCACTGCAAACTCCTGTGACACTTTAAGTAAGTCTTTCTAAAGGAAACAAAAGATGTTTAGCATCAGTTTGGTTTTAAGTTCTTGATGGGCAGCTTATTCAGTTTATTTTTTCCTTAAGCACTTATACTATGAATCATGTTTTCTATTGCCTTATGCTGTATTCAGTGAATTGCACACAAATGGTTTCTGTGAGACCTTTTCAGCTTAATATCTGGGGCTTTGTACCAGGTGAGCTGCTCTGTTTATCACAGGTATTTTGTATATAACAATTTTTTCCTGGGGTTCCTCCTGTAATTGTATTAAAAAATAAAAGGTAATCTCAGTTTTCTTTCCTCAGTAATAAAAGATGTCTGTTCTATATGCTGGGATAGAGCCTTTCAGTTACTCATGTGATCCCCAGCCACCATTTTGCAGCTGCTAAAAATGTAGGCTCTGCAGCATCAAGGTAGGTGATGCAGCTGAACAGCTCTGTTTGGTGTGCTCTACAGCAATGACAAAATGGCACTCGGGTACCTTCCCGAGTGTAACTTCCACATATCTCACGTCTGTCAATGTGTCAGGGATTAACTGAGCAATGTAGCTATGGTGTTCCACACTGTTTGCAACAGGTCTTCCTTCTCCTTCCCAAAAAGGGAGGTTCTCTGCAAAAGCAAAATCCAGCGTAAGATGTTCTCACTGTATCCCCGCTACTTGTGTTGCCTGCTCTGAAAGTGGAGGACCAATAACTTCAGTGCTGCGCTTCTGCTGGGAGGGGGGGAGAATGGAGGTGTGAAGAATCCCTTACATTTGCATTTAAAAAATAAGCTCTGAACCAACTCTTCATTCCCCATTTGGACAGTGAATACAAGAAATGAGGAAGTGCAGGGAACTAAATTCAGCAGGAAATGGAGCAAAAAATGGCTGCTAATCTTGAGTTGAGCAGATGGAAGTCTCTTCTTCCCCTTGCTAATGTGCAGCATAAGGGTATCTAGCAGCCCTTCCTTCCTTACGTGGAGAGAAAATTCACACAACTGCTACACCTTGGCTCTGCCTACTCTCCCATGAAGAACATCCTTGCATCAATGGTCATAGACAAAAGAAAATTAGTATTCTTTAGACGTCGTGTCAAATACCACTAAAATAGGAATAGAGGAAGACTGAGCAATGACACAGCTAAATGTCATCAGAACTGCTGTACAGATAAAAGTGTGGGACCAGCGCTGTTTAACATCTTTGTTGGTGACATGGACAGTGGGATTGAGTGCACCCTCAGCAAGTTTGCTGACGACACCAAGCTGTGTGGTGCAATCATCACGCTGGAGGGAAGGGACGCCATCCAGAGGGACCTGGACAGGCTTGAGAGGTGGGCCTGTGCAAACCTCATGAAGTTCAACAAGGCCAAGTGCAAGGTCCTGCACATGGGTCAGGGCAATCTCAAGCACAGATACAGGCTGGACAGAGAATGGATTGAGAGCAGCCCTGAGGAGAAGGACTTGGGGTTGTTGGTTGATGAGAAGCTCAATGTGAGCTAGCAACATGTGCTTGCAGCCCAGAGGGCCAACCACATCCTGGTCTGCATCAAAAGCCACGTGGCCAGCAGGCTGAGGGAGGCAATTCTGACCCTCTGCTCTGCTCTGCTCTTGTGAGACCCCACCTGGAGTACTGTGTCCAGCTCTGGAGTCCTCAGCACAAGAAGGACACGGACCTTTTAGAGCGGGTCCAGAGGAGGGCCACAAAGATGATCAGAGAGCTGGAGCACCTCTCCTATGAAAACTGGCTGAAAGAGTTGGGGTTGTTCAGCCTGGAGAAGGCTCCAGGGAGACCTTATAGCGGCCTTCCAGTACCTAAAGGGGCCTACAGAAAAGATGGGGAGGGACTTGTTACAAGGGCATGTAGCGATAGGAGGAGGGGTAATGGCTTTAAACCAGAAGAGGGTAGATTTAGATTAGATATTAGGAAGAAATTCTTCACTGTGAGAGTGGTGAGGCACTGGAACAGGTTGCCCAGAGAAGTTGTGGAAGCTCCATCCCTGGAGGTTCAAGGCCAGGCTGGATGGGGCTTTGAGCAACCTGGTTTAGTGGAAGGTGTCCCTGCCCATGGCAGGGGGTTGGAACTAGATGATCTTTGAGGTCCCTTCCAACCTAAACCATTCTATGATTCTATGATATTGGGTGGGAATGTAACAGAAAAAAAAAAAAAAAAAAGAAAAAGACAACACTGTGTGTGTAACCACAATGGCAAAAACGTGACCCAGAAAGGCCTGCTATTTTGGTTTTGAGAGGGAAGAGGACAATAACACTACTGTCACCAATGAATGCAGAGCTTAAAACTGGAAGGGGGAGAGACATATCTCTTCTTATTTAGATCCTTCATTTACACATAGAAAAGGAAAAATCAAAGCCAGTTTATGACAACCCTGAAACAATTTTTCAATGGAAAAATGAACTACACTGAGGTGTTTAAAAAAATAAAATGCTCATTTCAGAAGTCAGAAAACACACCACCTTCTTGGAAGCAAGCTGTGCCAAAAATCTGCTTTGGGTGGGTGGAATACGCTCTGTGGAATTGACTGTTCATATTTCAATCAACAGCAATCAGCTGTAACAGAGGAAAGCATTCAACCAGAACAGCCTGACTACTCCCTTCTTGTGGGACAGAGATCCAAACCCCCTGCCTGGATGTAATTCCCTTTAATAGGAGAAAAGCCCCAACAAAGAAAGCGGACCAGAATTCTGACCTTCTGCTTTGAGGGAAATGGTGATAGGCCACCTGGCCCTTCTGGGTACAGACCACTATAACATTAACTTCCGCCCTACTCATGGGTAACAGCTATGACTTAACAGTTGATCTCTGGTACAAAATAATAAACAGAGCTGGCACTCTCCTGGCTCTTGTTTTTGCTACTGTCCAGACAGAGGAATGTCTGACACTGCCACCAGACTTCACAGCTCGCTGGTGGGATCTCAGATAGAGCTCTTCTCCTGGGATATTGCTCAAATACGTTTCTCTAATGAAAATATTGTATTAACGTAAAGTACATACTGTACTAACATAAAGAGCTTATGGACACAATCACCACTGCTCGATGGCTTTATTGAGTATCTTGAACCACATTTCCCCCAGAGGTAATCCCCTGATTTCCAACCTTCAAATTAAATCATCGCTGTTAAAATTGCCCACAGTGCCAATTCTTCCACCACCACCACCAGAAACAACTCATCCTTCTTGTGGCCCCCTCAGCCACACTTCTATTGAGGAACTCAAAGCATGTCCTTTTCAGGGTATTTCCATATCGTTCCCGGCTCCTCCACCCTTCCTCAACATTGATTGCAAAATACCCCAAGTACTGTAGGAACCAAGTGTCTTTTTCTGCAAAAAGCCTGAAGAAACCACTGTTAGCAAAACAGCGCTGGTCCCAGCCAGGACAAGTCAAGCTGTGGGAGGGGGATGGCGAGAGGAGGAGAACTGCTCGCTCCAGTGCTGCCTGTATCGCGCTTCGACAGCAAGTCTTCAGGTGCTGTCTGAAGAGCAGCTTTCACCAGACCATAATCAGCTTTTGGAATCAGGGTACCGTTAGCATCCAAACTATACATAGGCTCCTTTACCTTGAATATTTCTGCATCGCTGGTGGCTTGGACATTTTCAGCAGTGAAATGGGTTCTAGAAGAGGCACTGGGGCTGCTCTCACCCCCTGCCAAACCTAGATGACACTTCCTAGTCTGCATTTCCACCTTCTCAGGTAGAACAGGTTTGGCCCTTCAAGCTCTTGTGCAGTGATATGCATCCATGAACAACGTTTTCAGCAAAATGCTTTTTCACAAGTGCACAGGATATAACTGCGTTCACAGAAGACTTCCATGACCCCTTCACTGAAGCCTTTTACCAGCAGAATCAAAACACTTTGTGGCTGCTTACAACAGAGATCTGGGGAAGACTCAGTAGCTTGTAGATTCTCTTGCTCGCTCTGTCTCCAGTCCTCCCTGGGCATTGCCTTCCGTTTGGCCTAGGACCTCCATCACACTGAGCCTGGATTGCCTAATGAGAGAAGAGAGAGTGCAAAGTGATTTTATGCCTGTATACTCCTGACAAAGGCATCACTGCAAAATCCCTACTCTTGAAAAGTTTCTTCTAGGACTGGCACTATTTGTGAGTTTTAGTACATCATGCAACAAGTGTCATAGCCTTTTCCCCCCAAAGCCTCCAGCTGTCCTTCTTCTTTCCTCTCTTTAACAGGAGCGGAAAGAAGGCAGCAATGAAGAAAGAGCTGGAGTTCTGGCCTCTCTCAGTAAAGAAATACTAATGTGCTTGTCCTGCTTGTCTTCTCAGCCACAGCAAAAATGAAAAACTGATGCAGTTACTGGGCTGGAGGGGGCATGAATTTTTAACAAAATATCTTGTTACAAAACAAGCAGCAACATCTAAAGCTGGGAAGACTAAATCAGCAGTTCTCAGACTGGTATGTGAAACACACCAAAAACTGAAGAGCAGAAGACCCTATGTTTAGAAAACCTAGTGTGTCACGGTTTCTTTAAACGTTTGAACCACACAGACCTGGACATAATTCTAGTCAAAGACTCAAACAGGCAGAGCTGTTCCTTACCACTCTGCTAACTTCTGTTCATACAGCTCCCTGCGCTCACGATTTCTCTTCTCCTGCAGGGTCTCACCAGCAAGCTTCTGCATTATCATTAAGAGGCCCCCTGCAGGGATCCTAGAGGAGGAAGCAGAAAAGTCACAAGTCACCCAGGGGACACACAAGAGAAATAACTTACTGGCATCACCAAAAGGAGCATGCGGGGGCCAGCCACCACATCAGTGGAGCGTAACGTTCCCCAATACTCACATCACACCACAGACTAAGGTAGTCCTATTCCACTGTCAGCCACCAAACACAGCCCCTTTTCAGCTGTGACTCACTGTAGCCCCTTCGAAAACATATCTTGAATTTACTCATTGACAGGCACACATAGGTCAAAAGGATGGAAGGATTTAAGGTGCCCAAATAACCCCTGTAGATCACCTAACCCATAATTCAGACAGTCACACCTCTGCTTCTGTCCAACTCTGGAGGTACTTGTGTTTTCATCGGTAAAGCTCCCTAGGCTGCTTCCAGGCATGCCCACAGCTGACACCATCCTGATGGTGCTCAGTAGCACATATAAAGTTCATTCTCTTGTCCAGGCAGGATCCCCAAATTCACTTGTGAGGATATTCACAAGTCAATACTTTGAGAAGATATCCCAACTCTGCGTGAAGAGTCAGACTTCTCCTGAGTTAAGAGGTCACTGTCCTGATGGACAGAGCCCTCGAGAGAGAACCTTGGGTTCCTCCATGCTCCAGGGAGCTTTAGGAGATACTTTAGGAGATACACAACTGCAAGGTGTACATGAAGAGATGTGCCACCTTACAGCCTTGGATTGTGCAACTCAACCAAGCAGCTTCTTCCTCAGCATTTCCTAATGGCTGCTGCTCCACCTTTTGGCTTTGATGGAGCCTATTTTGTAAAAAAATCACTTTTACACAGATTCTTAATCTGGGGGCTGGCAGTTCCCAGGGTGCCCCCTTCTTCAAAAGGTGTCATCATGACATCCAACACCCCTTGTGCGCCGTCTGGATTCCAAGCTGCTACAGGAGCAGCTGCTGATGAAGCTGAGAAGGGAGCCCAGAAGCTGTGTCTTACACTCCTGCACAGACAACACAGTTCCTTAGAACAGATGTCTGACGGTTCTGTGCACAACCACTTGAGCTCATCAGTGACCACGCCAAGGAAGGGGGACAGGAGACATGTCTATAACCCATCCTCGTAATTTCCTATTTAACAGGAGTTAGCGTCTCCTCTAATAAGCAAATAGCAGCAAGTAAGATGCTCTATTGAGAGCACTGAGTTCTTATCACTGAGGAAGCAGCAAAACACAAATCAAGAAAAAAAGAAGAAAAAAACCAAACCAGTTTAAAGGTTGGAAGAAAAGTCATCATCATGAGGTCCCAAGAGAAATACAGAAAATCCCTCAAGACAAGAGAGGACGGGAAGCTTCTGTAGCCCCACCTATGAGTCACGGCTTGGTGTGTGAGGCCATCATCTAACCAACTCCCTTAAAGAGTAGCTGTGCTTCCATCACTCATCGGCAGCAGTCGCAACTCACCCAAACACTGTTCCGAACACGAAGCCGCCTGCCAGTCCCTGCAGGCCCAAGTGCATTCGGAAAAGGGCTCCTGTGAAGGCTAAAAAAAAAAAACAAAACAAAACCAAAAACCCACTGAAACCACAAACAGCCCCCCCACCAGCCATCACATACAGACGGAGGGAGCTGCTTTGCTGCATTTCTCCTCTCCGTGAGCTGACATTTGCTTCTTAACAGAGGAGAAACCTGTGGCCAGCGGGAGGGACCCTCATCATACAGTCACCATGGTCTCTGCACTAAAACAAAGCTCCTTCTGCTTCAGTAAAACTCCCTGAGAAATGCTAAGAAGTATCTATGAAGGTAAAACCGAGCTCTCTCCAGGCTGGAGCGTGATCCCTCCCCCCTCTCTTTTTTTTCTATTCAACAGCAGCTAATAATAGTAGCTTCCACGTAAGGCAGCAAAGATCAGTAAAACACATATCCAACTGCATGGGCAATAAAGCCTGTAAAACTGAACACGCAGATCACTTACCCAGAGCCCTGTTGCCAAAAGCGGACATGCAAACTTAGCATGAAAAGGGTAGTTTATAAACAGCCACTGAACTGTTACAAAGAGTGGAAATAAGAAATGCTTTCCCTGCTAAGTAGGTGGTTATGAGAGCAGGTTATGCACTAAATGCTGCCTTTACTCTACACAAGCATTTTTCACCCAAAAAACTCCAGCAAGTATTTTGAAGATGAACTGATAACCACAAAGCTCCCCAACGGTTTCAGAAGTGCATCGATATCTGTGTTACAAATAAAGGTACGCAGCAGTCAAACAATGGAGCAAAGTCACAGCGGCAGTCGGCAGAACAGGAAACAAAACCCAGGAGCAGAGAAGCTAGAGACCCGCTCAAATCCAAGAGAGACGGGCTTCTGCTCATGCTTTTCCATTTACGACACTCGCTCATAAAGAGAAAAGTCCGCAAAGATACAGCAGTCTTACCTCCTGCCGAAGCAAAATTACTGATGGTGGTTTTATTGCGGTATGCAGACAGACCCGTGCTCACCGTGCTGCAAAGATAAGGCACAGAAGAAGTCAGCAGTTGCACGTGGAAAAAGACAGGTAGCAAGACACAGCCTGAAATAAAGCTGGATTTCATTAAGCCAACCCTCAGGTTGCCTCTAACTGCCTCGTTGCCCATCTGTCCAGAGCGCATACGCACCAGCCACAAGTGCCTTGATTTCTGTGGCTTCACTGCAGGCAGCTGCACAGCCAGAGCTCGGGGAATACCAGCATTCCCGGCCTGCATCTGGGATATTCTTTCTTTTTCTTTTTACTCGAGGATTTATTTTTTTTCCATTGGATATTCAAGGACAAAAGGAACTGAGCAATGAAAAGGTCCTGTCATCAGTCAGTCCCGATGTAGGACCTTTACGCCCAGAAGACGAATCCATGTGTCGGGAAGATCTTGCCTGACAGACAGTCCCCCCCACCCCTAGAGCTAAGTCACACTCGTGACACCACCAGGGTCACCTACTCTTGTGGCATGACATTTCCCACCAGGGTAGGTGCACCATCTCCTCCAAAAACATCAATTAAGCCCCAAAATGCTCTCTGTTCTCAGTTCAGCAGCCACATCCTCCCCAGCACTTTAGCGAGCCTCCTGCACGACACTGGCAAGTCAACAATGACCTTCCTCTCCGTCCCACTGCTGTAACCTCACCCTCGCCTTTGTACCATGTAAAACTAAACAATTTGGTTTCAAACTGCAAAACTCAAAATTCGCAGAACCGCAGGACAAAATCTTCAACCCGGACTTTACAGAAACAATTGAGAGGGAGCGGCAGGTATCGTCTTTCAAAGCGGTTTCCAAAGGGGTGGTGAAAAAGGGAGGTGATCTGACTGCAGGGGAGACATCTGGTGGAAGACGACGAGGCTGCAGGTCAAGCCCAGGAAAATCTAAAGAAATCCAATGCTCCAGGAGAGAAAGCAAACAGTACGCTAACTAAACCTAAGAACAGATGCTAAACCAAAAGGAGCCAAAGAAACCAAGAGAGATCGAGGAAGAAGTTCAGAAAGGAACAAAAAAATGAGGGTGACAGAAATATAAAATAACACTACTCAATACTGCTGATATCTTAAAAGCAGAAGGGGAATTTAAACAGAACATACCTGCAGATATAGTCAATGCAGGTTTAGGACTACACATAAATTTACCATTTTGAACATCAGGGAAGGAGATATTCCTAGTTTAAAAGGTCTTTATTTGGAAGAGCATGCTTGGTTTGATGCTATATTGTGGGAAATGCACTGACACATCCAAGGGAAGAAATGAGGGAAGCGGAACACTATCTCAGCGTTGGTTGGGTGTGTAGGAAAAATCTGAAGGCCTAAAGAGGCACACACAACCAGTAGATCTGATGTTCAGTGACTCCTTAATAACAAGAGGACCATCTGCAAGCATTTAAGGACAAGAAAAAAGAATAGTGAGTGAGTAATGCCAGTGTATACAAACTAGGAGTAATGAGACATAACAAAAAGGAGAAAAATTAGCCTGGGATAAAAAGCTCTTCCAGAACACTGTAACACCCTCCCAAAGAAAAATGAAAAAAAAAAAAAAAGAGATGAAGCAAAAGCAGAAAGAAGCCGTCAAGTACAGGGAAGAACAGTATTCAAGTCAATAACACCACGGATTAGATGTAAAGAACAGGGCTTTTCTGGTTTTAGTTTTTGTGTCAGTTCATTAGAAGATTTGAAATCTGGGATAATTATAAAAAGTTAAATCCTCTTCATGCTCACATCTTATCAATCAGACCCACTATTAACTCAATGCTTTGAGCCTCACTCAGTCACCAGCAGCCTCTCAAGGAGCCGCCAGCGCTGCCGGCACGAAGGGCTCCTTGCCACAAGCGCTGAAGCGTAAGCCAGCTCTTCTCCCACTGCCACCGGGAAACACTTACTTGAATATTGTCACAAAAGCGGCCACTCTCCAGCTCCAGCGCCAGCCATAGCGGATGAAACTCCTGAGACCAGCCCGATGCGCGGATTGCTAGGGGGAGAGAGGAGACACGTTACAGACCACAGCCCTGCTCCCCCTCGCCAGCGCCACCAGCCCGCTGCGATCCGGGGTATTCAGGATGGCTCGTGGGACTGGCGTCACTTGGGAATGACGCCCCGACCCTTAGGGATCAAGCTGGTTATCTGGAGAGGAAAAGCTGCTCGCGTTTTCCCCGGCCACCAACTGGAAAACCAAGAATTGATTCCAGTTTGTAACGTCAGCTGGTCTTTCTAGTNGGGGGGGGGGGGGGGGGGGGGAGCCTTCTGAGGACAGTACAGGAGAGCGGCAGAGGAGAAGAAATGGGGGACAAACTAGAAACTAGTTCTTCGCTATTATGAGTTCGTAAGTATTAATAAATAATACTCATTAATAAAAAATAACCATAGTAAGTAAATAATAACCACCTACTTTAAACGTTAAGAGACTATCGAGCTCTGCAGTTTAGCACTGGCGCTCACAAGTTTGGAGCAGGCAGCTTTTAAAAAGACGTGGTAAACAGAAGCTTCATAAAAAATAAAAATCTTCCAGTTAATACCATGAAAGAAAAATTCTCTCTTCCAGTGCCTGTAAGTGCTCAGCCCGGGGGCAGACACACAAGAGAGCCAGCAGCAGGACAGAGTGCAGCCGGGCACCCGTACTCTGCAGGCTGCTCTAAATAGTGAATTATGTAAAATTAGGCAGCTTTTTAAAGGTGTGGGGTTTTTTTTTTCCCTAATAATCCAGGTAACCAACTCTTTCATTGAATAGCAACCCCCTAAAAGGTCAACTACATCTATAAAATGTTACAAATGTGTCGTGAGCTGTAGTAATAAGCTAAGAGAATTTTAAATGGTCTTAAATAGCTCACATTAATAAGAGGACAGCACCGGTCTGACACTATGCAGTGAAGTCTCTTACCAACATACTAAAATTTAAAAGCCAGGAGGCTTTTCAAGACATATTAATTAGCCACATCAGAGAACGGTGACTGTTGCCACCAACTTTTTCCTCTAAGGACGACTTCTTTTAAGTTAACCCAGCAGAATTTGGGTGTCAGGGCGCAGCTCGCTTTCCCAACAGCCGGCGCGGCAGCCCGTACCTTATGTACCCACCTACAGCGGAACACCCCGCCGCTATTTGCCCCAAACGGTACCAGCAGTAGTCACCCCCGCGCCGGCAGCCGCCTGTCACCCCTCTCACCGAGCCACGGCCGCCCGCCCTCCCCGGCCCCAAACCGCCACTTAATCCGCAACACCGGGGCCTGTCTGAGGTGACCGCCTCACCCGCCCGGCCCGGGGACGCCTCGCCGCCCTCCGCCCCCCCCCACACCCCATGTAACCCCCCTGTCCCCCATCACACACACACACAGACAGAGGCAGGGGGGCTCCCGCCTGAGCGGGTGGGCTCGCCCGGGCCGGGCCACGCCGCGCCGGGCCTGTGGAGCTCGTACCACGGCATCGGCGCGGTTCTGGAAGAGCTCCCCCTGGCTGCCCTCGATGAAGGCCTTCCGGGCCTGGTAGAAGGCCGGCACCCCGCCGTACACCCAGCCGACGACCCCCCCGGTGAAAGCCGACTTAATGATGTTCACCGTCTCCTCCGGGTACCGCTGCCGCTCGCTGCAAGGGAAGGGCAGGGCTGGGCGCCGGCCACGGGACACCCGCGGACGCCCGCAGCGGCGCGGCCCGCCCCNGGCGGCGGCGGCGGCAGCAGCAGCAGCGCCCCCTGTCCCCCCGGCGGGGCACGGCAGAGAGCGGGCCGGGCCGCCCTGCCCCTCCCGGGAGCGGCTTCCCCCCAGGTGGAGGCGGGGCGGGGGGGGGTGGGGGTGTAACTGGTCCGCTCCGGTGAGAGCAGCGGGTCAGGGCTGGTTCTGGGACAGGAGGAAAGGGTCTCGGGCGGAGGGGAAGGCCCCCAGTTCAGGCAGGCCGTTGACCGGAGGAAGGCACCAGGCACCCCAGCCCGAGACTGGAAGTGGAGACACCCTAAATATCTCCGTGACAGATCAAACCCAGAAAAGATGGGCTTCGCCATCTTTGGCCAAAGAGCTGAGGGCCATCCAGATCTTTTATTACAGTTCTAAGCAACGAGGCATCCAACAGAACGGTGTTTTTCTTTGTTTTATTCCAAAAGCACTTCATTAAAAATGGTTTAAAAATACTATACACAGCTGTTTCAGTTTCTCAGAGTGCTGTCTCCCCATTGACTAAAAATACAAAAATCAGAAAACCCCTACCACTCGTGCACAGTCCTTTCCCCCAGGAACTGGGCTATTTTAACACCAGGCTTCCCTTCCTTCAGAGGCTGGGAGAACTCTGGCAGCCATGTCCCTGTGGCCGTGCCTGGCACCCGCGCACACAGCTATGGAGGTGGACTTAGCATTATCGCTCCTGATAGTGTTTTCGTCTTCTCTGGTCCAAACTTGACCGCAGAGGAGACCAGGAGCTGTTGCTATCGTTCTCTGCCATTAGTGCGCTGCTTCCTAAGCCTTGAGGACACTTTACCATCAAGGGTGCTCCCCTGGCAAGCTGCTGCCCCCCGGGGTCCCGTGCTGCTGCCCACACTCTTCCGAGCTCCTGCCCAGGAAGATGCTGCTTCCAACCAGGACTCTCTCAACTCGGGGGCCACAGACCATTTTGGAAATTGCACTCCCTCTGGGCCAAGCAGCCCATAGTGGGCATAAATACAGTGAGAGGCAAGCAACCTGTGACTGAACTCAAAACGAGTAACGTGAGGAGTAGCTGCCGCTGCGTGGCTGAAAGACATTCCCTCAGCCAGACTGAAAGAGATGAGAAAAGGAGTGTAGCAGCAGTGGGAAAGAAAAGCAAATACTGAAGTGAGCAGAGGTGTTACTAGCCTCAAAAAAAAAACAACCACAAACCCCAACAAAAAACCAAAAAACAACTCTAGAAAGATTACAGAAGGGGATCAGAGCAGAGAATCTGTGAACATCTGGAAAAAAGAAGAGCTGACTCTACCTCTGCGTATACTTTCTCTGGATTATTAAGGATGTCCAGCCAGCTGAGCGGGGACAGCTTGTTAATAGGGGCTCAGTTCTGCGAGGCTGTGCGGGCACCCAGCTCATCTGTCGGAGGATGAACTGACTTTATCTCGGTTGCCAACTGCTTGGCTGTCTGCTACTCACTGCAGCAACATCATCATCACCGGCTGCTCCCCGATGAGGTAGGTAGTTTAATTGTGCGAGGATCATTTGTCCTTTCAGTGGCACATCAAAGCCTTACCATCAACCTCTTTAAAAAACTGACATAAACATCAGAAAACTAAGCTCTAAGCTATCTAAAAAGGTTACCCCAAATCCCAGTACCTGCTTCTGTCAGGGAACACCTAATATCCCAAGTGCTGCCACACAGTCGAGAAAACACTGACCGTTTGCCAAAAAAAGGGCGTGTATCTGCCAGCTGAGTGTAGCTGACAGTCTGTGTACCTTGCCCACGAGTACAGAGGACTCGGTAAAAAGTCCAGTAACATTAACAGTAAGTCTTCTCATTGACTGAATGGGATCTAGGATCATTCTGAGACAAGTAGTAACTAAGTCCCAAATGCTAACAACCCTCTTCCAGACATGAGCATAACCACCCCATTAAATAGCCATAATCCAACATTCTACTGAATGTTCTCATGGCGACAGTCTCACTGTATGGGAACAATTTCAAAGTTGGCCTATCGCTGGTCTCCGTAGTTCTAGTGTAAAGGATAAGAAGTCTGAGAGAACAAGAAAGAAGATACACTGATCTTCAGATTTCCACAGAGATCAGTTTGAGCTGAAGAGAAAAAACAGAGAAGTGTCTACAGTTCTGTTTTCAGCCATTCAGAAGTGATCTCGCTGTAGCTCTTCCTCCTTTTCACTTTGTAAGTCAAGGCTTGGGAATATTCAGACAGCAGATGCTCCCAGTAGCAAGAGACATCCTCCATCTGCAAGTGCTCGGTGATGAATTGGCGTCCCCTAGAGACACACAAGGCACAGTCAGAACCAATTTCCAGTTCCTACAAGAATCTCTGGTTTTGTTTTATATGTATATCAACTTTCACTCTTCTGTGTTTCAAATGAGAAACAACATGCACCGCTCCGTACCATTTATTTTAATTTCACAATTTTCATTCACGCTCACAGCTCTGACAGTTGCAGTGCTTTTGTTATCCTCAAGATGGTATTTGTTATCTGGGATAATAAATATCAGATTTCAGATATCAGATACAGCCTGAGCAGCACTGACGCATGCTGCTTCAGAAGCCAGGCGCTGCCAGCCTGGATATGTAACACTTGTAACGCAGACACAGTTCCCAGGGGTCAACTCACCTCATACCGAGATGAAAGCTCCCAATTTCTGATAGCTTTCAGTGGGGTTCCTGACATGGGTCACATCTGAACCAAAGACCTGAGCGTATAATCTTGTTCTCTGGTTCCCCCAGCTTGGTACAAGTTCCCCAACCCTCCTGCTGTTATTGCAGAAGATCAGTTATATCACACCCTATTAATACTAGGTTGTCTTTGATAGGTAACCCCTTCAAAAGCTGCGTAAGAAAATGCTTTGGAAGAAGAGTACCTGATAGCCAGAAAGTACACACAACTTACCTCTCTGCAATTTCTTGTGCTATGGCATCATTTTCCTTTACAAATTGCAACAGCTCCCTAAAATGAAGAAAAAAAATGCTATGAAACAACTAATTCAATGGAGAACATTATCCCTTAGCTAAACTATTCTGGAAGATGAAATTAAGAATCTACAAGTGAGCGAGAGACAAGTGCTCCTCATTTCAGAGCACAGAATAAACACATCATTCTCAGTTGTTCTGTATCAGTTGTGGATGGCATGCTGAAATCTGGGAGCTAACACATTTTTTGCCCAGAAATACATTCCACTTCCCCTCATCTGTGCTGCAAATTTAAGTGCCTAGTGCCTGCTGCTTTCAGTGAGGGTGACAGACCTCCATACCCCACTGAAACTGGACTCTCTAAGTAATGAGGGTTCTTTGGGGCCAGTAACAAAGAGGAAACAACATGACCTTCACCAGCATTTGTCTGATGCCTAGGAGTGGAGGCACTTCTTAGCACAATACAAACCAAACTGCCCTCCCAAATACAGCAGTGTTTTTTCTGTGGCATGTAATGCTCCGCTGAGCATACTTGAGGTCTCACACCTGATGTTAGAGAGGTCTGATGGGACTGGGATGTAGTGGACCCAAGGCTTCAGCTGGGGGTAGAAGAACTCCAGCCACTCTTCTCCAACATGAAAGACGAGTGAACCACATAAGAAAAGGTGTTTCAACCGGAAACTGGCAGCCACTCCCCGGAAATTAAACAGATACCTTTAAAACGAGAAGCAAAGAGAGGGACCTGATTACACCTGGCATTGTGTGAGGAAATATACTAAGAAACGGGGCTCGGAGTAGCAGCCACCCCTCACTCACGGGTAGCAGCTGGGGAGGTCTCACACTGAGCCAAGCACCTGCTGCTGAAACACAGGGAAGATATTTATTTGAAGCTCCTCACAGTAAAGGTGAGCTAAGTTAAGGATGTGCGAGGTGAGCTTCTGCTGCCTGTCAAAACTGAGGTTGAAAATCACAGCGTGCTGCTTTACCTGCCTGTGACAAACCAAGGGAGGTCTCATGGACAACTGCCAACAAGGCACGGAAGGTCACAACGTGGATGTGGATCCCGTGACTCTTCACTTCAGACTCTGTTACCACAAGGAGCTTTTTCCCAATTCTCTGTTGTCTTGCAGTGAGCTTTTTTGTTCATTGTTCTGCTTTGCCACATCTATCTCAGTTGGGGTTTTGGTTGTTTTTTTTTTTTCTCTGGGATTCTGCTTTAATCTGAATCTAATTGTTTCATATTAACTTGGGAATGCAACCCTAGGAGGTTAAACAGGCTAGCACACAACAGATGGACTTTGCAGATAACAAAGAATCCACAATTTTGTTTTCACTATTTTCTGCCAAGTTAGGAAAGCGGACTTGACTGGGGGAGGATTTCTCTTAGCAAACTGTATCTCAGAGGGATGTTTGTTTGCTTACTTTCTTTTTAAACCCACATTTCTCCAATTATATGGAAAGCTGTTTTTCCTGTGGGTAAAACCCCTCAGTACATATAACTAATCTTTGAAGTCAAACATTTTGGGCTGGGGGAAGGGAGTTCTTCCTTTAATGAATCTATTTTGGGTGAGATGGGGATTATATATTATACACATTCAGGCTGAGATGGGAATTATAGCTAAACTTAGTTCAGCAGTAAGTGACAAGGAGTAAATCTGAAATTATTTTGCATTCTTTGTTATTACCTAGGAGTTCAAGTCAGGGATGAGGAGCTCATCATATTAGGAACTGAACAAGTACACGTAGAGATGTAACAAGAACAGTAGTCAGGAAGCGAGGAAATGTCTCTGTCCAATTCCAGACACAGCTCCCACCATCCGTGACATCAGCCACATCACTGATGGCTGCTCTCAGACAGCCTGCCGTAGCATCTACGCTCAAGGAAGCAGCGAGAAGTTCATGTTGACCCTACCAAACCGTGGGCTATGACAAAAGCGTGTGAGAATGTCTCAGGCCATACAATACGAGGGGCTTAGGAGGCATCAGGAGTTGGGAAGTCTATGTGGAACAGAAGGGAGAAATCTGGGCAACAGTTTAGTGAAATACAAAATGAGACAAGTCAATCACATTCGCACAAAAACACAGATCCAGCCAAACGACTGAGTTCTCGTATCAGTAGATTCTAGCTGGTAGAATCATAACTAGGTAATTTTAAAGCAAAACAAAATGCAAAACATCAGACATGCAAGTGCATACACACTACCGAGTTTATATTTTTCACACAGAAACCCAGAAGAATATTACACAAAAGACCTCTCCCTAAAGTAGCTAAAAAATAAAATCCTTTGTAAATCAAAACCGCATTCTCCCAAACTACATACAAAATATGAATCAATACTATATCTGCTCAACCATATTTTAGCTTCTCTCTTTTACTATATACATCCAATGGCAACACTTGCCCCAGTATGCATATGAGGACACAATTCCTTAGTTCCATGTCTTTGAAGACAGTAATGGTATCACTGTAGTGCCGAAAAAATAATTTTGAACACACAGCTTGGTACAAGAATATAAAGAAAAAATGATAGAAAGCCTTTTTGATTAAAAAAATAAAATAAAATTTTCAATCTGTATGTTTATTAGTGATCTAAGACCTTTACTTTCCCCAAAGCACTTTGTTTCTCCTGATGTGACAGGGAAAAGCTGACACTGAAAGAGGCCATGCTAAGCTCTCAAATTTTCAACCACCTTATGCTTGTTCTCAAGCTCTTCTGTCTGCATGGAGCTGGTTGCTGGAATCAGGTCTTAAAATAAAATGAGACCTTGCATCATGCAAGGAAAGAAATAACCCACAGCCCTTGAACAGCTTGACTAATCAAAACTCTTACTTGTATTTGCAGTGATCAACCAGTGGAATTTCCTTTGCAGGAGGCTTCCCTAAGGTGTCCTTAAAATAAAGAGAATTAAAAAAAAGAAATCAGGAAGTTTTATATGGCAATCTCATATTTGTTTGCCTTCTCAGTTAGAAATAAAGCTGAAGTCTCAAAACCCTCCATTCCCACTTCTGAGAAAATCTTCTCTGGTGGGCTTTTCGAATTATTATGAAGAACTCCCAGCCCTTCAAACAAGAAAAAAAGTTCAGTAAATTACACATTGCCTGTAAGCAAATGCCAGCACAAACACATCAAATGATAATGTTTAGTTGGCAGCTACAGAGTGGAAAACAGCTTGGGACAACGGACTATGTGAAGCCAAGTGTAACTGGATTAGCCAAGACTGTCTGGAGAGAGCTGGACTGTAAACTAAGTATGGAACTAAAAAGTTATCAGCAACAGTTATCAGAAAGTTACCAAGAACAAGAACAAGCAACGGAGATGACAGAAAAAGGTTTAAAAAAGACTGACAACACCACACAGGCAGCTCAGGGCTAGAAGGGAAGGAGTTGGCTGCTTTAGTAGTAATGGAAGAGGAGGGGATTGGCACAGGTTAATTTTCATATGTGTGCTGGTTTCCTTGAACAAAAAGCGTAGATGGAAGAAAAATGTTTGGCCTGCCAGGCTCTCAAGGATCCTTCCTTTCATCTATCAGATGTGGCCATCAAGGAAACTAAAAACCTCCCCCACTCCAGAGGATCACCCACAACTCTCCAACAAGATGCTTCTCAATCATCAAAGCCATCTTGCAACGCTACTCTTTCTGGCCTTCACACTCAGGGGACAAGACAACACCCACACACCTTCTCAGATTTCCAAGCCTGGTTTTTAGTGTACTCAGCATCAACAAGTTCTGGGTTTTCTCGGGACAGCAGAATGAGGGGATCTCTCTCAGGGCTCGTTCTGCAAAAGAAATGCTATCAGTCATTGCCAATCCACCTGACTCAACACAGCTAACAAACTACAGGACTCAAGACCCTACCTCTTTATGAGGTTGTCCTCCATATGCACCCCAAAAAGATTATTAAGTGCCTATCATACAGTGTATTTCTGTCCAAGGGCATATTGGCAGAAGAGAATGTTAATGTGTATGGAAATGATCTGAGGCTCTATTTCTTTATTTCACTTACTAAATATTTAATAGTATTATTTAAGCAATTCCCAGGACAAATCAGCAGAGATGTTGTTTCCTTCAGGCCTTATCTTGATGGGCGCCAAATATTTAACTCCCTTCTAAGTCAGAGAGAGCTAAGAGATGCTAAGCATCTTCGGCACTTGATCCCTCTGACACTAATTTAAAACACTACCGATGAACAAGGTTATGAGATCCCCAAGACTCACTCCTCCATCATCTCCTGAGCCTACCTAGTAAGATACCATATCCGTCCCTGTTGGGGACGCAGGAGGAACAAAGTGTTGGGAAACAAAAAGGAGTAGGGGATAACACTGTTTTCAAACTGTCACTGGAGAAAGGGCAAAAATGATCTGCTCTCTTATCCCCCACCAATCAAGTAACTTAATCCAAGAATACTTGTTGATTCACTGTCGAGCACTTGCATACCGATTAAAGTATTCACATTGAGAAGAAGCACGCATATCAATATAAAATCTTTAAATTTGTATCATGCACCTGCAGATCCCCTCACAGAAGAAAACAAGCTGGTTCCTACTGTGACAGTTTTACTTCTTAAGAAATAAAGTAGCAAATCCATCACAACTTCTGTTTCCAATATTATACTTACTATAATAAACTAGTTGCAAATGGCAATTCTTATGGAGAATCACTAATGGTGAAATGTTGCTGTACAAAATGTCTCGCTTTCCTTACTTTTAAAAAATACCTTCTGGGTTATACTTGTTTAGGTCTTGGAGATGTAGAAATTTCTGCATACAGACAGCTGTCACAGCATATGTTGGTAGAATTTCCTACTATAGGAAAATATGCTTACCTGGATCCTCGGAAATATCCTTTAGAGATTTTTTTCATCCATGGCCATTTTTCTGCAGATCTGAAAATATTGTTTATACATGGCAATAAATGATTTAATAAAACCATGAATAGTGCTCTCATGAGTTTTCACAGCATGATCTCTTTCTATTATTCTTCATTTCTGATGGAAATCACTTTCTTCATTATAGCGGAAAAAACTCTCAGCCAGGTCCAATGAAACAGGTTTTCCTGTGAATATTGTGTTTAAAGCAACATGATATAGGCTACTTTTCAGAATACCTTTCAGTCAAAACAATGAATTACACACAACTCCCTCAGAAAACCTTTAAGGGTATTAAACTTTACCTAAAATTTGAATCCACTTTTTGCATTGTTGCTTTTTTTTCTGTACTTCACTGAACATGGATAGTGCAAAATAACTAGAGTTTCTAATCACTGTCATTTCCCCTTAAAAAAACGAAAGAACAAAAAACAGACAACAGCAACAAAAAAGCCTTCCTCCTGGTGTTTTGTATTTAAAGCACAAGGTTTCATTGGTTTCCCAAATAACTTCCATTTTAAATCTAAGTGAGTCCTTCAAAATAGCTGTTCAGATGTTTTATTTGTGCCAGTGCAGTCACCTGCCTCCCTGTGGGGAACTCTTTGTTGTACTTTTTTGTTGCACCTGGCTTGACATGTAGGTACTGATCCCTAAAGTGATCTGCGCAGGTCAAGCTTTGCATCTGCTTGTAACCCAGTGACACAAGTGGGGTTCACTGGGAAAGCAAGGATAAGTAAATGCTTTGGACCTTCATTATATTATATCACATGAGGCTTCTGCTACGATTAGTCCCATAGATCTTCAAATTTTGAAGAGGGAAACATTCAACCATGCATTCTGATGTCAAGTGATTGACATCAAGGTGGGGTTTTTTTTCTTGTTATGTTTCCATGTTCACTCACTGTTGCACACTTTGTTTGTCACTCTCCATGGGAAACAGCCCCTTATTCTGCTAATAGTCAAAGATCCTGCCAAAAGACTCCCAGTCAGAAACATCTTCTGCCTTACTCTCAGCCCAGTAATGGCTCTTGATTCTTGGGAACGATTCCAGGTTCCTCTATTGCAAAATACTCAAGTAAAAGCTGATCTAAAAAAGGCTTTCCTTTACCCTTCCAGAAGCTTATACAAACATCCTGGATCATCCCTGCAGTGAAAAAAACACCGCTCTTAGAGAAGTAGTTGGAAACAAAGGAAAATATTTCCATGTGTCAAGGGAGGTTTCTGCAGGCAAAAGATAACTGCTGCTTTATTGACCAACCCTATCCTAGCAAAAATGACAGTTATCTGACCCTGACAGCATGAAGAATGTGCATACTTTTTCCTCTGCATTCCTTACTAAAGTGCTGGAAACAGAAGCTAATTATAACTTCTAGTTACATCATCTAAGGTTTCCATGGAGAACTCTGATACAGCAGTTAGGCTGTATGTAGTTAATGAGAGGTACCAGGACAGATCACAGGCCAACAGACCTATGGTCTTAGACTTCGACGTTGCCCTCGTGCTGCCCAGTGCTTGATGGCTTTTACTGTGAGTTTATCTGCCGTTAGACCTCCCCCTCTACATACCCATTTCCAAAACATACCTTCTGAGGTCTTCTCTCATGAGGTCCCAGCGCCCTAAACCTGTTGGGTAGATTGGCCAAACAGCTGGTCCTCCTTCCCAAAATGTCCAGGCAGGATACATGATATCATTGTATTCAGGTGTCTTAAAAAAAGGAGAGTAATGTAAGAATAAGAGTAGTATCTACTTCAGTTTACTGACTGAACCCGCCAGTAATGAATGTCCCGTCTGGGAGCTCTGTCAGCTTTCTCCATTACTGTCGCATAAGCAGCCACGAGAGCTCTGCAGTCACCACAGCGTTGCTGGGGTTCATATGAAGACAACCCAATATTGAAATATTTCAATGATTTACAAAAGGCTATGTCTTGCTGCACGACAACACAGGACTTTCATGCTAGAAAATAACAAAAAAGAGATCCATGGTATAGCCGATTCATAAACAGCAGAAGACCTTGTCCTGGTTTGAGTGACACAGGACTAATTTCTCTTCTAATACTTGGGAAGACTGCACTTTTAGAAGACTCTAGTGTCTGAATTTGTGAAAATATTTACTTTACAGCCAGCTATGTTGTGTGGGTCTCAAGGTCTCAGTGTTTTCGAGCTTGCCAGGTGCAGGGATGAGGAGAAGCGAGACCCGGGCACTTGACCCACGCTGGCCAACAGGATTATTTCATACCATCAACGTCACATTCACTATAAATTAGAAAGTTTGCTGTGAAGTTCTCTCTCTCCCTTGATGGCTGCCATCCTGAGGACTTCGTGCCCTGGTGCCAGACCCCTGAGGCCTTCCCTTCCTCCTGAAGCCGTAGCGCTCGCAGTGTCTGACATTTGCTGTCCACTGCTGGGAGTGCACAGCTTCCTACTGATATAATCGGCTGAGTATAATCTTTGTATATTCTGTATTGGTGTCGGGATCAATATCGGTTCTTTAGTGCTGTTAATGTTAATTATCTAATCTTATTCTATTATTATTTCTGTTTATACTTCAGCTCCCGGGTTTCCTTGTTCTTTCCTGATTCCCTTTCCCAGGTGGGGAGGGGTCATCGGGTGATAGCATGATTGTCTAAATGACAACAAATTGTTATGGGACTCTCAAACCATAACAGACCTGAGCTCCACTCACCTTTCTAAAAACTTGTTCCTCTGTGTAGCTACTAATGTTTTCTACTGATTGTAAGTTAAGATGCATTATTACCTCCTCAGAGATAGAGACACTTACAGACACTTTGACATTTAGGTTTCAAACACTTCAGTTCATCCCAGCCTTCCCAGAGATCACTTAACAATTCACTGTAACAAATATCCAGGTCATGTAAGAATTTCAGTTCCTCACTCCTATTTGGATGCTTAAATCCCCACTTAATCAGAGGGAAGACCAGCACTTAAGTAAGACCAAATCCTTTCATGAAACCAGACTATAGGCCACCTCCTTGCACTAGTAATAAACTTGCTATACAATTATCCATCTGTCAGCTGGAGATACTGGAGAGAGTCCAAGGCCACCAAGGTAGTTAGGAGGTTGGTGCACATGACATATAAACAGGGGGTAAAAAATGGGTTTCTTCATGCATGGGAAGAAGAGGCTTGGGGGAATCTAAATGCTGTCTCCTACTACCTAACAGGAAAGTTCAGAGAATACGGAGGCAGACTCTTTTCAGAAGCGCAGAGGCAGAATGAGAGGCAACAGGCTTTGATTACAAGAAGGGAAATTCCAATTAGATATTGGGAAACATGTTTTCATTCTGAGGGAGGTCAAACGCTGGCTGTGAACACCTTGTTCTTGCGGATGCTCAGGACTGCACAGGACACAGCCTGGAGCACCCTGATCTAGTTGGTCCTGCTCTGAGCGAGGTGCTGGACTGGGTGACCTCCTGAGATCCCTTCCAACTTAAATGAGCGTGTGCTTCTACGATCTGCTCCTTCTCAGTCTTACTATAAACAGGCATTGATAACAAACTATGACAGCTCCACCACCACCCCTAGGTCGGCCTTCTGAGATGCAGAATAGGACAATCCTGCAATCCCTTATGCTTTCAGCCTTAGAAAGCACCCTGGACCAGCATCCTGGAGCCTTCCAAACATTGGCTGGTTAAATGTGAGCTGTGCCTGGGTCACTGGGTTTCACCTAAGGATAGGACTGAGGTCACAGCTGAGATATTGGACAACAGTGACTGAAGAACTCAGTTTCTTGCAGGATCCTGTGAAGCACCCAGGGGCAGGATGATGAGCATGGCTGCAAAGATTAAACTCCTGCAACCTGCTCTGCATCAATTTGGGTTCTGCTGGCTAGAGTTAAGGCTGTGCAATGGTCAAGGGGCAAGACGGCCAGCTTTACTACTACATCTGGCAGCAAACATGGTTATTGAATGACAGTGCTTGCAGTGCTGTACTGAAATTCTAGAGCGAGCTTTAGGATGGCTGGGGACTAGGCAGTAGTTATGGATCATATTATGGTTCAAACTGCACGAGCTGAAGACTCAGGTTCAGAGTAAGATGCTACAAGTTAGCAGAGACAGAATAGGGCCTGAACTAGCAAGAGCAAATGGTATATTGCTACTCTTTGCGTCTTACTGTCTGCTGGGCTCCAGCCAAGGACAGGATCATGATCAGAGTAAGGTAGCAAGGGTGCAGGAATTAGGCATATTGGNACTAGCAAGAGCAAATGGTATATTGCTACTTTTTGCGTCTTACTGTCCGCTGGGCTCCAGCCAAGGACAGGCAGTGCAGGAATTAGGCATATTGAATATACACTAAGGCAAAACAAGATTAGCTGAAGCTTGAGGTGTAATGATATTTTGTTGGAAAGGATGAGGCACTATACTACAGTCAGGTTTAGCAATGGGAGAAGTAGGAAAACATATGGGAGGGCTCTCGAGTCTGGGAACAGAGAAGCAGAGAGCGAATGTCTCTACGTGTGTGTGCGCGCCTCTGCATGTGCGTACATGTTTGCAGATGGAAAAGGGAATCCAGGGGAAAAGGGTTCACAGGAGACAGCAATATTACAGAAGAAAAGATAAGAAATGCCCATCTGTGGTACCAAAAAAGAGGACTAAAATATTGCTATTAAATGAGATTAACTGTATGACAGCTGATCAAAAATACTTAATAACACCGATAAACTACGGTTACAATTTTAACAGAGGCATTGTAGCAAATGACAGCGATGCTGGCACATATCCCATCCAGCTGTGCATCATTCCACTGTGGCAGAGGTACATTTTTTGACCTGGAAGAGGAGCCAATGAGGGGAAAAACTGTTCTATTGAATAAATCTACAAGTCTGCCTGCCAGAAAACTGGAAGTGAAAGGAAACATAAAGAGCAAAAAAGAGCAAGGAATTTTAACACACAGAAAAACTGTGGGGAAACATCCTCAAAAATATGTTCCCAAGAGAAAGGAAGACATGCATGTCTCAGAAATGCTCAGCTTTTAAAGGTGTACACACCTTACTGAAGGAGAAGACTGGGAGAATAGGTTTCATCCACTTGGGGACCTGAGGGTAGTCTCGCACATTTATCACCATTTCCATGTCAGGGAGGCGGTTGATGATCCCCAGAAGGAAGTGCTCAACTCCACTACATCTGTGGAGAAACGACATATGGCAAAGAGCTATAAGGAAAAGGCAGAATCCTGCAGTCTCTTGCAGGTCTTTCTCTCTGTGCAGGAGCAGAAGAGATAGTGAGCCTGAGCCACACCACGATGCAGGCTGGGAACTGCCTACAGCAGTCTCTAAGCCACAATGCATCAGACACCAATGAAACAACCCATCCTGTTATATCTGGCCTGACCTGCAGCTTTCTCTGGGATCCCACAACCAACCAACCCTTTGTACACTGAAGTGCAACAATGACACGTACCTCTTGCTACATTTAAGCCTCATACCTAATTTTCTAGGCTCCTGCTCTGATAAGGAATTCAGACCTCTGAAATATCATTGTGCTCAGTGACTTTCAACTCAGCAGATTTGGAAGTAGTCCTGTGTCCCAGCCAGGGAGACAAGATCTTCTGCACAGCTCTTACCTTGCGGGGAACAAGCAGTCCTGCTCACGATACAATTTGTTCTTAATGATTTGGTAATGTGTCCCGAGCTTCCGGCTCACCACATCTGATATAATCTCCTTGGAAATGCCACCTCGAAAAGGAGCCAGGTCCTGCTTCCAGACACTGAAACAAAACAATCAGCCATTATTATGTACAATGGGGAGGATACTGTGCATTAAATTACTGCAGTACACAGAACAGACTTCTAGCTAAAACAAGCTCCGTGTAGCTTCCAGGAGGTGTGCTCCCTGTGGCATAATGGAGAATTTAATTTACGTCACCTGGAAGAGCTGTTACTCAGAGACTCAAAGGTCCAAGCTTCACTCTTTGGCTATCTGTGTGCTGTTTGCCCAAACAGAAAGCCCAGCACAGGACTATGTGGCTAAATCAACATGGACAGCTCTAGTTACTCTCCCAGAAAGCACGTTACATATCCTGGCAAGTAACAGGTAAAAGCCTTCAGCTCACTTCACCTTTGAGTTGCAAAGCTTGTGCTCTGGCCTTCCAGGAATGATGGGCCACACCAAGACCAAATTCCTCAAGCAATGTCACGCAATTTAGACATTAAAAAAAGAAGGCAAGAATCTAGTCACAAGGAGCAGCATCACCAAATAATGCTGTGCGCAGTGAAAGCCAGCCCCAGAGGAGAGGCCTATGCAGCATGTGTTCTGTGACATCTGCACATCACCAGCGAGCTCCAGGAATGCAGTATGAAAACATAAACCTAACATATATAAGAAAACACAGACGGAGGATAGTTTACATGAATTTAGTCTAAAGGTCCTCAGATCTACCTGCTCAGAGCAGTTAATGAACATTGTCAGATTTAACAGCCATGGAGACATCCTCCCCGCTTTTTGGTAGACACTGCATCAATGCCTTGGTTTAATACAACACTGTAGGGGTGATCCTGCTGTGAAGGTGGTCAAATACTGGCACAGGCTGCCCAGAGCAGCGGCAGAGTCTCTACGTCTATTCTTTGACATATTCAAAACCCAACTGGACATAGTTGTGGCAACCCTGCTTGAGCAGAGGTGTTAGACTTCATGATCTCAAGAGGTCCCCTCCAACCTCCAGGACTCTGCTATTTTGTAATCAGGTGAAAAATTATTAAACTACATAAAGAATTGCCACTGAAATGATGGGCTGACCACAGGATATGCAGTCTGGCAGGGACACAAATGTAGTGGGCTTGAGAACAGGAAGAAAGCTGCAGTTTTATGGCATATCTATGTCATTACAAACTAAGTGACAATTGAAAGGTAGTAACGAATAAGTTAGGACCTTCAGTCCTTGGCCACTGAGTCACAGAAGACTATACACAAGTAGAATATGTTATATGGGGAAAAGTACTAGCTTTCAGCGTTATGCAGCATATTTACAGACCTCCAAATCAGCTGTCAAAATGATTTGAGTTTCTTAAGTGTCACACAGTGTACATGCTGTATTATCTTCCTGGATTGTTTTGTAATGTCCATCACTATAGCAGTGCTCCTTAACAACACTTAAATGAACTACCGCTGTAGTCTAAACTAGGTTTGGAGAACCACAGTAACTGTAACCTCATGTTACTATTGTCTACCATATTCTGAAGCAGGTTTGGAGGTCGTAACCACTTGGGAAGGTGCTCTTCCCAAAGGTGGGCAGCAGATGGTGGAGTGTATGTTTAAAGATCAGGAGATGTCTTAAGGCTGTATCTGAATTGGAACTGAGGAAACAGACTGGAAGGCTAAACTAGAAGAGACTTTTCCTCATCAATATTTCAAGAGCGATGAAGATCAAAAACTCCACAGCATATAAACAGTTGGCCAATATGACTCAACTGATACTAAAAGCTGATATAGCACCCATCTCAACCCCAAAATGAATGAGCACATCTGGTGTTTTTAAAATAGGAGGCTTAAAGTTGGGCATCTGTGTTTCTGCATTTAGAATCCAAATCCTAAGCACAAAAGGATATTTTGACTCTTCCCTGTATTCCATCTTCCCCTTTAAATAAAAATATTGCTTAAAGACATCAGAAAAACCCAGTCCTACAGTCCCTACCCACATAACAGTGATGACCTACGCACCTGTAATATTCTCCATGCTGAAGTCACGCTCTACCAGTGGGACCAGAAGGGAAGTTTGGTTTGGCTGTGTCTACACTTGTACGCCTACAGTGGTCTTGCATCCACCTATAAGTCTCTAGCTCTCTGCACTAAATCACTGTAGATTAGGCACAGTGCTGGCATTTTGCATAATGCTCCATAGTTATAAAAAAATAAACAGGACTTGTGTCTTCCTGAATGAGCTCCTCTTGGATCATATTTTGGTCATGTGAAAATCAGGTAGTTATATACCTGCTGCCACTCCAATTCTCACAAGCAGTGAGCTAAACTCTCTAGAAAGAGCACTCCTTCAATTCTACCCCCCCTCCATCGGAAGCCCTCTCCAAGCCCAGGGAGTGAGCAAAGTACAACACATTATCACACCAAATGAATCTGTGTTCTGTAACAGCCTTTCTTAATCTAGCTATTTTAAAATATTTTGCACATACAGAATGACTTGTGAGCAACACTGCACCGAGAGAGAAGGTAGAAGTGGATTATTAACACAGAAATATCACCAATTGTTGTGTGATCACATATGAAACACTGGCATACTGTCTGTTGTTCAATCAGAGGACAACAAGGAGAGTGACCAGTTTGCAGGTGGACACACCCTCTGTTGGAACTACGGAGGGCAACCCATTTCACACAGTGCCATTAATCATAGAATACCAGATTGGAAGGGACCTCGAGGATCATCTGGTCCAACCTTTCTTGTCAAAAGCACGGTCTAGACAAGAAGGTCCAGCACCCTGTCCAGTGAATCTTGAAAGTGTTCAATGATGGGGAATCCACCACTTCCCCGGGGAGATTATTCCAATGGCTGCTTGTTCTGACTGTGAAAAATTTTCCTCTTGTGTCCCAAAGAAAAGAATAACTTCCTAATAATTAATAACCTCCCTCTTGCAAGCACCATGACCTATGATGGCAGCAGATGTGACACTTTAGAGCCCAGATATTCTACAGCCATCGGTGCTGGCAAAAGTATTCCCCCTCATGGCCAGAGGCCTGCGCGCAGTCAAAAGGAAACCAAACCCGCCTCTCACCTTCGGTGGCAGCTGCAATTCTCCTTCACACACGGCTCGTAGCCTTCCACAGCTTTCTTAATTTGGTCCGTTATTCTTTCCCACTTGGCATCTAAAACGCAGGGGGGAAGGCAAAGGAACGAAGCCATTAAGCTACCGGTGCAACCCAGCCGGGGCCCAACAGGATTCACTTCTGGTCCAGCCGGCAATCCCACCAGAGTCCCACAACACACCACGGGCAAGGAGAAAGGGCCACCCACCCCACCTGAGGGGGGGCCGGGGAAGGAGCTGTGGGGTCGGGCACCCCGCGACGGTCCCTGGAGGCTCCTCCCGGCTTCCCTTTCAGCCCGGGGACCGCCGCGGGGTGCCGGGGCAGCTGCCCGGCCGGGCGGAGGAGGAGGAGGCGGCGGCGGCGGCGGCGAGGCCCCCTCAGCGCCCTCACAGGCTCCCGCCCGGGCCACCCGCCGGCCGCGAAGCCGCGTCCCTTTACCTCCCCGCCCCGGCCCCACCAGCAAACACCCTCACGGCCGGGCGACCCGAAGGACCCCCCCGCGATGAGCCGCTCACCTGCCGCGGCGGGTTCCACCCGCCACACGGCCACCACCGCCAGAGCCCACAGGGCCAGCGCCGCCCGCCCCATTGTCGCCGCCGCCGGCACTGGTCCGCGCATGCGCCAGCCGCCGGCGGGGTGAAGCCCCGACCAAAGATGGCAGCCGCCACCGGCCCCACACAAAGATGGCGGCGCTTGATGGGAGCTGTAGTTCCCGCGGCGGCTCAGGNGCCACATCGTGACCGCAGGCGGCTTTTGTAGCTTACGGAAATAAAGGCACTGGTGTGGGGGGGTACAGTAGATGGGGACTGTACTGCAAAAACATCCACTGCCCGGAGTGGATCTGAGTGTGCATCTGTGATAGTCCCTCCGCATAACCTCCGAGCTCCACTTGTGTGCCCCTCAGGAGTCCCGCAAGCCTTATGCAGATCTTGTGTGCCTGGTGGCCCTCGCTCCCTTTGGGGTGTTTTTACCTGGACACCTGAATTCATCAAGCAGTGTGTCCAACCTGTAAGAGGCTCCTTCTCTTGGCCCTGACCTCTTGCTGTCGCTGAGGCCTGATTCAATTTGATCGTTTAAGTCATGAGTCTCATCATTACGGTATAAAGGTTTAGATTGGTTTGTATGAACTCCTCTGTAGCTTCAGGGATGTGGACTGCAAGAAAGAAGAGAAACGGCAGGATTGAGAATTGGTGGTTGAAGGCCATCAGCATAACGCATAGGACCTTCTCTTCGCAAAATGGTTTCTAAGAATACAGTCTTCAAAACGCCCCTCCGCCTGGTGTTTGAGTCAGCCCTCAGGAGACAGTCTTATTAACCCAGTGCTGGATGTAATAACCATGCTGATAAGCAGCCAAATTAACGTAGGTAAGAAGGGATGGGGCTAAGCAGACACTGTCCTAACATGAATCCAGACCAGCCGATCGAAGTTTCTTCCCTAGGCTAAGTGTGGGAAGGCCTGTCCCCTCTTTGTGGGGGTCTAGGTATTCAGATGTCAACATCAAATCTTCATCTTTCCTAGCCCAGATCCAGCTGGGTGGTTTTAGATTCCAGGAGGAGGTGCTGTGACTGCTCTTTGATAGGAAGGAGCCACATTTACATTATGTTTGTATCTACAGTGTGAAGGCTGAGTGATTAGCCCCAAAAGCCACCAACTGAACTTGTCAGAAAGGCCT
Organism: Anarhynchus alexandrinus; assembly: GCA_008711295.1. Lineage (NCBI taxonomy): Eukaryota > Metazoa > Chordata > Aves > Charadriiformes > Charadriidae > Anarhynchus > Anarhynchus alexandrinus. The sequence goes on along the minus strand of VUYV01000184.1, from coordinate 364,040 downwards.
CTTGTGTGTGAAACTGAATTGGTCCTGCAGCTGTCCGTAGGTTTGGATGGAAAAATAGTTACCAGAATAGAGACCAAAGAGAAAAAGCATGTTCTGAGAAGGAGTGTGAAGGTTTCTTGAGGACTGATAAATTCTAGAGACTGGAAATCCTGCTGAATCTGCAAGAGCTGATAAACTCTGGGCACAAAGTGTCTGCTCAATCTGTGCAAGGCCACAAGCGACTGCTGGAATCAACTGTGGGTTGTGTGACTGTAGGGCAGGGGCTCCTATGTGCAGACAAAGAGTACAGGTTTATGTGTACATCTGTTGAAATAAATGACTTTGAGGGGACTTTCTGAACACCTACTTGGAAGCTGCTAGTGTCATCTACAGAGCATACAGTTGGGGTTGTCCTCCAACTTGGTAACTGGGTGATTGTATGAGTGAACTATGAGGGAATAAGTGAATGTTGTGTGTATTATCTGCTATTAGTAGTAACAGTTTCCTAGAGTGAAAACTCTGAGTGCTTCTGGCTGTCTCATCCTAAACTCCCATTGCACAGCCAAAGAATTTTTGAGCAAATCGGGGGAATTAATCCTTTCTTTCCATCTTCTCCTGGAGTCCTTCTGTCTTCCTTTAGATTTCTGCATAGGGTCTGCTTTCTTCCTTTTCGTCTACAGTCTTTCATAGCTGCAGTAGTCATAGATCCAAAACTGGAGGCTGGTCTGAAGGCTCCCCCAAAAGTGTGAACCTTAAGTAAGGTAAAAGCAAAAATTGCTGATACTCTTATACATCTATATTTGCCTCCAATGGCCTCCCTCAGTCTCAGCTATCTGTACATGGCTAATCCACCCATTATTCCTCACAGTTTTCTGTCTTCCATCTCAGGTTCCAGATCAGATTGTCATGCTTCTTTCCCGGCAGACTGAATAGAGACAACAGCACGCTGTTCCAACACCGTTTCTGGTTGTTTCTCATAGCTCCCCGCTAGTCTCCTACGCAGCTGGTAGAGCTGTAGTAGTTCACTCTGTAGCAAAGGTTATTTCGGGTGCTTTCTCTGAGGCAAAGAGTAGGAGTGGTAGTCAGCATAAATGTTTAATAGGCCCTGAGAGCTAAGACTTTAAGATGAAGCTCCTTTTGAAGCTACATTTACAGCCTCTGCTCTCCCAGGCTTTGTATAATGAAAGCACCCGGGGCCACTGTGGTGTGGTTTTGGCATGCGCTGTATTTCCCCCCAAGCACCTTGGATGGTTGTAAGCTTCAGAACCCCTTGACTCTCACTTCAAACACAGCCTTTGCCTCACCTTCTCTACCTTCTTAATTTCCTGCAAATCCAGAGCTCTGTGCAAGAGCATCTGGCTCTGATCTTTGATACCCTCCCTCAAATGCAGTCCCTCCCTCATTTTTTTTCTCTGCCAAATCAAGCACAAACACCCACAAATTTACTTTCATCATGTTCCATATGCCTGGAGTGGAAAATCACTTGGCTGTAAGTCTAGTGTCCTTGCTTTACATATTCAACATAGGTTAGAAGAAGGGTGCTTGGGAAAGAGTTTGGTTCTCTAAGCTGGTTATAAGGCTGGCTAAAGAAGACATGCTTTCTAGATCTTGCATTTCTCTCAGCTGTGGTCTGGCTTTTATAATGGTTGCCGTCTGCTTGTGCAGGGGTGCCGGTGAGGGCTTTTCTCCTTTAATTCATCCTTTTGTGCTAAATGGAAGTCCTCGGTTTTCTGAACTCATAGAATCATAGAATGGTTTAGGTTGGAAGGGACCCTAAAGATCATCTAGTCCCAAACCCCCTGCCATGTGCAGGGACACCTTCCACTAGACCAAACTTCTCAAATATTGGTGAATTTTTCATATGAAGAATGGCCATCCTACCTGCACTGAAGTTCTCCAGAAGTATGGACAACTAGAGAAGGTTTATGTGCAGCTGGAAAAGGTGGTGCTAGTAAAAGGGAAAACATCCCGACACAGTAAATGAAGCTTCCAGTAGTTGTGAGGTAGCTGATTTGTGGCTCTTCGTATAGCTTTCACGCTTGATTGTCAGCGGGGCTAGGCTGCTGCAAAAGGCATAGGTAGTCTCAAAGCTCAGAGGAGGGAGGAAGGAAGCTGTACGGGCTGCTGAGGTTCAAAACCTGTGATTGACATTACCAGGGCTCCTGCGGCTGAGCCTAGTCTTTCCCATAAGAAGCCACGGGGCTTCTAGAGAGTCAAGGTTGTTTCCTGAGGGTGAGCTCCTTGTGGAGCTTCTTTTCTCTTTGGCTCTGAGCTGTGCCCTGTAACATGCAGCCCAGTGGAGGTGTTGGACTGTGGCTGGCAGGATTTAGGAAAGCTGTCCACATCTTCAGTACCTGGCTTGGGGATGTTTGGTATTGAATATTCAATTTATTTATGCAAAGGAGGCTTTGAAACTGTTACAGCAACAGGAGTACTGCATGAGAAGTGTAGTACCAGAACATGGTATGACCCATTAAGGTCATGAACTAAGACTCAGACTAAGGCTCTGCAGGGCCTGAAGAAAGGCTGCGTTGGACTGGGCAAAACAAGTGCAGGAGATCCCAGAGTTTGGTCTTGATGAAACCCTATCTAAGTCTACCGATGAAGGAAGTCAGTAACTCAACCCTCAGCCCAGCCTGAGGGTTTGTGAAGGCAATGGGAACGATGCAGGATCCAAGAAAAAGTGGGCAAGGCATCTGTAGCTCAAGCCTGAGGTCAAAGTTTAAGTACTTCTGCATGCTGTGGGAGCAACGCAAACCAACTACATCTGGTGCCTGAGAGAAGATGCAAGAACTGCAGTGGTTTCACCCCTTGAGGAATTTGTATGTGCCAGGGGATGCCTGTGCTCATGACAGTGATGACAGTACTATAAAGAATTTTTCACAATGGCAACAGAGTGTAGCAGCCCCAAAAGGGAAGAAGGGCTCCTGTTTATTGTGAACTGTATGTATAAGTGCACATATAAACATGGGGCCAGGGATACATTTAAGTCTTTTTATTTGTACCCCTAATAAAGGGAACAGGCAAATCCACCTTTCTGGGCGGAGTTAAGAAAATTTAGGACTTTTGCACAGAAGGATGAACTGAAGAATTAAAAGTCATCAACACCTCTGCACAAACAACAAACTGGAAATGGCACAGACTTGTAATGGTGGAGCATGGGAGGATCTGGTAGATTTGGGAGGTAAAAAGCCCTTTGTCTCATCAGGAGGATGTATTCAATATTTGTACCCTTTTGGCTTTGCATTTGAGTCACAGGGCACCAACACAAGCTAAAATTGAGTATGTTCCTACAGAAAAGGCCTTGGCATTAGGCCATGGCTGTAAAGACTTTTAAAAATCTGTTTGAGAGGCCATGTTAACTAAAACTGATCATAAATCACTTTTTGCCATTGCCAGTGGGGATCTGGCAAACACCTTCCTGCAAACAGAACGTCTCTTTCTTTAGCTACAGTTGTATAACTTGCAAATTGAATGCGAACCTGAGAAAGATTTAGTAGTTGCAGGCATACTCTCCAGTGCCTTTGACAAAAATGCTGTGGAACAAAGTCCCAGGCTAGATTATGTATATGTCAATTGGGGAAAACAAAACAGAAAAACCCAGCCCTGTCGGTTCTCAAATGAAATGCAGACTTTTATTGCTAGTGGTTTGCTGAGGACGAGACACTGCAGGATGTAATTAAGGTTCTACTAGAAAATGATTTGCACAGCTTATTCTGTCCCTGTTTCAGTTTAAAACGATTTAGATACCACTTCTCTGAGGCATGAAGAAAACTGATCCTTGAAGTGTTGCAGGAAAATAAAGATACAGAAAGCCATTTAGAGCCTGAAGGCAGCGCGAGACATCTCTGCCTCCCTCAATAGTCAGAAATACAAGTGATGTTAAATGGAGGAGCGCGTGCTGGTGGAAAACACTCACCCTCTAGAAGGGAGTTAACGAAGTAGGCTTGCATCAGCTTGATGTGGGAGTCTTGAGCAGCCATTTTCCTATCACCGGGTAGTCTTTACCGGAAGGCACTACAGCATTAGAAGGGAGCAGGTCGCTTGTATCTGCTAACAGTGGATTTCATATACATAACAATAATGTCTCTCAATGAACTACAGTTTAGTACAAGCTTACGTGTATTGCAGCTAATCCCCAGTGCCTAAGCCTACCACGCCGGTGGAAAACGGTGTCAAAATACTGCCAGAAAGGGGGCAGTGTCAATCTGTTGGATTTCTGGCACTACTCATTTGCAGTGGATTGTCACATCTGTGCTAGCAGAAACCGATATCATATACGGGTGGGTTGGTTGGTTGAGATAAGTAAACAGAAGAAGTGGAACAAAAACGTGGTATGATTTTGTAGTCTGGGGTTGGCAGTGTTTCACAAGTGGTATAGATGCATAGTAACAGTAAGAAACAACAATTACAGATGGGTTGTGCTCTGTGGAGAATTCATGATCATGTGAAGTAGTTGTTGTAGGCAGTGCATGCTGTGGAGAAACAGATTCACGTTTCCCAAATTCCAGAAGGCAGCGGGAGAGCGTAAATTGCTGCCTTTCGCAATGGTAGTGTCAGGTTAGAGTGGCTGTAGTCCAGAAAGCTGAGCAGCTGGAAGTAGTGGGCTTTGTGCTAACTAACCATGGTATATGGGTTTTCCAGAGAACGCAGGTGACAACATGGGACACCCGGGACAACGGGACATTTATTAGGGAGCAGACAGCTTATATGTTCTTGCCATTGTCCGTTAGCTGAACTCGGCTCCCCAAGGAAGCTCTGGGGACCTACGCCTCTCTCAGAAGCTCTCAGAGGAGGTGCCGTTGCACAGAGGCTCAAGCTGAACAGCACCGATCAGCTTGAGCTCAGACCGTGATTAATGCAAACTCTTTGGGGTTCCTGGTTAGGCGTAATTCCTGAACAACGTGGAATATGGGAGCTTTTATGCGCTAATTAAACTGGCAACAAATGGTGTGGTCATGTACAAAGTGCTTAGTGTGTAGGGGGCTCTAGTCCCTCCTAAGGTCCCAGCACTTGTCACTACCAGTGTCATTGCTTCAAATACTTTGTTTCCTGAAGACCGTAATCACTGGAGAATTCCTAGATGTTTGTGACCCCTTAGACATTAATTCATTCAAGTTGTTAAATCATTGAAGCATTGAACTGTAATTGTGAGCAGCTTTGTTCCAACTACTTTTTTTTTGCAGAGCTGCACAAAAATTGTGCTTTTCTGTATCTTAACATTGCTTGAATGTAATAGAATTTCCTTCTGCTAATAAACTGAGGCATTAAGTTTCTAATTTAGGGACAGGATAAAATGAGTTGTGCTGTGATTTCTAATCATGGGAGAACACTTCTAATGTGCACGCATTCAGTGTTTGTCTTATAAAAATGGTTTCTTAACAATGCCCATTGCAGCTAATTTGTAACAACATAGTGTAAACATTGATTTCTAAAGTTTTTTTAATAGATCCCCAAGCTACTTAATTATCACTTACTGACCCTTGTTTTCTAATGGTGATTAGTTTACTTTCCTCAAACTTTATAAGAGCTGGGTCTCCAGTGGCAGTAAGATGGACAACTTCTTATTCCGTATCTAATAGGATAGGAAGGTCTCCAAAGCATTACTAGTTCATGTCTTCCCAGGAGTAGGGTTTTCCCTTTGCGGTGATATGCTTCTTAGCTGGACATACAGAATGTTCTTTCTGATTCAGCTAAAGCTTGTATTAAAAACAGGGAGAAGCAAATTCAAATCAGAACTTCTCCAGGGTTTAAAAAATCCTTTCTCTCACTAAGCTTCTTGCTTGTGGTAGGCTTCTTTCAAGTCTGGCACACCTTTTGGTCTTGAACCAGCTGGGTTCTTCAGTACTTGTGTCTATGTGAGTTGCGGGGAGAGAGAACAACCTACTTTCTGAGAACAATTTGCCATGAGGAAAGTGTTTAGGCTAACTTAATCCCTATTGCTGTGCCATTGACTTGAACAGTTATCAGAACTGGAGTTCTCTTTTAAAGATTGACTCTTCCACTGCAACTTTTCATCCCACTACACTCTTTAAATGAATATTACATTGGCTGTAACGTCAGCGCATCACATCTTACTTTGATGTTCTTATAGAGCAGATGGTTAGAGAGCAGTTCAGGGACTTGGCCATCTTGAATGAGGTATCACCAACAGGAAAGGGGATGGTTGCAGAAAAGGTAGGTCAGTCCCTGTCTGCATTTGGAAAAATAAAAGGTGAGACACGTGAAGGAAGATTGGGAAAGGATAAGGAAATCATAGAAGGGTCATCGGAGACACCAGAGATTTCAAAAGCCTTCAAGGACATTGTAGACCATAAGCTACATTCCNTCCTAAATCTGTAGCGGGCCCTAAGCCAGCAACTCAAGCACATGACCTCAGAGTACCCCCTGCACTGCCTGTGCTACAAAAATAATAGTTGTATTTTACTTGTCAGGTAAACCCTACAGTTTATAAAGGGTAAATAATTACCAGCTATTGAAGATCTGAGGAGCAAGAGATGCATGCATGCAGAAGAGATTTGAAACAATTGGCACAGAACTCAACAGACGGCTTGTACTCCTCTACAACAGCCTGGGACATCTTCTTGTAACAGGATTGGAAAAAATATCCTTGGGCTAGGAATCCAGGCCCTTGGACCATGTGCTGCAAGCAGCTGTGTTGTACAGAGTACCCACAAGGCTAAAAGCACTTGGCTTACTCAGACCTCAAAGCAAGGTAAATCCTGAGCCTGATAGCATTGTTGGTTACTGCAATATATTGAGAAGACTAGAAGAGAAGTAGGAAGTTTGGGGAAAAATGCTAATTAAAGCAAAGGCATAAAAGAGAAAAGGTAGAAATTGATCTTGACTCTATTTAGGTAGAAAATCTGTGAAAGGCTTTTACTGATCAGAGAGCAGAGCTTCTGGAAGAGACTTCCAAAAGTAGTTATTATTGGTTGTATTGTTACTTCTTCCTATTGTCATAGGGCTAGATCTATCTTAAAAGTGATACTGAGGCAGTCTGTCAGTGATGATAAGGCATGGCTCAGAGGCACCCACCAGTCTGAAATAAGCACTGAAACTTTTCTTCTTGTCAAATACTGTATCACTGAAAACTCAAAAAATAGGACTGAAAGATGCATTGGGATGCCTTCTACTCCATCCCTCTATCTGATAGCATGGCTAGCTGTATCTGTCATTCTTCACCAAAATTTGCCCTTAAAGACATGCAGTGATGGAGCCTGCTCAGACTAATAGGAATTTTTGGCTCATTTGGGGCTTGCTTCTATGGTAAGTCCAAATCCTGTCTTCCAATGCTGATATTGTAGCTCTCGTGTAGCTAGTCCTACCCCTGTCTACTACATTTGAATAGCTGATTTTTCTGAAGTAACTGTAGAATTTTGCATGTCTTTTTTGAATATCATCTATTTTTTTTTCCCAGACCTTCTCAGATAATCAAAGCTGGTTTGAATACTAAGTCTGTTTTCCAGCATATTTGCAGCCCCTCCCAGCAAGGTGCCATCTAAAAGTTTAATAAGCTCAGTCTCTGTTCCTTCATTCTTGTCATTAATGAAAATATTGAATAATACAAGTTCTGGGAGTGTTCTCTACAAAAATCTAGCTTGATGCATCTCTCCAGTTTGATGGAGAAGTAGCAGTAACTTCACTGGGTATGAAATTTCCCCCTCCCCCAACTGACAGTCAAGAACAATTTGCTTTCACAGATTGTGAAATGTTCCAAGCGTAAAATCTGTTATAAAGAAAAGTCTCCGAAGGCTGGGGACATGTAGAATACGCCTAACAGCAGAATTTACACATAGATTGTAGAAGATCCATGCTTTAGCTGTAAAATCCATAAACATTTAAAGGGAGACGATATGCTCAAGGAAATTCTTTAAGTATTTATGGCACCCTGCCAGACAGCTACCAGGCCAAGAAACCTCCTGGCCTTAAAGCTAGAGTGTTACAGAAATAGTCTCAGCAGATTGTTGAAAAAAAACCCCATGAATTTAAGTCTTTTGGAACAGGTATGACCTCTATAGAAAGCCTGGCAATTCCTTAAAGGTTTTATTTCTTTGAAAAAGCTCTCACGGTTTGCTACATTTGACTTTTGAGTCATACAGTGATCTCACAGTGATAGTACATTGATCTGCATGTAGCTAAGTACTTCTCAGACATACATCTTAAGCGTGCTGAGACATTCAAATGGCCAAGAGCAGTGCTTGAATTTTTCAAGGTAATGATGCTTTGTACCTTCAAGATTTAAGACAACCTCTAACTTTTTGGTATCAGGAAGAGGTCTCTGCAGAAAGCAGATGATTATTCCAAATGGTTGTGTTGCCATTCAAAGGGTTCTCAAGAGGCTGGAGAAAATGGGCCAAAGGGAGTCTCATGAAGTTCAACAAAGGGAAATGCCAAGCTTTTTCCCTGGGCAGGAATAACCCCATGCCACCAGTACAGGGGCTGAGAGGCTGGAAAGCAGCTTTGCAAAGAAGGACCTGTGGGTCTTGGTGGACACCAAGTTGAACCAAGTTGAAAGCAAGCAACATGCTCTTGTGGCAAAGAAGGCCAACAGCTACTGGGCTGCATTAGGAGGAGCATCACCAGCAGGTCAAGTGAGGTGATCCTTCCCCTCTGCTCAGCGCTGGTGAGACACATCTGTAGTGGTATCCAGTTCTGGGAACCCCAGTATAAGACAGACATGGGCTACTCGAACATGTCCAGCAAAGGGCTAGAAAGATGATTAAGGACTTGGAGTGTTTCTTATATGGGGAAAGGTTGAGAGGGCTGGGACTGTCCAGCCTGGAGAAGGGAAGGCTCGTATCAATGTGTATAAATACCATACAGGGGGATGACCAGTAAAGAAGACCGAGCCAGACTCTTCTCCATGGTATATAGTGAAAGGACAAGAGGCAATAGGCACAAGCTGAAACACAAGAAGTTCTGTCTAAACATAAGGAAACACTTTTTTTCTTTTTTTTTTCTTTTTTTTTGTGGCAAGGGGTTAAACAGGTTGGAACAGGTTGTCCAGAGAGGTTGCAGAGCACCCATCCATGAGGATATTAAAAATCTGGATACAGCCCTAAGCCAGCTGCTCTAGTTGACCCTGCTTTGACCAGGGTTGGACTAGGCAATTTTCAGAGGCCCCTTCCCACCTCAATGATTTCATGATTCTTGGGGACATTCTTACATGTTCCTCCAAAGCATCCATGTGTGGCACCATCATAAACAGGGTACTGACTTGAGTCCCAGTTTGCACAGAAGTCCAACAGAGGAATTTGCATTTTGATCTAAGGGAATGAGAGAAAGGTGTCTGTTCCCTGTGTCTCTCACACTTAGCAGAGACACCTCTACATGTGCCAACTGATGCCAAATTAGCATTTTACATATAACCAACTCTGGAAAGGCAAAAGGAGGCAGTGTGATGTAAGTGCAGACCTTTCTATATGTACAGGTCTGGATATATAATTAAGAATGCTCTCACTCCGTTATACACTTTATTATTATAGCTGATGTTTTCCTATCATTATCTGTTTTTAATTACAGGCATAGATGGATATGTAAATCATCCCCAGTCTGACCTAATGATGAAGCAATTGCCTTTTCTTTCCTGTAGTGGGAGAGGACTCAGATGAAGCTGGTGCCCCAAGCCACAGCCCTGAGCGCAAGGTCCCATTAGTTTCAAATGACCTGTTTGAAAAACAGGGGATGGGGAGCTGCTGCCGGGAAGGGCCGTGGGAAGAGCTGGGAGCATGGCCTGGTGAGGGGCAAGAGGCAGCGCTTGCTCCAAAGGCAGACTCCGATTTCTGCGTAGGGAAACCGCCTGTCTTTGTGCGTTTCCACAGCATGTAGGGAAGCGGGACTGGAACAAAAGACAGAGGCTGTGTATCAAGAAACGCTTTGCTGATGCAACTGATTTCTTCTCCACATGGAAACAACCCAGCAGAGCCTCAAAAGCTAGGGAATAAGCAAACGGCATATTGGATTTTTCTGTATATGTATATTTTGTGTATTTTTTTCATCTTCTCAGGTAGACCTTTTCCTGTTCTGTCTACTTCTTATTTCAACATCCTTTTTTTCCAAGTTGTACAGTCTTTGTGTGCACTGCAGTGACACTTCTGTGAATATAGTCTGTCTGATAGGTCCCCAATATGTAGTTAAACGCTGCTTTCTGAAAGCACCTATAGGATCCCGAGGGAAAAATAATTCTTTAGTTTTCAAGTAGGTCAGACAGCACTGCCTATTGCTCAAATGTAGGATTCCTCTTTTACTTTGGGGTGCAGAACCTGAAGCTCTGCAGGTTGTTCTGTGGCAGAGTTGCTTGGGTTACCCTATAGCAAAAGTCAGGCAAACATTGTAAGGGACGTTTTGATGTATATGTAAAGTTTGATCAGTATTTCCATACTGTTTCTCTGTATCACAGAGCAGTAGTGATCCAACCTTTCTATACTAATGTTCAATAATTCTGGACTGAATTTCAGGGCAGGCCCCTTACTGGGATGTAACTGATGCTGTGTGAGGGAAAGTAGCAAAAGAGGCCATTATATTACTACATCTGGGTGCCATATAAATTTTCTGAATGACCCGTCATCAACAGCTGTCCTGCGTAACCAGGTGGGTTGAGTTGGAGTTGCAAAGTGCTGCCATGATGCTGGTACCAGCAAGTTCTGGCTGCAGAGGTGCCAGCCTCTGAGTGCCACCTTCTGCGGAGCTGAACTGGCTTTCTGTGAGGGCTTTTCCAATACGCTCCAAGATGCCGTGACAACAGCTGTCTGCCACTGTGACACCCAGACAACGTAGCATACTCTCTGTCTGGTACAACTAGCTGCTGAGCTCTCCGAATCGCAGCCCTGCCATCCTCATAGGACCTCTGCAGTAAAATAAAATGGTCTGCAGGTCTGGGGTGAGGCTTCTGGAGCTTCTCCTGTTATCCCAGATCTGAGACTCCAGGAAGAAGGAAGAATTTCTTCTTCCCAGAACAGTGTTTCTCATTAGCCTTAGTTTCAGACAAACAATTTTTGGATGAACTGGTATCCTTCAGCAAGACAACCGTACCTTAAATGCACTCCTTTTGGGGCTGTGCACTTCATGCATTAATCCCTCCTGCCTTGAAAGAAGAGATGTCTGTATTTACAGGTTTATCTAAACAGTGTTGTCATATCCATCTAGAGTACACTGAAACTTTAAAATGTGCCAGATTCCCTGCCTTTTTTTCCTTTAAGCCGCAGGGTGTTTCTGATTTTTTTTTCTTTACTGTGCCCTCCTCGAAAGGGGGGAGTGTTGTGTTGCTCCTTGAGTGGCAGCCTTGGGCAAGATGTGGTATGTGATTTCTCTCGCCAGCTCTGGGGTTAAGTGCCAGCATTGGGGTACTTTGTCTTGCTCTCCCCTCCTGTCCTTCTTTCCCTCCCAAGAAGCAGGGAGGAAACGCTGCCCCTGTCGTTAACCCACATTCACTTGGGACAACCGGGGCTTCTGCCTCTGCGTGCAGGAGAAGTGGAAGCAGCTCCTGCTGCTGGAGTGTCTTCAGCTGCAGCCCCGCTGAGGTGCCCCTCCTGCTGCTGAAGTGTAAATCCCCAGTAGCTCTTTTAACCACCCTTCTCATACTACTTGAAAAATAACTTTCTCTTGTCATTAACGCTGATCTATAGCCGCATTAATGTGTGAAATCACTGGGTGTGAAAATAGTGTACTAACCGCTACTTAATGTAATATTACCACAGTAATGTCTCTAAAAATATCTTGTCCACTTGATTGCTTTCATTGTGAACTAGAGATAATGTACCACTTACAGCTGATGATTAAAATTCATAAAGCTTTGGTTCTTAATTACAGCAACTTGCAATCAAAGTGAAATGTCAGATCCTGAATGTTGTTTATCTGTATACAAATTCACAAAAACAAGAAAATATAAGGATCGTCTACACAACAAAGCTGAGCTGCTTTGCTTTAAGGTTAAGTAAAATAAATACCCATGTGAGTATTTATTGAGACAGGTTGGAATCGGTGAGTGTGAGATCTTTGACGTGGCAGAATTCATCTCGTATGAAACACACATCTTTGGGAATATTCAAACATTTGAATTACGCAAGAGATTTGGAAAATATATTGATGAAGATAGAAATGTAAACTTCATAGAACACTGTGGTGGGTGGATAGAAGTAACCATTTGATGTGCTACGAATAGATATTTTGCAATTCAGGCTCAAGGTTAAACCAAAGATGGAGATATCTGCAGGTGCAGAGACAGATTCCCACTGCCATGGGGAATTACTGAGGTGGCTGGCAGGAGAGGGGAAGGTCCTTGGTTTCAAATGTCAACATGAGGTAACTATAATCATGCTTTTGGTCAGCAGTGGCACTGTACAACAAAATCACATCTTTTTGGGTGCCCATAGCTCTGTGTTTCCAGAGCTATAGTATTTCGTTTGGGGGTTTTGTTTTGGTTTGGTTTTTTTCAAGTTAATGCTAAGCTCTGAGGGTTTACAGTGATCTGGGATGTATCTCACCCTGAATTTACTAACACATACTCTCAGCCCTAACTCCATGTCAACATAGCTCACCCCCTCGCCTTTTTTTTTGTTTTGATATGTGAGATACAGGCATAACTAACTGCATAACTCCAGTTCTATTCCATTTATAGTCCTACTGGCGTTCTTCATTTGTTGTATCTGTCCTGTGCCAGTCTGGAAAAATCCAAACCAGAGGGAGCCAATTTCTCATAACATTAGTAAAACAAAATAACATTAGAACAATAGGATCACTTCCTTACTAAATCTGAGTAGCTCCATTTCTTTCTTCTGATGAAATGTCACTTTGAAGGAGATCTGGCCCATTGTTTGGAAACTTCTTTAGAAAAGCTAAGGTTTTTTCCACAGGATATTCCCACTGTCTGCACACTGATTGGGTTTTTTTGCATCTGTTTTGCCAGTAGATTAAAAAATAATCATTGCATAAATGGGAAATCAAGCCTTGACAATGATATTAATTTTCCTAGGCTTTCCACACCACCTGTTCCTTCAGGTGTTACTCTTCCTGGTGGTTTTGGTCATCTTTGCAGTGACGCTGATGAGGAAAGTGCTCAATTTTAGAGCAGATCCAGTACACCCAAGTGTTACTCCCTTGGCATAGGGAGTTTGTCTCATAGACATTTGCTATTTACCTACCTCTGTTCCAGCTACACTGGCGAACGTTATCGAAACAGGAAAACCATTTCCTACGCTGGCTGCATCATGCAGCTCTGATTCACTGTGACTTATTCTGGCATGGAGTCTGTCCTGCTGGCTGTTGTGGCTTGTGTGGCTTTGGTAGCTCTCTGCTGGTGTTTATGGTACTAGTGTCATGAACCAGGATAGCTAGCTTGCAGTGGGGGCGATTTCTATGGCTGTGTGGCTTGGTGAGCGCCTTGGTACGTGCTCTCCTAGTGTCAGCCTTAGCCATCAGCAACTCCTAACAGCTCAGCATGTCTGGGGTGTCCCGCTGCCACCAAAGATCTCCTGCTCCGACTGCTGCTGCAGCAGAAGCTGTTCTCCACGTGGATCATGCTTTGATTGCAGTGAGCCTGTTCCTTGTGCTCTTCTATACTGGTTTCATGGGTGCCATCCAGAAGATGTGCTCAGCCACAAGCGGAGCAGAAGCCTCTGAGCAATGCAGAGGCAAAGTAAGTCACCTTCCCTCCCCACTTCTGCCCCCTTGAAACTTCAGGCTAACCCCTTTGCCTGGGGCATGGCATGAGCTTGCTGGGATGTTTGCTCTTTGTAGCACCTTCAAAAGGTCTCTCACCGAGTCCAGCTCGGAGCTTTCCCCTACTTAGTACCAGATCCTGTTTCAGTGTATAAGGTGTATGTGGCACAGCCCGGGCCAAAAAGGAAGATTCACATAATGAAAAAATACTGTCTCTTTCCTCCTCTTGACATCCCAGACAGAAAACGAGTCAGAAATTCAATGCAAAGGTCCTGTTCGTCTTTGCGTTGCAGATAACTTGGCCCCTCACATTTCAAGCAGTGGGTTTGCAGTATATTACTTCCTGCAAAATCTGTAAGACAGTTACCCATCCTTTTTAGTGCCAACTGCATCGCGTTTCATGTCAAGTGGCTTGCAGCTGCAAGCGGCATCTGTACGTACCTCCTAGTCTGCTTCCAGAGCTCCTCGTCTGCTTCCAGAGCCTGAACAAGTTCATTTGCAGTGACTCGGGTATCCCTCCCCTCCACAGCAGTGTGGACACTGTGGACATACCTCTCTCACCTTATTTTTCAGTCCTGTTCTCAGGGCTGTTCATGGTCCCTGGGAGGTTTAGCTGCTTCCCTTGGGAGCCTGCAGCTGTGGTGAGGGTGTGAAGGGAGATGCACTTAGCTGAGCCGTGTCTGCGTTGGGCGTAGGGGTACAGAGAAATGCCCCAGTTGTCACCGTGCAGTTGCAGCAGGCAGAACCTGGTGCAGCGGTGCAGAGACAGGTAGCCAGGGGGAGGAATCCAGGATTTTCTGCCTGGCCTGGGGGAGGAATCCAGGATTTTCTGAGCAGCCCGAGCCCACCGAGGAACGTGTCCTCAGGCGGCAACGTCTGACAGCTATCCCACTCGCACGAAACACCGCATGTTGAGGAATTTAACGTGAAGCACAGCGGGCCAGGTTTGCATTTCGCCTGTTGCCTCCTCACACTTCCCGAATGCTGCAAAAAGGCCCAAGCGTCAAAAGGGAAGGCGGCCCCCGGCAGCCATGCTTCGTGCCGCTGGAAACCCTGCAGGCTCCCGCTGCCATATGCTGCAGGTGGCTCGGGGAGGGAAGGCTCTCTCTTGTGCCTCTCACGTTAGCCTTTTATTCCACGTAACAAGTTCAGGGCTGGTGATGACAGCTTTGCACCTAGGGGTAAGATGGTTAATTTAGATTGGGCACCTGTTGCTCCCTTGTCCTCTCTGGCTGAGGAGAGATCTCCTTGAAATACTGTATTCGTTACCTACTCTGCGAGCAAGAAATCAGACTGTGCAAAGGAGGCAAGGAGGTACAACATGTAAAAAACATGTCCTCCCACTCTCCCTTTTCCGCAGGATAGGCGATGTTTGCCTTCACACTTGAGGAAGCAGCTGAGAAACCCTTCAGATGGTTAAACATTTCGAATGGTTTGGATCGGTAAATGTCCTAGATTTTAAAAATTTTGCAGAAGCACTTGAGTTACAGAGTGGACCACAAAATGTTTGTGGGGATGTTCTTACCCTCCTGGTACTGACACCAGAATGAATAATGGGGCAAGGGAGGGGAGGCAGGAATTTTAGGGTAACGGGAAAGTGAATGGGGGATGCTAGGTTTCAAAATTAATTTCTCATCCTTAAAAAGGACATGCTACACTTGCCTGGTTTTGGTTTCCCTTATTTCAGAGAATATTTCATTTCTGTGAAAATTTGCCATTTCAGTTTAACAGCATTTATGTTTCGAGTGATGCTTTCCATCTCAGCGGGCTGCGGTTCTGGTGACCCCGGGCTGAGGCTTGGGCTAACCGACGGTCACTGGGGAATCCAAAAGGGAAAATTGCCAGGGCTGGTGAATTACCATTTAGTAAGAGGCAAACGTGTATTCTGGAATACATAATACTGCTCCTCAGCCATGCTCGGCTTCAGCTTCTCATTCAGCAGCACGGGGACGAGTGATTTTTCTTTCACTCTGCAGTGAACATGATGTTGGTGAAAGGTCCCGGCCTGACCGCCCTGGGAATTGAGCCCCATGGAAGCCCAGGGCAGAGAGGCAAAGGATCCTGGCTGCAGGCTGTTCTTCTCATCCGGTTTCAATGATGGAAGAGGAAACAGAGTTTACACAAAACCTAGCCCAACCCCCAGAAACATCTTGCTTTGTTTATGTTCTGAGCTAAGCCTGCGACTCTGGCTGTTCGGAAGAGCTATCCAGACATTTCTCCATCTGACTGACTTCACATCTATTCCTTGATCTCATCGAGAGATCTGGCTTTTAGCTCCCGCTCGTGACGTCCCACTTTTCTCTCTCTCTCTCTCTCTCGCTCTGCTCTCCGGCGTCTGAAAGATCCCTGTATAACGTGATTATGCAACCATGCAAATGGACATGGTTCTTTTCTTTTACTGCAAACCCCGCTTCGGGTCTCCTGTTATGAAAAGAAAATCATCAGCAAGCGACACGCTGTAGAAGGTAGCGGGAAGGGAGCTTTACGCGGCTGGGTTTGAATGCTTGAAGGTGGTATTAGAGATGGAAACAGACTATTTGAAGTAAACCGGTGTGCCACCATCTCTCCACAGGAACCAGCATCACTTAATAGACTCAGACAGTTCTCCTCTGAATCTTTTCCCCCTAGGAAATGGCAGATACTCGCCTTCCTGGTTGTTTTCCTCAGCTGGAGGTCTTTTTCCCCTCTTCCCCCACCCCCCCTAACCCCAAGCTGCAGGGAAATTAGCGGGGCGGCTCTCCAGAAGGCTAATTTGCACCCGCCCACTGTAAACAGGCAGTTGCCTTCTTCACTTCTTCACTTTGCGCCCAGGCGGGAGGGCCTGGGGTTTTCGTGACCCACACTGCTGCTGCTGCTGCTGCTACTGCTACTGCTGTGCCTGGTGCTCAGCACATGGGCTACTAGCACCTGGGTGAGGGTGACTGAAGAGGAGGAGGAGGAGGAGTGAGGGAATCCCTTATGCAGGGAAGAGAGGAAAAAAAAAGAAAAGAAAATGCACAAAGCTTGTATTACTTGGTTAATGATTCAAGATGCCTTGGCCACCTCATGTTATCCCTATAAGTGAAGATGCCCCTCGCCACCGCTGTAGGAGTAAGACCTGTTCAGTTCTGGTGGCCTTTCTCATCGCAGTGCCCAAGTACCCTGCTGGGGCTTCATGGCCCTTATCCCACGGGATGATCCCATGGATCATCCTTGCGTTAGATGTGCTGGCAGCAAAGGTACGGGGCAGGCTGAGGTCTGCCACTGCTGTGGGCTGCTGCTTGTGTCCATCTTCCTCAGGCAACCCCTTCTTCATTCTCAGGTGGTGGTGGTACTACGTTGCCTGCACGGTGACAGGGACACATTAGCGCTCTCTGAGCCCCTCCAGAAAAGCTGTTTTCCTGTTTCGCTGCCCTTGAGAAGGGTCTTACCTATCCAAAAAGTTCCCTTTACCAGGGCTCCGGTACCCATCCATTTCCCCTTACTGGGTAAACCAGTGGTCCTCATACTTCCCAGATTTGGGCAGCACTTTGCAACTACTGCCTTCCGAAAAAGCAGCGGGTGGTGGTGGCCCCGTGGCGAGTGCCGCAGGGAGGAGAGACGCCAGCCCTTGGCCGCCAGAAGACGGG